>RJWM01000376.1:0-198509 GCA_004363535.1 Dasyprocta punctata | reverse complement strand
AGTGAGTATAAACCTTTAAAATTACAGAAGTCATTCCATTCATTGAAAATTTATTATCAAATATTATGGTAACATGTGATATATTTTATATATTTTGGCGTTTCAATGCATTTTGAGTGCAATATACCTTTTTTAAAAAATAGGGGTTATTGTCCACACTGTTCCTCACAAATTCAGCCTCCTAAGTTGGATCAGGGTAATATGGAATGTACGTCACACACTCTTACGTCAGTAGCCCTCTCTCTGCACATTTTCATCCATACCAAATTACCTCAAAGAACCCCTAAACTGATCATTTCATGTCACAAAACTGATTGAGATTTGGCTGTTTAAAATAAAACAACACAAACACCAAAACCTTTATATTTTGAAAATAACTAAAGTCTGCACTCTTTAATAAGATATACAAAGCCCTTAGCAGTCTTAAACATCTTAACTGCAACCCACAATTTTTATTTTTCATTACTGTTTCAATAATAACTCATATCTTAGATGTATTAAATAACCTAATTCATTAAATTAATGTCATTATGAAAATATATGAACGTATTTTTAAAAAGCAGTTTCACTAATTCTTGTGCTTGTTTCTGATTTGTATAGCGGAGTTTTCCTTCAGTCACTGACTGGCAGCTCTGACTGATTTCACAGCCCTGTTATATATAATCTCTCTATTAGGCAACTTTTGTTCAGCTTCTCCCTGTGAAATCCCACATATATTATCTCTTCTTTGACTACAATTGTTCATTTAAATGTCTGCATCCTTCCTTCAATCCTTGTGGGATGAAATCAATCTTCTTACACTGGTATAATTCATTTTATTTTTTATATTTGGTATTGACTTGACTGAAAAAAGAGTCCATTTTATACTTTGCACTTTGGATCTCATCGGAATGTGAAAGTATTCATGGTATCCATTAGTTGAAGAAACAGCATGTGTGTCAGAATATAAACCCAACCAAGAAGGAAATTTGTAAGCAAACTTCAGAGGGAAAGAAAAAACACAATTAAACTCTTCTGTTCTCAATAATCTTTTTGCAGAGCACAGATTTCTAACAGATTGTGTAGTGGTTCCTGCCATGTGGTGAGTGGACAGTCCTAAAAAGAGAAGTGACAAAGTTCCTGAAACTGCTTTGGGCTAGAAAAGAACCACCACAGATGGTAACTGGATTTTAATGTGAGCTTTCAAGCTCTGAGAAAAGACCAATTATGAAAGATCCAGTGTATGCCTTTTTTAAACAACTTTTTTCGTGAATAAATTACATATTATAAAATATTGACCCATATTAAGAGTACAGTTCAGTGATTTTAGTAACAGAATTGTGCAACATTCATGAAAGTCCAGTTTTAGAATAGTAGCATCACCCTAAAAATAACTTTTCTGGATAATTGTGGTCAACCTCCTTTCTTATACACAGCGCCAGGCAACCACTGATCTGATTTTGTGTATAAATTTGCTTTTTCTGTCAATGTTATACAAATAGAATCATAAAATATGTAATTTGTTCCTGCAGATTTAACTTAGCATAATATTTTTTAATTTCATTCACTTTTCAGTATGCATCAGTAGTCTATTCTTTTTGTAATAGTTAAATACTGTAATATTTCACTATATGATGTGCTACATTTTGTATTTCCATTTGGAAATATGAATTGTTTCCAGTTTGTGGCTATTGAGAATAAGGCTGCTGCAAATTCTATGTACATGTCTTTGTATGAACATACATACATTTGTTTTTAATTCACTTTTTATATAAAATATAATATACAAATTTATTCTTTGTCAGGTGGATATTCACTTGACAAAACATGATTTTCTGAAAAAAGTATTCTCTCCCATTTTAAGTATCTTGACATACTATTAAAAATCTCTGACCATGAGAATATAGTGCATGCCTTCACAATTCTATTCTACTGAGCTGTATTTATATATGAATAACAGTATGCTGTGTCGTTCACTATCACTTTATAGTAAGTTTGGAAATATAAAATTCTAAATCCTCCAAATTTGTTCTTTTTTAAGTTGTACAAGAGGCAATAAAAATATGAAATAATTTGTAATGGTAAAAACATATTGTTATTAATTCCCTTGAAAACTTTTCCCTTACCAGGGATGGTGGTGCATGTCTTTATTCCCAGCACTTTGGAGGCTGAGTCAAGAGGATCCCTGTGAGTTTGAGACCATCCAGAGCTACATAAGTGAGTTCAAGGGCAACCTGCATTACATAGTGAGACCCTGTCTCAAACAAAACAAAACAAAACAAAACAAAAAAAGAACAAAACTTTCCCCTCATTTCCAAAATATTTATCCTTTCATTCTTGCCACATTCTGAAGCAGTTCCAGAAATTATTTTTAGTGTCTTTAGGCATGAAGTCAGTTGATTTAATTTCCTGAATTAATTCAAAAGGTTTAATTTTTGTGGTCATTTTGTGGTCATTTTGACTTTAGGAGGGTCCAGGAGTCACATGATGCCAGATCTGGTAAATAAGGTGAATGAGGATAAGGCATAATGCTTTTGCATTTCTCTGTTGATAGTACTAAGGCTATACTCACCATAGTTTTGACCATACCTTGCAGAGACACTGATGAAAGAGGTATTCTATAACCTCCTCAAAATGTGCCAAGAATGATGGTGTGTGTTCGAAACAAAGGGAAAGTAATATTTTGAGGTGGACTAATGGCAGTGTGTGTTTTGCTGAAAAAAAATTAATTTAAACATTCACAGTATATTTTGATCATACTTGGTATGACTGTTCTGGATCTTTGCAATTTCACATGACTGTTAAAATTAGTATTTCTAATTATGTAACCAAGTGTATTAGGGTTCAATAGAAGAACAGATCAAATATGATTAATTTAATGTATGATTAAATACAGATCTAATTATATGCCTACATAAAACTTACAAAATCAGAATTAGAAGAGTCCCAATAGTTGTCTGTTACATCACAGACAGAATAACTAAAACAGTCTTCAGAAAGTTGGAGAGCTGAAGGATCCAGAGGCTGTCTAAGACTGAAGGTCTAGAAACCAACAACAGAATCACAATTCTTGGCATTTGGGCTGTTTCCAAGATTTAGCTACTACAAACTGTGCTGCTATAAGCATGAGTGTACACAGGTTACTGTATTATGATGCTTTAATTCTTTTGGAATGATACCAAGAAGGAGAATAGCTGGGTAGAACGGGACTAGTTTTAGTGTTTTGAGGAATCTCCACACTGATTTCCACAGTGGTGGTACCTGTCTATTCTCACACCAACAGTAGAGAAGGGTTGATTTTTCTCCACAGTTCCATCAGCCTTTGTTATTGGTTGACCTCTTGACGACAGCCATTCTTTCTGGAGCTGGAATCTCAGCACTGTTTTAATTTGAATCTCTCAAATTATTGGTGATGTTGGATGTTTTTTAACATATTTATTTGGCATTTCTATTTCTTCATCTGAGAAATGTCTTCATTTGAGATGCCCTATTTTGGATTATTTAAATTTTGGAGGTCTGATTTTTTTAAGTTCTTTACATGCCCTAGATATTAGTCCCTTGAGAAAAAAATTGGAAAAAAGTTTTCCACACCGTGGGTTGTCTCTTCACTCTCTTGCTGGTTTGTTTTACTATGCAAAAGTTTAGTAAATGAGACCCCAGTTGTTGATACTTTGTGATATTTCCTATGCAGCTGGAGTTTTGTTCATGAAGTCTTTGCATGCACCAATGTCTTCAAGTGTTCTATCTATACTATCTTTCAGTATATTTAGTGTTTCGGTTTCAATATTTAGGTATTTGATCCATTTCAATTTTAGTTTAGTCCATGGTGAAATATATGAATCTAGTTTTAATCTTGGCATGTGGAAAGCTAGTATTTCCAGAGCTATTTATTAAAGAGGCTATGTTTCTTCCAGTTAAAGTGTTTGACTCCTTTGTCAAAGGTGGCTGAGAGTGTTTGGAGTTGTTTCTGAATCTTTTAATCTGTTCCATTGATCCTCAGATCTGTATTTTTGCTAGTACTACACTTTATTGTACAACAGTAACTTTGTAGTATAGTTTCAAGTCAAGCATTGTGATGCTCCCTGCCTCGCCTTCGTTGCCGGAATCGTTCTTGCTATTCTAGGTCTACTCTGGTTCCAAATAAGTTTTAGGATTCTTTTCTCTAATTATGTGTGAGAAATGCTATTGATATTTTGATTGGGATTGCATTAAATCTATATAGCACTCTTGGGAGTATGACCATTTTCACTATGCTGGTTTTTGGTACCCAAGAACAAGGGATATCTTTCCACTTTCTGATATAGTCTTTAATATCCTTTTTCAGAGTACTGTATTTATCAATGTAGATGTTTTCACTTCTTTTGTTAGATTGATTTCTAAGAATTTTGATCTTTGATTCATTGATTTTTTGTATTATCTTAGCCTCAATTGCATTCATTTCTGCTCATCATTTCATCCTCCATAAGAATTTTGAGTGTGACTTGCTCTTCTCTATTTAGAAACTTGAGGTTCCACAATAGGTTGTTTACATGTGGCCACTCTGTTTTCTTGATACGGGAATTTACCAACATAAATTTCCCTTGTATGAATTGTTTCACTGCATTCCATAAGTTCCCATATAGTGTACTGGTATTGCCGTTTAAGTGTAGAAACTAATTTCTTCTTTAACTTCATCCATCCCCATTGTTTGTTCAGGAGGGTACTATTTAATTTCCATTTGCTTATGAAATTTTTGTGGCTTCTTTTGTCATTAATTTCCAATTTCTTTACACTATAGTCCGATAATATGCATGGGATAATTTAAATTCTTTCACCTTTACTTAAGCATGTTCTATGAGCTAGTATGTGGTTTATTTTGGAGAGGATCTGGTGTGCAACTGAAAAGAATGTGAATTTCATTGTTAAAGGGTGGAAGAGCCTATAGACATCTACTGAATCCATTTGTTCAAAAGTCTGGTTCTGTATGGATTTTTATCTAGTTGATCTGCTGTTTGTGATATTGAGATATTGAGGTTCTCACTTACAATTGTATTAGGACTTATTTGATTTTTCATGTAAATTAATATTTGTGTCAGAGAGCTGAGTGTGCTGATATTTGGTGCATATATACTTTAGATTATTACCTCTTCCTCTTGGATTGTTCTCTTTACAAAAATGTGGTGACCTTTCTCTCTCTTAATTACTCTTGGTTTGAAATCCACCTTGTCTTCAAACAGAATAGATACCCTGCTTTTTTCTGGTTTCCTGTCACAGTGGTATTGTTTTCCATCCTTTTACTTTCAGGCAAAGACTTTCTTTTTGAAATAAATGTATCTCTTGCTTCTTGATCCATACTGCCAGTTCTTTTCTTTTGATTGGTGATACAAGACCCCTAACATTGATGATTATAACTGATACGTATTGACTTGTCTTTGTCATGTTATTTTCCTGTTGCTTGTTACCCATTTTTCACCTCCTGTTTAATTACTTGGTTTCCCTGGTAGATTCATTCTGTTGTGGTTCATGTAGTTGTAGTCTGCTTTATCTCTTTGTAGTATGTCCTTCAGAATGTTTTTCAGTGCTGGTTTGGTGTTCATGAATTTCTTCAGATGTTCTTTGCCATGGAAGTACCTTATTTCTCCATCAATTTTGAAAGATAATTCCATTCAGTATATCAATCTAGGTTGGATGTTGTTTACTTTTAGTGTTTGAAATACTTCACTCCAAGTTCTCCTTGACTTGAAGGGATCTTGACTATTTTGGTGTAGATTTTTTTTAATCACAGCTATTGGACTTTTATATGTCTCACTTATCTGTATGTCAAATTCTTTTCCCATACTCTGGAAGTTTTCTATCACTTCTGTGAACAGGGTTTTATCTCACTTGCACTATCCTTGCCTTTACATTGACTTTGATCAATCTCATGTTTTACTTCTTTGCATCATCTAGGAGCTGTTCAATTGATTTTTCATGGTCCCTTGCTATTTTTAAGAAAATTTTCTGTTCATGATCACTAGCTACAATCCTGTGTCCTATATGTGACATTCTGTCCTCACTTTGGCTCATTCTGCTGCATGTACTTTAAATGGAATTTTTACTCTCTTGCATATCTGAATCTATTTCATGGATTTCATTTCTTTCCTATGTTAGGTATTTATGATTTTCATCATTTTCCTAACACCATTTTTTTCTGTATCTGCTCTTGAGTCACTAAGCATGTCTTTCATTATGGTCACCATCACTCTAGTTACCTGAGAAATTATTTCTGATTTCATTTTTTTCAGAGCCCCATTCATCTGCTTGTTCAGAGTCCAGGTGGCTGGCTTTTGGATTGTTTCACCTCCTTGCCCCCTAGATTTGCATTTGGTGATCTCGAAGTCTAGGTTGCATATTGCTTAAGTGTGTTCTCATTTTCTATTTTTTTAGTCTAATTTCTAGGTTGATGCTTATAAATTTCTTAAGAAGTGTAGCTTTACTGATAGTATTTAGAACCCTCAGGAAATGGCTACTTCTCAGAGATGTCTTCCAAGTGTAGCTGGATTTTGAGTGTTGGGTCTGTTGAAAGATCCTACTTCCTCAATTCATTGGGGATGAGAAATTTCTGCCTATTTGGCCTACCCCCTGTTTCTTTGGCCCTGGTCTATAATATTTTTTGTGCCCTTTAGGCAATTTCAGGAATACCAGAAGGAACAACTAATTAGAGTCATTATGTCACCTTGACCAAAGTAGTAAAATCAATAGTAGCAATATATCTAACACAGCCTAGAAAATGATCAGCTGTGGTAATGATTAATTTGCCACTTTTAATCATATGACTATATATTTGTGCTTATTTAGAAAAATCTGAAACAAACAGAAAATTCGTATTCAGTAAATATGCCTTCAGTTTGGTGATTTTACCCTCAAGGGAGAGATTTAAAAAGTGTTGGGGGAAAAGTAAAGAAATAGAAGTCAAACAAACTAGAAGCAAGGTTAGAAGACAGAGGAAGATTACATTAGCTTTGGGAAATGGGTGAAAAAACAGGAGAGAAAAAGAGAAGGAAGAAATAAAAACAAGAATGGAACAGAACAAAAATGGCAAAAACTAGAAATAAGGTTCACATTCATATAAAAACAAGAAAAAATAATCATGCAAAAATAAAACAAAGCAAAAACAAACAAACAAGAAAAATATATGTCCACTTTAGGGCATGTTTCTGCCCATCACTAGTAGACAGACTGAGCAGAGCAAGCCCAGGCCCGTGTTGATTAATCCCAGGAAGTCAACTGACGAGGGAGAATGGATTATCCTAGCAAGCCTGCATCTTTAGTTCCACTGAAGTTCAGGTTGATTTCTGGCTGTGAGGCTGGAAACTGATTTGTTCAGTCTGTAAAGCTCCATATGTCTCCTGCCAGCTTGAATTCAGCTCCCTGCTAGCTTGAATCGGGCTCTGTGATCTCCTGCTGAATTTAAATCAGTTGTGCTCCACCTTGACATTTGGAGCCACTAAATGTAGACAACCCACAGCTACTCTGAGTTCCAAGCTCAGTTAGCCCTGGCCAATCACCCTCTCCTGGGGGCTATCTGAACCTGAATAATTTCACCATCCACTGAAGTCCACTGCATTCACTGCTCTGCTCCACTGATGCATTTCTCCATGCAGGCCTCTGAGGTGGCCAGTAATGAACACGTGTCTGCAGGTTCAAGCTGCCCCCTCCCATGCTACGAGCCAGGGCTCAGGGAGAAAGTGTCACTTGCTGCCTCCCACTTCTGTGTTTAGGTCTTTCTCTTTGCTCTCCGTGTGATGTCAATTCTTGCTTCACATCCTTGCTTCAGACCCTTGTTTCCTTCTTCTCTTCCTCATTTCTCTAACACAGCATCTGAACATCTCTGCTGTTCACCACTTTGCCATCTTCCTGGAAGTCATGATTACAAATTTTAGCCTATCCTGGGGAAACTTAGTGATTTAGCAAAACCCTTGTTTTCTGTCTGTATTTTCCTCCTTCAGTACTCCATAGGTGATACATGTTTCTGTTTGTCAGGTGTTTGGAGTGATGCTGGGCAGACAGCAAGCTCCTTGGGTGTCTGTGAGCTTACAAGAGATGCCAGGCTAGATTCACAGCCTGAGAGACTAAGGAGGGCCTCTTTCCCTTCTGTGAAGCCTGTTCAGTTATCTTTTATTCTTGACACAGAAATGAATCACTGTAGCATGTGCTGGAGATAAGGATTCCTAATAACAATTTAACAAGAAAGATGATGGATCTTTGTTCTGATTCAGTTATGAAAATACACCATTTAATAGTTTGTGTACAGATTTTTTTTTACTTCTTGTAAGTGATAGTTGATATCTACACATATCAGAATCTTGGCTCAATAGAGTCATTTTGTTGAATTTGTATGTGTCATTGCTGATTTTTCTGAAACACATGTCACCACATGTCAGTTTACTTGCCAAAACTGAAAAGGAGTCCATCAAAAATAAAATGAATTTTAGAACAGTATTTGTCCCTTTTTGGTGGAATTTTCATATATTTTACAATTTTATTTCTCCCTATGTGTTTTTTTCAGTCTTGAATATTTAAAATTCTGACGACATTTTAGCTGATTCAACTTGAAATGTCATTTTCTAGAATCTGTAAAGTAATTTTTATAGGCTGCAAACCAGATATGAATTTGTTGGGCATAACAGTTAAATCTGGCCTGTCCCTTTATGTACAGTTCATTTTGTTTCTTTGTGAAAAAAAAAATCTTACTGAAACAGCTGTGCCCAGTTCTATTCTAGAAATACATCATTTCCCACTCCATCCCTGTGCGTCTGCATAGCATGGAGAGTGTTATTTGAATTTAGAATGACTGGCTTGGCCAAGTTCAAGCAAGTACCACCTTGCTAAAGAAAAAGCTGAAAGAGATTTAAGCTGCAAGATCTTACTGTGCCATTCATATATAGAGTATATCAACAGTATGACTGGCAGCAGACAGATACAGGTTTTTGTTTTTATATTTCAACATCTTTTCTGTCTAAATGTCTTAACTAAAGGTTGCACATTTCACATTATAGCTCATTTTTATACCTTTAATAAATTCAAAATCATACTCAAAATACTGTAATCAGCTTCTGGTCTATGTAAGCCTAAGCTAATTCATTGGTAAGGATCTCTTCTCTTTGACCTAATCGCTATTTTTTTTCATTCAAGAAGTAGAATTTCCCCGTTTCATAATACTTGCAGACATAGATATTAATAGATTTTGACTTACTCTGGTAACATAGCATTCGACAAAATCTCTTCTGAGGACAATAAGAAAGTATTTACTCAAGCAAAAGATAACGTAAATGTCACTTCTTAAATTGGTTTTTCTCCAGAACAGAATTTGTACAACATAGTGGTTTGTAGATGTTCAATGTGGTCTTCATGCTGTTTTTAATAAATATTTTGGTATATAACTATTATTAAGAGTTTTCCAAATTTTGCATTAGACTCTATTCTTTCTTCTATCTTATTTTTGTAGTTGTTTATTTTTTGTGCCTAAAATAATTGAATCTGTTTTATGTTTTTGTAAAAGTAACATACCAAAGTAACAGTAATATTGTAAGAGCTTTTAAAAATATGTAAAAAGAATTAACTTCAGTCATCATTATAATATGTAGTTCTTCTTACAGAAAACATGAGAGAGATAAGAAACTATAAAATTCATGGCAAATGATTCACTTTGACTAAAATATGTTAAGAATAATAAAGTACATTAAGAATAGCCAAATGCTACCCATATACTTTCTGCAATTGCATTTGTATTTAATGATATAGGAAATAGGGATCCTTGGTTGTCTGATTTGAGATGCTAAATCATGAGTAATGTTAAAATTAAAGTTTTAAATAGCTCTGTTATCAGTGACAACTTACAGCAGCATCACTTATATAAATATATAGTCAATTAAAATATTTATTTTGCCAGTGGGTAGGATTTTCATTCCTCATATTTGATTTTAGTAAGAAGAGTAATCTTCCAGTTCTCCCTTTGGCTATAGTAAATTCTTCTTTGAAATGAAAGAGAATCAATCATATGATATGGGGACAACTTAACCATTATGAAGAAATGCAACATTTTTATTCTTTTTTTGCTTTAAAATAGAAAAAAAAAAGAAATGCACCACTTGGCATGAAATTTCCATATCTCCTCATCACATCTCAGCTGCTTGTGGTTTTGTTTTTAATATTCCGCTCATATCAATATTAATATACATTATGATTATGTTTTTGTTTTGCAAGCAGCTCTTATCTTGTTGATAGTTTGCATTCTGTCAGGAAACAAATAGACTTTATAAATGTAGAGAAAGGGATTATAAACTGTGCCCTTTCAAAATTAAAGGATTATTTTTCCATTACAGAAGTGATTAAAAACAAATTGAAGTGTAACAGTAGTTGCAACAAAATACACAGTATCATGCAGTTATAAAGCAGGTTTTTTAACTGACTCCTAGAGCACTGGGCATTAATTCATGTATCCATTTATCTGGGCATCTTTTCAAAATTCTTTGAGCATTTATAGTGGATAATATATGTCATACTGTGTGTTTATTTTACCTGAGAAGAGATGTGTTATTTATTTATTTATTTTTGAAAGATTAGAGTATTACAGCTTGGAATATGTCAGAAGACTATATATATACAATAAGATTTATTTTTTAAAATAAAATGATACATAGCATATGCAAAGATACTGTAGATAAATAGTCTATTGCTAATTAGCAACAAAATTCCTCAAGGGGAAATCCATAATAAGCAATAGTGATATGAAAATTAATATATAAGATACAGATGAAACATTTAAATTACATAAATTCTAGAATGAATGGAGGTTTCTGCACTATAGTTGGAAATAAGAGAGCAATACATTTTGGCTAACAACATGACATTTTATTTATGCTATCTGGGATGAATTCTAGGATTTATTTATTGCCTCCAATCTTGAGAAATGACAATGCTTCCAGACAGATACCTGTTAATCTACATGGAGGAGACTATTATAATAACTAGCTTCCTCAAGTTACAGAAAAATTAGAGGATATCATGCATTTAAATCCCTCAGCATAGTACTGGGCCCTCAATAAATATTAGTTTTGTTATCATAGTTTCATACATACAAAAATTCATTGGCGCAGCAGCCTCAAATTTTCACTTCAGTTAAAATACCTAAATGTTCAGATTTGTACTTTAAAGGATCAGAAAATATGCAGTCATGCTAACAATGCCATATGTATCCTATAGAAGTTATGTGTGATGAAACAGTAAGTGGGCAACTAAATTAAACCTCAAGAAATATTTTTCAGAAGACGTGATATTCTTACTGATTTCAACATAACTGATTGACAGTGGATATTAATGGGCACTATTTCTTTTGATGATGAGTACTTTTTATTTTAAGATTCTATGGGAAATTGACATACCAGGGTATTACAAGAGTGATGTTAAAATCACTTTCAACTCTTCTTTTTTGAAATTATAATTTGGGGCAGGGAATGTAGCTTAGTAGGAAAATGTTTGCTTAGCATGCATGTTGTCCTGAGTTCAAATGCCAGCACTGCAAAAATAAATAATGATTTGACATCTTTAGACATGTGAATTTTCAATGAATATTTTGTTGTCACATTTAAAAGCCTTATAAGTGAGATTTTTTTACTGTTCACATAGGGCTATTTTTACAGAGTATAGCATAAAACTAAATGGTTGTAAATGTGCATGTTTATTTAGATGAGATTATTTCCATGACAGATAAATATGCAACTGTCACTTGGTAGAGCAATGGTAGAAGTATAATAAATATGCACACTGAGATTTCCAAAGATAAATTTTTCTCCACAGAAAAATTACTAGGCACGCAAATAAAGTTTTTAAGAGTGCTTGGGTGAGTGTTAAAATCTATGTAGAATGCCTGCTCTTATTGCAAACATAAGCCAGAAATTTGAACCATATGCCAAGCCTTTGGTAGTTTCCAAACTTTTCTGCAATCATCTTGAATGCATCAATAAAAATAAATATAAACATAGAAATACTTCTGCCTCCCTACCAGAAATTATGATTTAATTGATTTGGTATGGATATTAAGCCTATTTGTCTGGGAAGGCAGTAGTGAGGATGATTTTAGAAAATTTTTAAAAGATCCCAAAGTGATATTAATGCACAAAGAAATTTGGAAACTTCTATAGCAAGAAATCATTTCTTTAAAACACTTTCCTGGTCTTTAGTGAAACTCATATTTCTGTAATGAAACAAGACCAAATCTCCATTTCTTTCTGCAAATAAAAACATCAGTTTAATCCTAGCACTCAAGAGGCTAAAGTAGGCAGAGCATTGTGAGTTTGAGGCTGGTTTGGGCTACAACCTGAGCAAGGCAGGCCTGAGCTACACAGTCCAACCCTGGCTCAAAAAACTAGGACTGGGGGTTTGGCTCAGCGGCTTATGCACCTGCATGACAGGCATGAGATTGTGAGTTTGATCCCCAGTGCCACAAAAAATAAAAAATTAAATAAAAATAAAAATGTCAGTGTCTTCATTATTTTTCTCATTGCAGAGACAAAATACCTAACACCCCAAATTAGAGGAAAGGTTTATTTGGCTCACAGTTCACGGAGGTTTCAGTCCATAGTTGGCTGTCTCCAAGGCAGAGTGGCATGGCAGAAGAGCATCACAGAAGAGAAACAATTCATGGCAGAGCAGGGCAGGCAGAAGACAGAAAGCAGCAAGCAAGTGACAAGTGATGACCCTTTTTCTGTCACTTCTATTCTATCCAGGGTACCCACCTTACACTTACACCCAGGATGTGCCACCCTTCATCCCACTCAGAAATGTGCCAAACCAATCCATGCAAGTACACTGTTTTAGTTTATTATACTTTCCAGTATTTAATCAGTGCCTCCTAAGGGAGAGGTCCTATGCAATCTTCAAGTAGAAAAAAGTTGACAATACCATCTTGCTTTTTTTTAATCTTTCTTTTTTTTTAATTTTATTGAAAAAAGGTAAAACAGAATTTTGTAACAAAAGAATAGGAGAATAACAATAGTCAATACATTATATATTTTCATCTTCAAAGTAGTTACTCAGAGTTCAAGATATGGGCATAAAAAATTCTCCAATCAATATTAGCACAAACCTTCCTTTTCAATGAAGTAAGAGAAAAAAATAGTATAGCTAGCTTGCATTTTTCTCCCTTTTCCCTTCCTTCCTTTCCTCTTTCCCCTCTCCTAGTTCCTTTTTCCCTTTAAACAATTACTTCTTATTTCACAGTATCTATTGTACATTCTAGATCTTACTCTTTCAATTTCTCATACTAGGGAGATGATACAGTGTTTACACATGTGAGTCTGATTTATTTCACTTATGAATATGGTCTCAAGTTGCATACATTTACCTATATAAAAGTCTCAATTTTATCCTTATTTATGGCTGAGTAGTATTCTACTTTATAAAAATATCACATCTATTTTATTCATTCCTCAGTTGATGGACATCTGAGTTGTTTCTAAGATTTTAGCTATTACAAACTGTAGTGTTATAAACATGGGTGCACATATAGATTGTTTTTTATTTTTAAAAATTCCATTAGCCTTTGGCATAGCAATAGTAAGTTATCCAAGGGAAAGTATTTGATGTGACAACAAAATATGTATATATGAATACTAAGCAGCATACAAATCATAGTAGAAATTTCTAAAAAGAAAAACTTAAAAATGACATTAAAGTCATATTTCAGTATATTGGGGTAGTTAACACTTTTAATTTTTAATAGCCCTTATTTAAGTATTGGAACAATCTGTGTTCAAGAATGTGGAAAAACTTCTTATTAACTGTTAATAATTTTAGCTTTCAATTTGGATCATATATAACAGACACTGAAAAATCTTTTAGATGTTTTACTTCATGCTATTCTTTACAGTGAAGAGACTATGTGGATTTTATCCATCCATTTTATACGTAAGAAAATTGGAGAAAGAACAAATTATACAATGCCATAAGGCTACTAAAATGTAGGGCTCAGTAGGGAAGTTTCAAGGCATTTGTTCTTAAATATTAGTATGTATTTTTAATAAGGAACAGCAGAGTATATAATTTTATAGGTAATAGAATCAAAATTTTATTTTACAAAATGAATTTTTAGTACCAAAGGATACTGAGTAATTTCTGCTATTACTTTTTCTGTTCTATTATTTTACATAATAAATGAGTCATATTTATTATCAGGAGAACAAAATAAGTACATTCATGAAGTTTCTGTGTGCTTCAGAAGTTCCCAGCATTCTGGTGAATGGTAATTCTCTTCTCCTTTCAGGCCTCACTAAGCCTAGGAGCTGCTATAGAAAAGAGTGGACTCTTTATTCTCTGTCTTTCCCGACCTCATCATCATTCACTGAAGCTGACATGAACATGGCCAATTCAAAACTTATGGAAAAACAAAATGTAAGGGGACAGGTCAGGTCCTAGGTTAGCTGGCTAGTTTCACACTCTTCAGTTTTGCACATATGAAAAGCATCCTCCCTGAATGGTCTGGCAGACGAGAGAAGCCAAATCCCTCTGTCAATAAAATGTTTCTACCTCCTCCAATATTTCTTGGTGGGCCTTCTCACTAACCCTTTGTTGAGGTGGACAGAAAGCATCTTGAATGTGCATGACTTTATCGGCTCTTTACATAGCCACATATATTGAGTGCAATACTCTCAGACCTTCTCTTCTAAAATCTTCTGTCCCCTGACTTGGAATATGACTATAGAACATCCTCACACTGCTTTCATTCTTTTGGACATATTTGGCCAACAGAAAATATTCATCTATCCCTTGTTCCAGTAGAAATTAGCAAGCAGGACAATTCATTTTTTAAGAGTAAATGCAAATCTAAAACATGAAATCAATTTCCCCAGGTGTAAAAAGAAAGACACTTCTTTTCCTTTAGAGCACTTTAAAATATTCTAACTAGGAATTGTCTGTTTCTTTCAGATATATGTAAATCTTTTTAAAGGCAAACTATCCCTCTTGTCAGCTTTACAACCCAAGGATGTCTTCGTGGAGGACAAAGGAGGCATCTCCTTGAATTGTAATCATCAAAGAAGACAGGCTTTTAAGTCATGCTGGCAGGATAAGTGCTAGTTTTGGTGGGTCATCTAGCATCAAGTTGCAAAACTACCCTCTGTCATCAAGATATGATTTTTCCTCTGGAATAAAGTATATTTATTAGCTAGCACAGATAGTTCAATTATCAAGTGAGTTCAAGATGCTGTCAAGTCTTCTTTCTTGAAGACTAGTTATTGTTTTTCTTGTATGTAATAGGTCTCATTTATTTAGCTCTATTAAAGGTTACAACTTCATTCTGTTTTTGTAGCCTTGAGAGATTTCTTTGCATTTTTAGTAGATTGACTATGATATCCTTCATGTTCTGGCTTAATAGTTATTCATTAATATACTTTGTTTGTTTGTTTGTTTATTTGTTTTTTCTCTTCTAACTCTGTGGAAAAGTCTTCAGGGTTGGGAAAGATCTTGTTTTTAATCACATTTTCCCAATTCAGTTCCACAGCCCTTATTCTCTAACTACACCACCCTGCCCCTCTACTGCCTCGAGAAACTGCCAGTTCAGTGCCCCTTTATGGATTGGGTTCCTATGTTTTGGCATTTTCCAAAGACTGCATCCTCATCCCCTCCCTAAGAAAAGGAGAGGAAGCTAAACAATTAGGAATTATGATTCATACTTCTTATAGATTATCACTTGTTTTTCTTGCCTCAAAGTTCTGGAGCTAAAATTATGGTAACAGTTTTTTCTAACTTCTTCACCAATCACTTATTATTACATTTCTGACCCCTTTTTTACAGTGTTCCTCTGATATATAACTATAGAACACAGGGAAAAATTTCTTGGAAACGCTAATTCTCACATGAAAGGAATGTATAGTCATTGTGGTTTTCTGACGCTTTTACTGCGGAAAGTTCTTTCAAAAGTAAGGAATCTTTCTGCTCCAATTGCATTAAATACACTAATGAAATATACATAATGCTTTGGAAACCAAGAAGAGCTATTTGATATTCTTGCAGGTGGATGAAAATTTTCAACAGCTGGAAAGTCTGTTTAGAAACACAGCGTGTGTGTGTGTGTGTGTGTGTCCCCTTTTGTTTTGTTGTGTGAACTTCTACAGCATTTTCTTTTAACTGGTAGTATATCTGTTCTAATTAACAGATTACTTCCTCCTGGAATATACTTATATACTCACACTTTGGACTTTCATACATATCATTACTAATGAATTAATTTTAAAACATACCATGATGCAGTTCAACAGCCAAGGCATATTAATGATAGATTTCAGTGCTATAATGTCTATTATATTACTTTAATTCAGCTACTGAATTAAATAATATCAGATACAGTGGTTTAAGTTACATTTAAGGAACTTTTCTCGTCTGAAATTCATCCAGTGAATTTAGGACCATTTTAATCTGAAATCAAGACTCAGTTATTCTTGACCTCATCAACAACATAAGCTTTTCTTAACTATAACTGATTTTCATTGTTAAAATGAATGACTGATTAGCTAATAATTGTTAGATAAAAGTGCTTCTTGGTGAAATTAATTATATTAAAATACATTACTTGGAAAAATAATTCTAAAGACGTATTTCTAATGTGTGCTAATATGCATTAGAATCTGACCAGGTTGATGCATGTTTTGGACATTAAAGCATTGCTCTCCAGGTTGAATTCCAAAGAAATCAGTTCAGATGAGTTCATCTCCCACGTTTGCAAACTGCACATTATCCCATTTGTTTAGGTTATCTTCCCAGAAAAAAAAAGTTCAGCTACCCCACAAAAAGAAAATATATATTTTTCTAAACTCATTGAGATTATATGACTGTTTCAGAAATTATTAAGGAAGTTGGAAAGTAGTCTAACCAGTAGTCTCGTAGTGTAACTAGTTATTGGGAAATAGCTATCAAGCTATCTTCTACTGTGTATGGTTGGGGATTAAACAAAAGACTAACAGCTTTGTATTACCAAAATATTTTGGACCAATTCAAAACAGTTCATGAGAGATGAAGGTCACTGAAGATGATGAGGAGAGTGTCTAAATAGTCCATAGTGTAAAGGAAATATGAATTAATGATTAAACAATGAGAAAGAGATCTCCAAGTTCACGGGGAGGTGCAGTGAGAAATATATTGGAAGGAAACACACAGATAGTTCCCAAGTATGAAAGACTATGGAATACTCATTCAACTGAAATATGATTGAAACTTTGAGATTACAAGGTATAGATACAATCAAAGGAAACATTATGCAGGAAAAAATATGATCAACAGAACTGTTTTTCAAACTTTTAAAAACTATTCATAGTAAAAATATATTAAATACGAATTAATGCATAACATTTAAAAATGTTTGAACAATTATATCTTACTAGGTAACATGGACTCTGATACTTATTTTCTATCCATTTTATTTCACTAAAATTGTTGGTTTTCAGCAAATAGACTTCTTGGTACATTAATAGGTCATTAACCATAAGGTGAAAACTCTACCATGAGCACAACCCTATAGAATGTCAAGAGCTATTGTAAGGTTTCTATGATTGCAAACATTATTAGTCAGGTAGTCCATAAAATGGATTAGGTAGGTAGGGCTAAAGATGGAGAAACGAAAATGATTATTATGTCATTTTAGACCAGAAACTGTGAGTACATTGTTGAACACATTTAATGATTTGAGTATAGTGAAAATTTGAGAGACAAGTGTATAGAATTAGCAGAACTTGACCACTGTAAGTATTCAATTGTAATGAAGGAGATAGAATGACAGGTGAAACATTCAAGAATACTTTCTAGTTTAATAGATTAGATAAGAAATATGTGCAGGAGGGAGGATTGGGTTATGTGGATATGTTAGATAAGAGAAGAACTACAGTTCAGTTCTATTTTTAACTAAGAATCTTATTTTTATTCAATTTTCTCCTCATGGTTTACAATTTTCCATTATTCTGTCATTTTCTTATGAAACATATTTTAGGAAGTATGTTAGCTATTCAGACCTCAAACATTGTTTTCTTTAATGGATTATAAAACTGGTACTGCATAGGTTAGCATTGTTTCCTAAAGGAATTCAAGGCCAGGTGTTGTTTAACAAACTCCACAATGGATCTTTGCATCACTGTTGTGACTGGAATGTTATTAACGACGTTCTATTTTACAGATGCACAAACTGAATGTCTTGGACTTGGTGATTTCTGAACTCCTCACTATTTAGAGTTTCAGCAAAAACTGAAATCAACCAGGCTTATCACTTTTCCCTCCATCAATGCTTTTTTGCAAACTCCTGCACTTTATTACTCACTGTTGATTTTGCCTCATACTTTCGAGGCTGACAATTTCACCTTAAAAATCTTTCTGTACTTTCATATTTTCATTTCTCCTTCAATTCTGTCAGTAAGATAAACTCTTCTTTATTGGAATGACTCCTTTCTGCCTGTGTTTATGGTTCTCTTCGCCACTTTTTTCTTCCAAGATCAATGTGTTTTTCCAGTTACTTTTTAAGATCAATATTTTTCAGTGCCCCACAAGTGTATATGATGAGAATACTTCATTTAATAATTATGTTGCCCCCATTTCAGTACTGTTTAGAAACTGCTTTTCTATGTGAAGTTAGAGCAAAAAGCAAAATAATATTTAGCTTTGAATAAGATACACATAAATATCAGTTAACTAACCTTATTTATGCATTCCAACATTCATTCTTCCAAGGGAATTAAGCTGATTAAAATCACGGTCATGAGTAATCTAAAATACTATGGAAGTGTGGAAGGGAGAAGTAAAAGGTGGTCAGTATGTATTAACTCATAGTTAATGGGAACAAGAAGTTCTGTCAGAGTAGGTTGCCTACAGACAACGATAACGCACTCTTAATTTCATATAGATATAGAAAAACATTTAAAAATTTTTCACCATTAATAAATGACAAATGTTTGGAGAGATAGATGTGTTTAAATGATTTAAGCTCTACACAAAGTACATACATATAAAAACATCATGGTATTTCGTTAATATGGACAATTTCCAAGTTTTTCTATCAGTTAAAATAAATAAAATAAAATGTATTTGATACATGTATTACCAATACAATTGCCTTCAAGTTTCTTGGCTACAAGGCCCCAGCTCCATAGTTTAGGGGTGCAGCCCACAAGCCACATGGCAGGTCCCAGAGGTTCTGAACTCTGCCCAACCAGGAGCAGGACCTGAGTACTATGTGCCATGGGTGCACTCTGGCTAGCCCCATACTCCTGAGGCTCTGAACTTCTCGCAGCCAGACACAAGGTCCCGGTGGTGCCATACTCTGGGGGTGTGCTCTGACTAACTGTCTGTGTCCCGCCTAACTGTCTGTGTCCCAGAGGTTCTGAACTCCACCCAGCCAGGGCTAAGGCCCCAGAACCACAATCTGGGAATGCATTCACGCTAGCTGCACAGAGGATCAAAGATCTGCCCAGCCCAGCATCCCAGCACAATCCATCAGGGGAATGCCTGGCCAGCCTCACCGGACACAGAAGTATCAAGCACAGCCCAGTCTAGAGCTCCAGAGCTGCCCATCAGGGAGTGACCAGCATAGCTGATGGGTCTTGGAGAATTTGAGCTCAACCCATCAGAAAACAAGGCCCCAGTTCCATAGTTCAGGGTTGTGGCCCACTAGCCACAGCAGTACCAAACTCCACCCAGCCAGGAGCAAGGCCACAGCACTATATGCCAGTGGTGCACTGTGGCTAGCCCTGTGCTCCAGAAGCTCTGAACTCCTCTAGCCAGAATCAAGGTCCCAGTGGTGCCACACTCCAGGGGTACTACGCCTGACCAGCTGGGTCCTGTAGGCTTTGAACTCCACACAGCCAGGCATAAGGCCTCAGTGACATACCCCAGGTATATCTCTGCTAGCCATCATGGTTGTGGAGGTTTTGAACTCCACTCAGCCAGGCTCTAGGCCCTGGCAACACACTCCAGGGGAATCCCCCTGCTAGCTTCATGGAGGATATAAGCTCTGGCCAGCCCAGTGTCCCAAAGCAACCCAACACAGTGCATCAGGGGAACACATGGCCAGCATCACAGGCCACAGAGCACAAAGCTCCAACACCATAGCTCAGGGGGGCATCCCTGCTAACCATGGAGATACTGGTGATTCAAGCTCTACCCAGCGCAGTGTTCCAGTGAAATCCATTGGGAGGCTGCCTGGCTAGCCACACAGGTCCCAGAGGAAAATGACAAAACGAAAAAGCAAGATGCAGTCTCAGTCCTCCAGCTCACCAAAAACAAACCCAAGAGACACTGAAATGGAAGACACTGGGAATCACACAACTGAACTTTCTGAAATGATAGCAACTGAAGTAAAGAAACAACTCCATGAAGCTATAGAAGAAATCAGATCAGAAATAATTTCTCAGGTAAAAAATGAAATGACAAACATTATGAAAGAAATGCTGTCTGAATCTAAAGAAGATCAAGATAAAAAAAATAGAAGAACATGAGAAAATCATGGAAACTTTGAATGAGCAATATAAGAGAGAATCAGAATACATGAAACAGATTCAAAAGGATATTCAACAAATTAAAAATTCCATTGAAAGTTGGCAAAACCGTTTGAATAATGCTGAAGATAAAATCTCAGACCTTGAAGACAGCATGGAAGCTTAGGATTATGAAAGAAAAGATCTCTTAAAAATAACAAGTAACCAAGAAAGAACAATTCAACAAGATGATGCCAAAAGAAACAACATAAGATTGATAGGTATAAATAAAAAAGTAGGGGTCAACACAAATGATCTGAGAAGATTTCAGAAATAATAGCAGAAAATTTTCCAAACACCAGAAGACAATATGGGTAAGTGATGCATGCAGAACTCCAATTAACTATAAGCAAAATAAACTTTCACCCAGACATATAATAACTAGGATATCAGAAATTCAGCATAAGAACAGAACACTAAAAGCTGTCAGAGAAAAGAAACAGGTCAACTATGAAGGCAAGCCTATCAGAATTACAGCAGACTTCTCAACACAAACCTTCAAGTCAAGAAGAGCTTGGAGTGAAGTATTTCAAATCCTGAAAGAAACAACTTTCAACCCAGACTGATGTATCCTGCAAAACTATCTTTAAAATTTGATGGAGAAATAAGATACTTCCAAGACAAAGAACAACTGAAAAAATTTATGGCCACCAAATCAGCACTACAAAGAGTACTGAAAGACACTCTAGAAAGTGACAAAGATAACTATGATGCCAAGAACAATACCAAAAGGAAACCACTAAGCAGGGCAAACAATTAAACAGAAAAAGTAGAAAACCAACAACAGAAAGATAACATGACAGTGATAAGTCAGTATCTATCAGTTATATCCATCAATGTAAATGGTTTTAACTCACCAGTAAAAAGAAACAAATTTGGAGAGGGGGTTAAGAAACAAAATCCAACAATATGGTGTGTACAAGAAACACATTTAACTCAAAAGGAAATTCACAGACTAAAAATCAAAGGATGGAAAACAATATTCCATGCAACCTGAACGCAGAAAAAAGCAGAGTTAGCTATTTTGTTTTTAGACAAGGTAAACTTCAAACCAAGAATGATCAAAAGAGATAAAGAAGGTCACTACGTACTTGTTAGGGGAAAACTTCAAGAGAAAGAGATTAAGATCATAAATATATATGCACCAAATATGGAAGCACCCAACTATGTAAGACAAATCTTACTAGACATGAAAAACCAAGTGGACAATAATACAGTTACAACAGGGGACCTTAACACCCCATTGACACAAAGAGACAGATCAAACAAAAAATCAGCAAAGAAATAATGGAACTGAATCAAACTTGTGAACAAATGGACCTAGCAGATGTGTTCCAAGTGCTCCACCCAACAACCTCAGAGTACACATTCTTCTCAGCTGCACATGGATCATTTTCTAAAATACATCATATGCTAGTTCACAGAACATGCTTAAGCAAATGCAAAGAAATTAAAATAATCCCATGCATATTATCTGACCATAGCACAATAAAATTGGAAATTAATGACAAAAAACCCCACAGGAGCCCCATAAGCACATAGAAATTAAATGACACCCTCCTAAACAAGCAATGGGTCACAGAAGAAAGTAAAGAAGAAATTAAATAATATCTACAATCAAACAAAAAAGCAAATACAAATTAAGGGATCCTGTGGGATACAATGAAAGCAGTCCTCAGGGAAATTTGTAGTACTAAACTCCCATATCAGAAAAATGGAAAGTGCACATATAAACAACCTAATGTTACACCTCAAACTTCTAGACAAAAGAAGAGCAAGTCAACCTCAAAGACCAAAGAAGGGAGGAAATGATAAAGATCAGAGCAGAAATTAATGCAATTAAAACTAAGAAAACAATACAAAGAATTAATGAATCCAAGAGTTGGTTCTTTGAAAGAATAAATAAAATCAATAAACCCTTAGCCAAGCTTATCAAAAGGAGGAAAGAAGAAATACAAATGCATGCAATAAGAAATGAAAAGGATGAAATCACTAGAGACCCTGTGGAAATACAGAAGATAATTAATGCCTACCTTGAAAACCTTTACTCACATAGGTTCGATAACAGAAGAAATGACAGATTTCTAGAAATGTATGAATTACCAAAGCTGAATCAAGAAGATGTAAAACTGCTGAATAACCCGATTTCAGGTAACGAATTTGAAAATGGAATTAGAACCTTATCAACAAAGGAAAGCTCAGGTCCTGATGGATTGACTGCTGAATTCTACAAGAAATTTAGGGAAGACTTAATGCCAACATTCCTCAAACTCTTCAATGAAATTGAAAGGGAAGCAAGTCTCCCCAACTCATTCCTGGAAGCAAGTATTACCCTAATACCAAAAACAGAGAAAGACCCAATCAAAAAAGAAAATTACAGGCCAATCTCCCTAATGAACATAGATGTGAAAATCCTCAATAAAATACTGTCAAATAGAATACAGTAAGTCATCAGGAAGACTAAACATCATGATCAAGTGGGATTCATCCCAGGAATGCAGGGATGGTTCAGTATACACAAATCAATAAGCATAATACACCCATATCAACAGAGCCAAGGACAAGAATCACATGATCATCTCAATGGATGCAGAAAAAGCTTTTGACAAAATCCACACTTATTCAGTACAAAAACCGTACAGAAAATCAGAACAGATTGTCTCTACCTCAACCTGATAAAAGTTATATATCATAAACCAACAGCCTACATCTAAATGGAGAAAAACTGAAAACTTTCAACCTAAAATCAGGAACAAGACAAGGATGTCCTTTATCACCATTCCTTTCAGTATAGTTCTGGAAACATTAACCAGAGCAATTAGACAAGAGAGAGAAATAAAAAGAATAAGGATAGGAAAAGAAGAAGTTAAATTATCATTATTTGCAGATGGTATGATACTCTACATAGAAGTCCCCCAACAAGCCACTGAAAGACTTCTAGATGTAATAACCAAATTATGTAATGGTGCTGGATACAAGGTCAACACTCAAAAATCAATAGCATTCTTTTTTTCGGCACTGGAGATTGAACTCACAGCCTCACATCTGCCAGATAGGCACTTAAGCCACTGAGCCAAACACCCAGCCCTAGTTTTTCAAGGCAGGGTCGCACTATGTAGTTCAGGCCGGCTTACTGGCACTGTAGCCCAAGCCAGCCTCGAACTCACAATGCTCCACCTACCTCAGCCTCCCAAGTGCTGGGATTAAAGGCGTGCGCCACCATGCCCGGCATCAATAGCATTCTTGTACACAAACAACGAACTCACTGAGAGAGAAATAAGGGAGACAACACCCTTCACTATAGCATCGAAAAAAATGAAATACTTAGGAATCGATCTAACAAAGGAAGTAAAAGATCAATACAGTGAAAATTACACTACTCTGAAAAAGGAAATTGAGGAGGATTTCAGAAAATGGAAAGATATTCCCTGTTCATGGATAGGAAGAACAAACATCGTGAAAACGACCATTCTTACAAAATTGTCATACAGAGTTTATGCAATGCCAATCAAAATACCACTTGCATACCTTACAGAGCTAGAGAAATCATTCCAAAAAATTCATCTGGAACCAAAAGAGATGCAGAATAGCACAAGCAATTCTGGGCAACAAAGATAAGACAGGAGACATCAGAATCCCTGATTTGAAACTATATTACAAAGCTACTGTGATAAAATCAGCATGGTACTGGCATCAAAACAGACCTGAAGATCAATGGAATAGATTAGAAGATACAGCTACAACTACAAACACACTTAGCCACCTCATCTTTGACAAAGGGGCCAAACATGTACACTGGAAGAAAGATAGCTTCTTTAATAAGTGGTGCTGGAAAAACTGGCTTTCCATTTGCCAAAAATTAAAACTAGATCCATGTGTATCACCAGGCACTAAACTGAAGTCAAAATGGATTAAAGATATGAATATTAAAATAGAAACACTGAATCTGCTGGAAGACAAAGTAGGTAAAAATCTTGATAATATATGAGTAGGCAGAGAGTTCATGAACAAAAATCAAACTGCATGGGAAATACTTCCCAGAATCAGCAACTGGGATCTCGGCTTATTAAACAGTTTTTTCACATCAAAGGAAATCTCCAACAGAGAGAAAAGAAAACCCACAAACTGGGAAAATGTGTTAGCCATCTGTCCCTCAGACAAAGGACTTCTATCTAAAATATATGAAGAATTAAACAAAATCAGGCCCCCAAAATTCAAGGACCCATCTAAGGTGAATATACACTTCTCAGATGAAAAAATACAAATGGCAAATAAATATATAAAAAAATGTTCGACATCAATGGTCATTCAGGAAATGCAAATTAAAACAACTCTGAGATTCCATCTCAACCCAGAAAGAATGGCCAAGATCAAGCAATCAACCAATAACAAATGCTGGAGGGAAAAGTAACTTTTCTGCACTGTTGGTGGGAGTGTAGAACACTGGAAATCAGTGTGCAGATTCCTCAAGAAGGTAGGATTAGAGATTCCATTTGACCCAACTATCCCACTTCTGGGCATTTTCCCAGAAGAACTGAAAATGTCATACCACAGTGATATGTGTGCACCCATGTTTATAGCAACACAATTTGTAATAGCCAAATCTTGGAAACAACCCAAGTGTCCATCAACCAAGGAATGGATAAAAAAAGATGTGGTATTTTTATGCAATGGGGTACTACTCAACTATCAAGAAAGATTGCATGGAGACTTTTGCAAGTAAATGGACACAACTTGAGACCATACTCATAAGTGAAATAAATCAAACTCACATGTGTAAATACCATATTGTCTCCGTAGTGTAAGAAACTGAAAAAGTACATCTGATCCAAAATCTACAACAAATATTGTTTAAGGGTAATAAACTGATCAAAGTGGAAAAGTAATTGGGATAGAGAGAAGGAGAATAGGAGGAAGGGAAAAGGAAAAAGACATATATTTGTATACATATATATATATATGTACACACATACATAAGATAGCTAAAATGACTATACTACTAAATGTATTAGTTGTTGGAAAAGAACAGTTAATACTCATATGATGAGATAAGTTTTACATGTTTATATCTGTTAATCTAAGCAACGCTTTTGAAGGTAATGATATGCAATATTACAACCATTGTCAAATTCCTATCATGTTGTTTCGTAAACCTATACTGTTATTGTATTGGATTCGTTGTTGTTTGTCTCTTTTGCTTTTTATTTTTCTTTTCTGTGTCTTTTTTCTCTTAAATAAATAAAAATTTTAAAAATTAAAAACAAATTTTTTTTAAGTTTCTTGGTTAAAACAATGATTTCTTTACAGGGTTGTCTTAGAGACCACAAGTGAAGGGACAAATGTATGTTTGCATGGAAGACATGGTCTAACCCAGAAGAGCTATTTTATTTGTTTACATATTGGAGTTTCTTCTAAGATTCTTTCAGAGTACCTGTTTGTACTGCTCAAAAATGTACGAAAAGTCAAATAAATATTAATATAGCATTTCCTCAAAACATATTTTGGAAGCACTCCGCAAACTTATTGAAAGTTGAAAGAATAGCATAATTAACACCAATATATCTTTATATAGGTTAATTAAATATTAACAGTTTCATGCAAGTGCTTCTATATTTCTTCTGGACCATTATGGAAATCCCTAACTGTTTCATTATATGTAAGAATAATTCTATTTTTATACATATGTTTGCCCTCAAAGTGGTTATCACACTCAAGAAATGCAACCTTGATAAACTTGATATCAAAGATATTCATTTTAAATGTCTTATTCTGATTTTTCCCATACAACCTTGACTACATCCTTTGATATTTCATGGGAAAACTTAATATTTTGCATTCTATTTACTTTTCATGCCTCTGTTTTAACTTAATCCATTTCTTAATCTTTTTTTTTTTTTTTTTGGCTTTGTTCCATTACATTGACATTTTTAAAGAATGCAAACTGGTTATTTTACAGAATGAGCCTCCACTTAGTTTCATCTCATGTTTCCTTGAATATTTTTAACGTTAAAAGATGTCACTTTAATCTCATTATTGGTAATGTCAACCATTCAACTATGGTGCAATTTCCCTAATTTATTCCTTATGAAAGTACCTTTCCCATTGTAACTAAGTGCAATCTGTGAGATATTTGGCACCACATGAATATCCTGTTCCCCAAGTAGATTTTAGCTAATGCTTTCAGTATCCATCATAGTCCATTCCCTCCACATTTACTAGTTGCCTACTTTTCATAGTTTTTCTTTATTACCCTTAGTTTATTTTTTGAAAATACACAGGCATTCATTTTAATTCATCATGTCATAACCCATTATCATCAGTATTCATTTACATGTTAAAATTTTCCCACCTTTAGTGACTGGAAAGTTTCTTCAATGTTCCACTTCTGTTTATGTAGAGTATTTCTTTACCTGTGGGCATAAACTGCATACAAAATTTCAAGCATAAAAGTAGAACCCAAGATTACCTTTTCCTTTTTTCCCCTAACTCTGGAATCAGCCATTTGTCTAAGGATTTTATTCTTTTTATTGGAAGATTAGTTTTAGCAACTAAAACTGGGGCTCTGATTTCCTTGTGGAAATTCAGTGTCTTCCTTCAAGGCCCTCTTGGCAGATATTAATCCCATGTGTACACAAATTGGTAATCATTTTTGTATTTAGTCATTAAGTTACATACAAGCTCGTATGACATGTCTGTCTATAATTCAATACTACAAGTTTTGTTTTAACCTCTTTTTTGTTTATCTTTCACTGTCTTTCTGACAGAAGTCTGGTTTCCACCATTCACCACTCATTTATATCTCTGTTTAATCTTAGTGTGATTGTGAAACAGTTCACTAGTGTTAACCCGCACCCCAGGGACAAACTGTGCAGTGTTTGTAACTGCTTTATTCTATAAGTTTGCAGTTTTTAATAAAAATATCATCTTATAGAGTTAATTAAGTCAGTTCCTTCTTTACCAGAACTACATCAGCACAGTTATGTCATATATTTGTAACATATTATTCAATAGATCTTGAAAAATATATGGAGTTCACTACCTCAATCCTATATAGAATATTTCCTTCAACCTAAAATTTCTCTACATTGATAATCATCCTAGTTCCAAATCCCTTTCTGTCCCTATAGTTTGTCTACTCTACAACATTATATGGATGAAATAATTCAGTATGTCTACATTTTTCCTCTTGTTTGTTACTCTCAACAAAATGTGTTTGAGTTTCATCCATGTTGCTTCCAGAATCATTTACTCAATTTTTATTACTACACAATAGTATTCCATTACCTGGGTATACCATAGTTTGTTTACCCATTATTCTATTGAAGTAAATCTTGGTCTTTTCCATTTTTAGCATCATATCTAAGATTGTAATAATCATTTTCATACAAGTTTTTGTGTGGTTCATAATTTTACCTTTCACTTGGGGGAAACAACTAAGGTTATGATTCCTGGATTATATAATAAATTTATATTTTTCTTCATAAGAGACTGAAAAATTGTCTTCCAAAGGAGCTGTACTCGTTTATACTCTTACAAACAATGAATGAAAGTAACTGTTGCCCCAATTGACTTTTGTAGGTTAATTTTATATCATACATTTGTCATGGGATATTAGGCATTTTAACTTATCATTTGCAAGTAGAGACATACTCATTTTCTAAACATTATAACTTCTAGTAATTTCTCTTTATAGCAGCTAATACATCAAAGAAATGATGAATAACCATAAAGATTGCATTTTCTTCTTTCCTTAAACTCAGTAGGACTGTCTCTGTTAATTTTCCAGTTAGTAATTGTATGAGTGAAAGTATCCGACAACTCCTGTATCGTTAATAATTTTATAACAAATTAGCATTGGATTTTGCTGACATCCCTTTCCATATAAGCAACATGCATTTTTTCCTTAATAGACAGTGAATTTTCTTTGATCTTATTTTCTTTAGGATTTCTCTATGATAGTTGCATGACAGTAATCTATACAATGAGTAAGAATTATGGTATTTGGTTATCAGGGTTAATTTTAAAAATTTTATATTATTTCGTGGAATTTAGTGTAAAATTATCTTTTACTTTATGATATGAAACATAACATTGAAAATATAATTGAAGTTTTGGTACAATTTATCTGTCATTATTTGGATGTGTTTAGGTTTTGTTATTTTTTCTTGCTTTCTTCTTTCATGTTTATTTGATAGGTTACCAATTTTTTAAAAATATGTATTTCCCATGCCTCTTTAAAAAACTGGTAGAAACAAATCAAATACAATAAATAAAAAACTTTAGTTTTATGCCTCTTGCATTCATACTTCACTGATCACATTTTCCCCTTTTCCAGATTTTGCTTATTTTTCCACTTAAATCTATTTCATTTAATTTTTATTTATTTTTACTTATTTTTTATCAGTACATGTTTGCAATACATAGTAATTACATTAATCTTGGGAAGTTCTAATTTTTTCCGAGAGGTCTCAAGTGCCTCATTCACTGTATCTGATTGCTGTGGGCTGTGACCTCCATTTTCAGTCTTTTGCAATTCATTATTTATTATTGTACAGAGGTTTTCGGAAATCAATTTAAACCACATAGTTCCACAGTGAATGTTCTTCTCCAGGCAGTAGTGTCTGTGTTTATATTCTCTCTACTGGTTGCTTTCTGTTAAAGATATTTTTAAGTTATGTTTCTAGAAAAGTCATTTTATAAAGTATGAGTTACAAATCGTATTCATCCTTTTAATGGCATGTTTTCTATATCCTTTAATGGCTACTAAAATAAAAAATAAGCCAGGTATAGTAGTATATGCCTGTAATCTGGGTGTTTTAGGCAGGAGCATCACAAGTCCATTTAAAAAGATTCAAGGTAATAAACACAGAGGTCATCTTTTCTTTCTTTTGTTTTGTTTTGGTTTTTTTGGTACTGGGGTTCATACTCACAACCTTGTGCCTGCCAGGCAGGCGCTTAGGCCACTGAGCTAAATTCCCAGCCTTTTCTTTCTTTTGGAGACTTTCCCATATTCATTTCATGTTAATCTTGCTACTAACTTGGTCTATGTTCTATATCAACATCATCACTGATGAGTTCCACCCAGTTCACAGTGTTTCCATTTTATATGGCTAAAGCTTCTGATTTTCACAACTATCGCATTCATAGGGTTATGGTTTAAATCTAGAATGTCTGCCACAAGTCTCATATGTTCAAGGGAGGGGTACTTGGAAGAGGATTGTAATATAGACCATACAATAAGAGCTACAGGAGTGTTCCCCTTTGCTCATCTGAACCTGAGCAATGCCACAGGGCCAACCCCCCAACCTTTGTTCTAATGCTCACAACTCACAGACAGAGATAAAAAAAAAAAAAAAAAAAAAGACCTCTGAGTTTACCCTGAAACTTTTCAAAATCCCAAACCAGGACATATGCTGCTGGTTTCTCCAGCATCGTTCATTGTAACCTTTCTTCACTTAAAGCTCTTTGAAAGTCCATCTATATGGACTACATCTCACACACCCAATTATAACAGAGTGAATTACGGGAAAGGTCATGTTCAGCAGACACAACTGACGTGACTCAACACCCTGTCAATCATATTGTTAAGCATCTTCTGGAACACCCAGTGAGAAGTGCCCTAGATCTGGGTAACATTCAAAATCCTTAAACTCAATGCCTTCAGTGTCCATGTTATTTTCCTTTTTCCTTGCATAAACTGCTCACTCCAAACATACTGTAGCCTAGTTAAATTTTGATGTTGTTTCTTTAACGCTGGGTAACATGCCCAATTCTTTGGCTATTTTGCAAAGAACCTATAAAGTCACCCAGAACCCCAAAGCCCATGGTAATAAGTGTATCATATGTGGACTGATACGTTTATGAGTTCATAGCTAAATGTTTAGTTAGAAGATGGGACCTAGTGACAAAAGCCATGTCACGGAGGGTGAGTTTTCAGAGAGAATATCTCCCTTCCTGGTTTCTCCCTTCTCTCTCTTTCCTGATTGACATGTGATGAGCAACTTTCCTCTGCCATGGCCTTCCACCATGGCATTTGTGTCTTGGAGTCAACTGAACCAAAAATATGAGCTAAATTAAATAGGCATTCTCCTCCTTTAGGTCCTGGGTGTTAGTTATGTTGTACCAGCAATGAAAAAGCTGACTAATACACATAGAAACCTGAAGAAAGAATTTCAGAGAACAATATATTGAAAAATAGATATCACTTTGAGGAATAATTAAATCTGGCTTTGTCAACAATTCATAATCCATGAGATATATCAATTTCAAGGATTTTCTGTTCTGCCTATAGCCAAAGTCTTGGAATAAGAAGAAACATCAGTGAATGAAAAGTTTAGGTATATAAATGGATTCATAATTAGCCAATTACAGAATTTCCTTAAAGGGTAAGGTGCTTTGCTCACTTCTTCTGTGTTGTAAATTTTGCTCAAAATTCTAATACCAATATACTCTATGATAGTGCTAGCATTTTCAATATATTATGAGGATGGAGAAAGATTTTATAGGCAGGTTTGTTCTTGCTACATAATAGATTCTCTTCTCAAATCTCATTCACATTTGAAATTCCTTAACACCTTTCCTATACCCCCCAATTATCTGTAGTTACCACCTCTGCCAATAGTGCATATGATGACAGATACTTTAAGGCTTTATCGTTCTCTCTCTCTCCCCCTCTCTCTCTGTCTCTCTCCACAAATCCCTATTAGCTAGAAGAGCTAAAGGTCAGTGTACAAAGAATACATATAAGAGGGAAAAACTCTCTTTGGCCTTTCCTTCCTACATAAGTACTAAAAACCAAGTAGAAATGAGAACAAAACATATATATTAGTCAGTTTTACCAATTGTTTGGGCAAAATACATGACATCAACAATTTAAAGGAGAGATTTATTTGGTTCTTTTACACCAAGGCACAGAGAAGTGAACAGGGCAACAACACCAAAGAGGAAAGGGACAGGGCTCAAACATAGAAGCCAAGGTCACATCTCCACAATCCACACAGTCAAAACCAGAAGTGAGGTTTATTATTCTACTAGACAGCTTTTGGGCCAATCAAGTTGACAATCCAGCTTAACTGTGACATAAATTTCGGTTATTTTTATAAATTTATTGACAAATAGAAAAAAATGAAATCATCACTTGAAAAAGTAAGAGCATTTTACTAAATGTATTCCTTGTAGCTTTTAAGATCCTTCAGTGTCACTCTGTGGCTCATAGATGATTGATTTGTCTTTATTTCTCTGGTGAAATATGGTAAAAAGAGATTAAAGAGACATAACAATTGTACTTTTAAGAATTTTTGCACTCAACCTGTTGTCCTGAAACTATTGTGCACTTTGAAAATTATTCTTTCTTATACAAAATCTGGGTTTTTTTCTAAATGAAGAGTTGACAAATTACTTCCAATAGGCCAAATACTGACCTCTACCTGTTTTTATAAACAAAATTTATTGGACACAATAATCCTCATCTGTTAATAAGTGTCTGACTGCTTACAATATCAAAGTTGGATGGTAGCAACAGATAACCCACTGCCTGCAAAGTCCAAAGTGTTTATCACTGGGGCTTTTATAGAAAAAGAATTGTCAATTCTTGTGTCAAATGTTTGTACTTGGCTTCATTTGTGAAGTGGCTCCCCTGGTTCTGTGCCTATTATCTGTTGTTTTTTGTTCACAGAAAGTCTTTACCAAATTTGGGCCAGAATCAGAAGAACTCTCCGATTTCCACTCACTGTTACATACAAAAATGAATAACGGATTTAGTTATATTCTGTGTCCTCAGCTTCAATGAAACAGTAGTAAAGGATTTATGATGGGTAGATTGGTGTAGATAGACAGATAGATAGCTAGATACAGCATATGTGGATGATTTATCCATATACGTCCCTAATATACTTTATATACTTTTCTAATTAACTCTCCAAAGCAACATTCCAGTGAACCAGAGATCCTAAACATTGTCACATCTTTGTTCTTTGAATAATCTACAAGAACAAGTTAGCTGTCTTCCATTTTTATCTATTTTTTCATGCTTGTTTTATATCTTATATAATTGTACTACTTCATAGCTGTGGTACATTGGATGTATGTGGCAAATTACCTTCCTTCCAAGAACCAAAATAAAATATTATGCATGAATATAGCTGCATAAATCAGAAAGGAAAATTAGAACAGAAAATGATTAAAATTGGAGGGAAAATATAAAACCATATTTAGAAGATTGTTTCTTACAGAGTGACTTAGCAGACACAAGAAGTCAAAATACAGTAACTGTCTTAGTTACTTTTCACTCATTGCCGAGACAAAATACCTGATGCCCAAAATTAGGGGAGGAAAGGTTTATTCTTACAGTTTCTCATGAGTTGCAGTCCACACTTAGTTGGCTTCAAGTCAGCATGGGGTAGTGGGGCTGCCATTCATGGCTACTGCAAGCAGCAAGCACTCTAGCGAGAGATAGAGAGACAGGAAGACCCGCCTTCCCTTACACTGTATGTCAGCTCCACCCCTGGGCATGTACAGTGCTCACATTGCCAATCCTGGTGCTACAACAAACCGAACACAAGCAAGGGCTAGACTTAGCCCCATCAAAAGTATGTGAGGACTTGGGGGGACATAGCATATCACCCAATACAGTAACTAAAAAGGAGACTAAAATTTGCCATTGAGATGAGCAAAGTAGAAAATAATTAGGGGAACAACAGAAAATATGAATACTGTCTTCAGTTAAATTATTAGTTTCAACAAGTATGCTATGTTATGGAGTATGTTAAGAGGTAACACAGATGAACTCTTTCTGTAACCTTTCTTTAAACCAAAATTATTTTAAAGTAAAATATTTTAAGACATTTTCTTGCCATATTGCAACTCTGCATGCAATACAGAGAACAGAAACATTAATAAAAAATGAATGTCATGCAACCAATTCCCCAATAAAAGATTCTTCAAGGCATCATGGAACCCCAAAATAATTATTCATAGCCCAAAGAATAATAATTTAATAAATAGAAGCAGGTAGCTACCAGACATGTCTTCCTAGAAAAGATCTCTATTTTGTTGTAAAGACTGAGTAGAATATTTTCTGTGCTATTGGCTAAATTTGTTTCCCAGAAATCATGTGTCAGAAACTTTATCCACAGTTCAACAATGTTTAAAGGAGCCTTTTGGGAATCAATTAGATTATGAGGGTTCCACTCTTCAGAATAGACAAATGCTGCAGTAAAGGGGGTTACAAGAATGAATTCTCTCTCTCCTTTTCTGTCATGTGCGAATATTAGTTTCTCTCTCCTCTGAAGAATGAACCATGTAACACACAATCTTACAAGCAGAAAAACTGAGCCCTACCCTCCAAGTACCTTGATCTTAGATTTTTCCAGCCTTCAGAACTATGAGAAATAAATCTCTGTTTTTTATAAATTACCCACACATTGTTTTTTTTAGCAGCACAAAACCCCAAAATTGATTAAAATTCCAAGAACAAAGAGGGTAATGAATTCCAGGTTGATGTAATGCCATATTTTAAACATACATAAAAAGGAGAAAATACAGCACAGCCAAGGACATTCAATAAGGAGAGCAATTATTTCTTAGCGGTAGATTTGAAAGACATGAAATTGAAAAGATTGTCATTAAATATAATCAAGAGGAAACTTGCATAGATTACTAAATAACTCAGATTTTAATCTGAGCAAATAGAAACAGTAGAGATTAATATATTCAGTTTTATTTTTTATCCTTGAAACCCAGTGAGAAAGATTCCAAGTGATACTAAAAGGCCAACAATGACTGCCTCACTGTATTCCAGGTGAGCTAGGGAATTACAGACATTATTTGAGAAGTAGAGAAGGTTTTAAATGTTATTAATTATGATGATGTAAGCATAAGCATAATTTGTATCATTTAGATTTGGAGCTGTTGCATTAGAGAAATCTGGAATGTATCTGAGTTTTGGCTTAGAAAACTAGTTGCAGAAAAGTATTGATTATGAAACTTAGAGACAGGTAAGTAGGTTTGGTTGAGAAAAACGTAGGGAGCTGTCTGTGTCAGTGTTTATTTGTTATATTCATTTGCTTACAGAGCTCAAAAATATTTCAAGAGACTCAGAGTTCAGTAGAGTCATGGCATGTTAGCTATAACTTTAGAATTACTGTATATGAGCTATTGCACTAATGGAATTAAATATACTTGCTGTGTTAGTAACTTTCTCATTGCTGGTTCAAAACACCCCACACCCATAAGTTAAAGGATGAAAAGTTTATTTTAAATCACAATTTGTAGAGGTTTCAATCTATAGTCAGCTGGCTCTATGGCAGAGCAGCATGGTACAGGGTCATTGCAGAGGAAAACAGTTCATGGCATGCAGGCAAGGGGCACTGAATCAGCAGATTGAACTCATGACCTGGAGCTTGTCAGGCAGATGCTTATGCTGCTGAGCTATACCCCCAGCCCTCCCTTTTATTTTATTCAGGCTACAAGCCTCTTGGTGCCATCCATACCGAGGGTGGGGCTTCTGTTTTTTATAAATCCAGTCAGCTATACCAATACCACTAAACCAGTCGGTGAACTAATCCAGTATCACACCCTTAATCCAGTATCACACATCTGTGATCCAGCTATTTTCAAAAGCCCCACCTGTGAGAACATGAGGCTTTGGGGGACATTCAGATATAAGCTCCAACATTAACCTAAATCGAAGAGGAGAAAAGTCGAAATAAAGTTCTGGAAAACCGATATTTAAGTGACATGACAAAAGAAAAACATCCAAAGGAGATTAAATCTACAACAGAGAAAGAAAAGTATAAGTAAAACAAAAAGATAGTAGTTTCATGGTTGCTAAGAAGAGGAGTGTCAAGAAAATGAGAAGAGCAGAACTGATTAATTCTTTGTGTAAAAAGAAAACATAGCTAAAATTGCTTTGGATTTGGAAACTAGAATCTCACTAATGAAGTTGAGAAAGTTATTATTTTAGAGGTCAAAGTGAGGTTAATTCAATGTCATAAAGAAATACAGAAAAGATGATACTATGAACTTTCGCATGCAACTGATGAAATATTGTGACAAGGTTTTCTCGATGGTATGCATTGTAAGCACAAGTTAAGATGAATGCAAAGTACAAGGAAAGAATCTAGAGAAAGAAGCCATGAAGGCCCCTAAGAAGTTAGTAATACTTGAGTTCTGGGCTCAGGTGCAAATTTTATTCCTAAACAGGTGACAAGATTCCCTTAATATATGAAAAGAAATAAAGAGAAAAAATAAATTACAGTTCACCCTTTCCCTGAGTCAGAGTCCAGACTGAAATGACTTAACCTACCAAGAAATTTTAATGTGCAAGATAATTGTCTATTCTACAGAACTGCAGTAAAGAGTTCAAACTGGAAAAGAAAACAGCTTTAATACTTGAAGTTAAAAAGAAGTCTCTTCTGTTGCATGCAACAGATAACTAGAAGATGCTGAGGAATTACATGGATATTTTGTGAGGGCAGAGAATGGAGACCTAGTAACCACTTCTTTGCGTGGATATGTGAAAATCAACACAGGCCTTCATACTTTTCAGAAGAAAATGTTCACTAAGCTCTCCAGATCATTGCATCCCTTCCTCATTTTACTCCACACTGTTGAATTATCACTGTAAAAGAGGGTTTCCCTAAGCACCTCAGCTAGCACGCATCATAGTCTGTCTTCTGCCTGGTTTTGTTTACAGGGCTCATCATCACCTTCTAATATATTAGATGACTGGCGTGCACTTTTTACAGCATACAGCAGTCCCTGTGATCAGAATCACCAACAAATTTATAAATTTATTTTATGATTTCAATTGTCCATTAGAAGCAGAAGGGAACATTTCCTGTTTTAAAGAAAGGAGAGTATGGTGAATCTTATATATAAAGAACTGGTCCAAGAGAGATTGCTAAAGAGCTTTTTATGGTTCATTTACTCATTCATTCAACTACATTTACTGAGCTCTTACCATGTGAATATCATCTTTTCCCTCTTTCACTCTCAAGCACTTAGTTCATGGGATCTTTGAGATTCTGTTTTTTGCCTTCTCTGTTTCCAATCAATGTTCTCTTCTTTCTGACTGGATGCTTACCTAATCAAGTAAACATGCACTGGGAAATATCATTCTAAAACATGCTTTTCACTTAACTCCACATACTAATTCGATCACTTCTCATTATTTTTTGGCCATCTTTTAAAGTCAAATATTTTCAGTTTATGTTATCCCATAATCACCCTCTATTTCTATATCTGGAAGAAGTTTCAAGTTATAAAGAGTGTGGCACTCAAAAATCATTTACCTGTTGTCTTAGTTACTTTTCACTTGTTGCTGAGACTAAATACCTGACAACCAAAATTAGGGAAGAAAGGGTTTATTTCTTACACTTTCTCAGGAGTTTCAGTCCATACTTAGCTGGCTCCAAGGCAGTATGGCATTGTGGGGCAGCCATTCATGGCGACCACCAAACAGCAAGGCAAACCAGAAAGAGAGGGCAGAAGAGCATGAGAGGAAAGATCTACATTCTTTTCACCCTTACACTGTATGTCAGCTCCACCCCTGGGCTGGTACAGCACTCACACCACCAATCCCAGAGCAAGACAACAAACCAATCATGAATTCCAGACTCAACCCTTTCAAATTGTGACTCATTGGAGGGACACAGGATCAGCCCATACATCTGTGCAGTACAATAACTAGATTAACAAATATTAATATTCCATTATATTGCTTGAGACATATTTTAATGCAAAGACACAAGAAATAGTTGATACAATTAGTTTCTTTGTTACTATGAGTAAATAATCATTTCATGCCATACTAGAAATAATCAATATTATGAATATTTTATCTACCATACAAGCAGTTTATAACTACTTGAATCTATCGTAATATCTGTTTTAATTCATAAATTTAGTATATTGTTGGTCCCTTCACAGTACCATGTTTTTGTGCTAAGTCATATAAATGCTGGTAAGTACATATAAAATTCATTAATTATAATTGTATCAGTCTTTCATATGTGCTGATTATCTTTATTTACACATTTTCATATTGAGTGACTTTGCATTTTCATTATATTTTGCATTATACTTAACTCTTTTGCAATCCTAATATTTATCATGTATTAATGTTGTGCATCTTAAAAAGTCTATCAGTAATTTTCCATAAGTAATTTTACCCTATCAAATGAGCATTATTATATGAGCAGCTAATTGTGGCATTTGCACAGTATGAGAAGAAACTTTGATGGAAAAAAATATTGGAATGGTGAGTAGAGGCAAAGCAGCCAGGAAATTAAAGAGGAAGAGTTAAAACTCAGAAGAAACTGCTGTAATCCGTGTAGGAGTAATGTTTAGGCAAAAAGAAATAATGATTATTATTCAATTATTTGAGCAAATGGGAGACTGTCCTGTGAAAAAACAAACACACACACACACACACACCCGTAGTAGAGAAAAATGGTTTAAAAACTTGAATGTGTTTCTGTTAATAGAAGAAGGGAAAAAAAAAGTTGAAATCACAATGAGAAGTGATAAACATAGGAGACATTTTAGACTATGTCAGAATAACTTCTTACAAGATTTTTTTTTAAAAAGATGCTCAGAAATTACTTCTGTTCTAATACCAGTTTAATACTCAGGAAAAGCAAGCTATACATAAATTTGACAAAATATGCTGATCTGTCACAGCATGGTTGAATATAGAATGCTGTGGAGGAATATTCACATTGAACGTGTTTTTAAATGTAATTAAAATATTTTAATCATATCATAAAGAAAAGATCTTACCGTGCAAGAATTTGTTTCATCATTCAAAAATAAAGATGAGAAGAGTACTGCTCAATAAATAACTTTACGGGTAACATGTCCTTGGTGGTAAGCACTAAACTTTAAATTTAAAAGTAAAAATTAATGAAAGTAAAGATTACCAAATGATTAAAAAATGCATATGTACTATGAATCTGTTAAGTTGACAGTGAAAACATTTTTTATAATTTGTTTTTTTTTATTTAAGAGATAAAAGATACATACAAAAAGCAAAAGAGATAAACAAACAACAATAGCAAATTCACAACAGTAACATTATAGGTTTACAAAATAAGATGATAGGAACTTGACAATGGTTGCAATATTGCGTGTCGTTACCTTCAACATGGTTGTTTAAATTAACAGATATAGACATGTAACATTTTTTAAAAGTTCAAATTTTATATGAAATGAAGAAAGCATGAGCAGGGTGTGGTGGTGCAGACCTGTAATCCCAGCACTCCGGGAGGCCAAAAGAGAAAGATAACAGGTCTGAGCAGTACTTTGCACTTTAGTGAGACCCTGACTAACAAGCAAATAGAAATGAGATATAGTTCAGTACCAAGACCCTAATTCAACCCCCAATACTGCACAAAAAAAAAAACAGAAGAAATATTAAAAATAGAAATATTACTGTACCACAAGAAGATAATCTGATAACTAAATATATCTGAAATTATCTATCCTTTGACTAAGTTAAAGTTTATGGACTATAATATTAGTTGAAAACCAAACTTATTTGTGAAATGTCATTTGAGATGAAAGGAGATAAAACTGAATTATCAGAGAACATATGAAACAAAGATACTAAAACAAGTGTGTATTGGAACATATGAAGCCTCATTAAAATTTACCAATATATAAATAAAAAAGTTAATTCTCCTTGCTAAAAACAAGTGGAGAGTCTCTTTCCTCTCCCCACAATCCGGTCTCCCTTTCTCTTTAGAGCACTCATTTAAAAACACAAGAAAGAAAGGAAGAAAGGAAGGAGAAGAATGAAAGAACGAAAGAACGAAAGAACGAAAGAACGAAAGAAAGAAAGAAAGAAAGGAAGGAAGGAAGGAAGGAAGGAAGGAAGGAAGGAAGGAAGGAAGGAAGGAAGGAAAGAAGGAAGAGAGAAAAAATTAAGTGCTTTCTTGGTGTCTTTGAAATGTAAGTGAATCTTTTTAAAGGCTAAATAAAACTCTTGACAGCCTTAGATTCTATGTGGCGCTTTTTCAAGGCCCTGATAGCCACCACTTCCTGTCATCATGAAGGAAGGGATCATTCTATTTCTTTCCCCTGCGGAAGTCAGGGAGACTAACTTCAGCATAGATACACTTGTGCAACCTTATTTCCAGTAATAAAGGTGTGCAGATTTTCTTTGACTAAAGTCATTTAGCTAACACACATGATCACCTGAATAATTAGGTGAAGGAAGATGAATCATGTGTGGCAAATGGTGCTGTCAAGCCGTCTGATGTTGGTATCTTGAAAGTATATAGTTGTGAGCTATATTTGCTTATTTGTGTAAAGGGGGAGATTTTCTTCTGTCTATAACCTCCTTAGCAAATTTCCTGTAATACACATCATATTCTGCTTTAATACTGATTCCAACATATGCTATCTCTATCTTCTACCTTTGAGGAAAGATTTTGAGTTGGAAGAGAATTTTAATTGTGTTTACTTTTAATCATATACCTCCAACACCAGTAGAAGATCCATTGTTTAAGTACTAACATAAGAACTTGAAAGAGAAATGGAATAAAAATTAAGGCTATTTTTCAGTGATTTTCAACACATTAATAAAGCAAGGAAGCACATAATTATGTAATCATTTTCCTTGTTACTGTTTTTAATTGGAATTAACAACAGTCATTTGAAATGAATTTCTTTTATGTTGTTCTTTCCTTGCCATGGTTTCTTGATTCCCTATGTTCATTTTTCTATAATTCATTTTTGGTTTTGCTTGAATCCTCTCTTAGCTTATTCTTCTTTTTTATGGGGGGGGGGGCCACCGGGGATTAAACTCACAACCTTGCACCTGCCAGACAGGTGCTTAAGCCACTAAACCAAACTCCTGGCCCTAGTTTTTTGAGGCAGGGTCGCACTATGTAGCTCAGGCCGGCCTTGCGCTCATGTTGTAGCCCAAGCCAGCCTCGAATTCACAATGCTCTTCCTACCTCAGCCTCCCGAGTGCTGGGAATAAAGGCGTGCACCACCACACCCGGCTCCTTAGCTTATTCTTTATGAAAACATCTGGTAGTGATACTCTTTCCAATTCTTTGTACACAAGAAAATAATTTTAATTCTTTATCTTACTGAGTTATTTAAGTGCACTACAGGAGCTGGGAATATAGCTCAGTGGCACAGCATCTGCCTGGCAAGCACAAGGGCTCCCAACCTACTATATGTCTGGTACGAGTTTGTGTTCTCTAAAATCAAAGAATGAATTTTAGGAACAATGGAGGGTAAGAGCAGAATACATTTACTGAGAGAAAGAAAACTTCTGTCTAAGGAACAGAAGGGATCCCAAGTGGGTTGCCAAAGACTCTGTCTTTTCTAGGGACTTTCATAGAGTAAAATCATGAGGTTAGACAGGTCCAAGCCAGGAAAAACGGGAATTGCAAGCGGGGCATAAGGTGGGACAGAACTGTGGTCAACCAATAAGATTAATTGCTCAGGTAAAATTGATTAAATTGGGGACAAATGGGGAAGTGAGTCACACAGTAAGCGGGCGTGCTTGACATCAGTGATTCTTTCTGTAGGGGGTTAGGATGCTGACTCCTGACTTCCTCAGGGTTATAGAGAACTATTTGGACTGTCAATCCTTAGGATGCAGTTGTATTTGCTTTGCCTTTTGTCTTGAGATCTGGCCCACAGCAGGAGGTGCCTGTCTCCTCGGAGGTCACAAGGTATCCGAATTTCTGCACTGCCTCCTTCGAGGGCCCAGCCTTGTCTGACTGCCTACAATATTTCTAACTAACTCAGCTGCCTGTAACATTAGGAATCTCAATTTAAATTGAATTTTTCCTAAAACTTTTCTCAACATTTCTATATTGTGTAGTAACATTGGGAATCAGAAATAAAAAAGGCAGGTGCACTTTTGATGTTAATTAGAACAACTTTTTTGGATTTGCTTCCTTTAATATAAGCATTAATCGATTTCATTTTATTGTTGGCATTAAAAATTCACAAACATCTGCCTAGGTATAAGTAGTATGGCATCTTGCCTAGTGTTCAGTGGCCCTTTTTATCTGAAAGCTTGAAGTTTACTAATAAAAGCGATTTTTATCTCTTTGTTTTCCTTTACTTTTATTCATTTCTAATCTCCTCATCAATAATTCTGTTAAATAGTTTAACTTCTGGATGTATATCATAGTTTTGGTAACTTTAATCTATTGTGTTTAACAATATGGTAACTTTTCAAGAAAAAGTATCAGGTCTTATTTTCTGGATCAGTAAAGATTTAGCAATTTAACTGTTCAGTTTTTTGGGGGAGGGGTGTAGAATCATGATAATAAGAATGCTGCTTCAAAAATTCTCTAGCTATTTATTTGTCCTGGAAACAGTATTTTCTTCAATATTTCAAAAGTGTTCTAGTTTAGACTGATGCTTTGTTATATGTTATTTTTTTCTTAACTCAATTGTTTTTCTTTATGTTTGTTTTTTTCTGAAAAGTTTAGTGATTCTTTTGTCTGCATACTATAAAATTTCATATTTCTTTGACTATTTTCTCTAGGATAATCTGTTCGGAAAATATTAAATATGAAGAGGTCATATAAAGGACTTTGAGGGGAATTTTATGGTGGACCTTTTCCATGAATTGAAGACATTCTTCTGCAAGTGCCACTGTGTGTCGTTTGATACTTTTTTCTAAACAGCAATGGTTTTTAGTTAGTGAAAGTGTCCCTGGCCTCAAGGAGGTGGAAAAGCAGAACTATCCCAAAGGAAACATGCTTTTCACTCTCTCTGCCTTTTAAGAATCCTGATTATTCTGCATTCTGTCCATCTGCTGCTTTGATGTTCAGGGATTTCTGGAATACTAATTTTCCAGTTGTTTCCTACTAGTAAGAATGTTGTTTGTGGTTTCCAGCATTTTATTTCTCGTTCATATATAACTGAGGCTAATTTTTAAATTTCTGAGGAATTCCTCAGTATTTTAGGGCAGTTTTATTTTTTATTTATGAGTAAAAAAGTTTTATCACATTGATACCATTCTAGGATGCATTGCACAAATAAAAATTTTTAAAACATTCTACCACTTTCCTCTTATGTCTTTTGATACTATTTATGTTCACAGATATGATCTGTAAAATATTAGTATATTATTCCAGTAATATCATGTAACGTATAAGCTTAATTCTTATACTTCTTAGACCACTAAAAGAAGAAAAAACTATCTTTGAAAATTAGCATGAGGAATCTAGGGCTTGGTAACTGGCCCCACTGGAGGAATTCAGGTGACTGGCCCCTCACCCTACTTCAGTGGGACCAGGCACCTGGGGGGAACCCCAGCCATACAATGAGACCCTGACAAGGTTGCACATGATGAACAGGCAGGACTACCAAGATGGAAGAGTCTGAAATATAAGCCAACAGTTCGTAAGTTAGGTGAGTCAGAATTGTGCTTAGGAACAAAGACATGGAATAGAAGTAGGTGGGTGGGGTCATCCCTCCTTCTTTAAAAAAATTTATTATATTTTATCTTGTTTTATTTTTGTTTTTATCTTACTTTCTTTTCCTTTTACTTTTTTCTTTTCTTTTCCTTTTCTTTTTGTTTGTTTTTCTTTTCTCTCTTTTCTAAACATGTTGAGAGAACTCCAGTCACAGAAGACTAATCCCATCCCCCAAACCCAGAGAACAAGTTAGGATAATCCCTTGTTTATTCCTTCATTCCTTCTTTTCTACCTTCTAATTTCCCAAAGCTTGCATGATCATCCATTGTCCTCCAGGCTTGCTTGCACTTCATTTCCAGTTATCTTTGTTTCATACACTATCCTTCCTAAATTTCCCCACCACAGGAAAAAACCACTCTACCAAGTGGAAACACTTTGTATACAAGCTCCTAATATATGATTGCTTCTGTTATATAACCATGTTCCAATGGTCTAAGGTACAAAATTAATAGTTACCACAGTTTGTCAGTTTTTAAACTGTGCTTGATGCTATTGTTATCACTAATTATGCTACTTTAGCAAGGATGTCATCTGTTATAATCTGTAACAATACTGAAAAGCTCCGGGGTAATAACTTTACCACAGCCCAATACCAAAGGACTGGGGACTGAGCCAAACAGATCCCAATGTCCCACTCTCAAATAATTGGAAATGTAGGATCTTGAAACAGACACAAACCAAGAACCTCCTACACATTAAAGATATCCCTGAAGAATAAACTTTTCCTAGAGAGGTCTTGATACTACTGATATAGCTACTTACCTAAAAAAAAAAACCTCACAGGGATCAATGCGGAAAACAAATTAAATTTTTTTCTGAAAAGGAAAGTGACAAGACATAGAAGCAAAATGCAATTTTAGACCTCTGGCCCACCCAAAACAAAATCCAAGAGATGTAGACATAGAGTAAAATGGAAGACACACATCTGAAATTTCTGAAATGATTGTGGCCAAAGTAAAGAAATAAATTCATGACACTATAGAGGAAATCAGATTACAAATAATCTCTCAGGTGAAAGAAGCAATGACAACCACAATGAAGAAATTGCTCAGCAAATCTAGGGTAGACATAGATTTTTTTTAAAAAAAGAGAAACATAGAAAAATGACGGAAACCTTTAATGAACAATATATGAAAGAAATACAATGCATGATACAGATTCAAACAGACATCCAGGAAACCAAAAATTTCACTGAAAGCTGGCAAAAATGCTTGAGTGAAACTAAGGTAGGTTTTTAGACTCTGAAGACAGTATGGGGCTAGTGATCATGAAACAAAAGATCTCTTAAAAAATAGCAATGGATCAGAAAAGAACAATTCCACAGCAACAAGATGATGCGAAGAAGAAAAATGTAAGCATGATACGTGTTAATGAAAAAGCAGGAGTCAGCACAAATGAATTTAAGAAAACTATTTGCAGAAGTAACAGTAGAAAATTTCCCAAGCATAGGACATACACAGAATTGAGGCACAAAGAACTTTGAATAGACATAGCTAAGATAAATATATGCCCAAACATATCATAACCAAGATCCCAGAAATTCAACACAGAAACAAAATATTAAAAGCCATTTGAGAAAAGAAACAAATCACCTAGAAAGAAAAGACTATTAGAATCACAGCCTACATCTCAATATAAACCCTCAAGTCAAAAAGAACTTGGAATGAAGTATTTCAAGTCCTGAAAGAAAATAACTTCCAACCCAGATTGATGAACCCTACAAAACCATTTTTCAAAATTAATGAAGAAATAAGTTACTTCCATGTCAAAGAACAACTGAAGAAATTCATGACCACCAAACCAAATCTACAAAGAATACAGAAAGATATTCTAGATAGAGATAAAAATGACTAAAATTCCAAGAACATTAGAAAGAAATTGCCAGGCAGGGCAAGCAGTTAAACAGAGGGAAAAACCAGGGAACCAACAGCAAAAAATAACATGACAAAGATAAGCAAATACATACCAATTGTAACTATCAATGGAAATGGTCTCAATTCACCAATCAAAAGAAACAGACTGGCAGAATGAATCAGGGAACAAGATCCAACAATATACTGTTTAGGAGAAACACATTTAACTCAAAAGGAAACTCATAGACTGAAAGTCAAAGGATGAAAAACAATACTCCTTGCAGCAGGAAACCGCCCCCCAAAAAAAGGCAGGAGTAGCAATTCTGCTTGCAGACAGTGTGAACTTCAAACCAAAAATGATCAAAAGAGATAAAGAAGGTCATTACATACTTGCAATCAGAAAACTTCAAGAGGAAGAAATAACAATCGTAAGTATATATGCACCAAATATAGAAGCACCCAACTATATGACAAATATTAATAGATATGAAAAATTATAAGCAAAAACATAATTATAGTGGGGGACCTTAATGCCCCATGTCACAAAGAGATAGATCAACTAGACAAAAGCTCAGCAAAAAAATGTATCAGAACTGAACCAAACCTGTGATCAAATTGACTTAGTAGAGTTGTACAGAGTATTCCACAGAACAACATCAGAATAGACATTTTTCTCAGCTGCACATAGGACATTCTTTAAAATAGACCATATACTAACCCACAGAACATGCTTAAGTAAATGAAGAACAATTAAAATTATCCCATGCATATTATCTGACCATAGTGCCATGAAATTGAAAATTAATGACCACAGAAAGTACAAAAATCCCATAAACATGTGGAAATTAAATAATACCTTCCTGAACAATGAATAGTCACTGATCAAATTAAAGAAGAAATTAAGCAATGTCTACAATCAAATGAAAATGCAAGTACAGCCTACTGGAAGCTGTGGGATGCAGTGATAGCAGTCCTAGGAGGGAAGGTTGTAGCAATGAATTCTCACATCAGGAAAACAGAACAAGCATAGATAAATAACCTAATACTGCACCTCAAGCTTCTAGAGAAAGAAGAGCAAGTCAAGCCCAAAGCCCATACAAGAGAGGAAATTATAAAGTTATTTTATTTTCATGATTATATAAAAATTCAATTTGTAAGGTATTTTTCAGAACCTACTTAAACCATAAAGTCATATTTTTATACCAAAATTGAAGACTATATCTACTTTGTAACTTCTCTTTTTGTATGTCAAGTTAATGTTAAGAAGTTTGATTTATATAGATCATTCCAAAAATGCACCACACAAGAAATTAGTCAAGATTTTTAGGTACTTTTCAGAGTTGATTTTATGTCCCAAATAATTTGATTATTTAAATTATTTGTACTACTAAGTCTCTGTCAATTATTCTTAAACTAAAGTAGGAGAAACAGGAAGGAAATCATTTGGGAGGATGGGATGATATAGATTTCTTGGTCAGTGAAATTCAGAATTCTCTAATTTTTCATTTAATTCTGTGAAGAAACTGAATATGAAATCTACCCTTTTGACAAATTCTTAATAATACATTACTGTTGTGTAGTTTGAATGTCATTCTGTTGATATCCAGACTTTATTTATCTTGCTTGACTGAAACTATATGCCAAATGATTAGCAACTCTCTCTTTTTTTTTTTTTTTTTTTTTTTTTTTTTTTGTGGCACCAGGGATTGGAGCTCACAACCTCGCACCTGCCAGACAGGCACTTAAGCCACTGAGCCAAACTTCGGGCCCTAGTTTTGTGAGACAGGGTCACACTATGTAGCTCAGGCTGGCCTTGCACTCGCATAGTAGCCCAAGCCGGTCTAGAACTCACAATGCTCCTCCTACCTCAACCTTCTGAGTGCTGTTGTTTTGTTTTGAATTCTTTATTTTTTCCAACATGACTAGTCATTACTTGAGTCCACAAAGATACTCTATAAATTGCATTAAGTATCATCTGTGTTTTATCATTTAGGAATTCAGAAAGGTATTTAAACATGGTGTATTATCAAATTAAACCATTTGTATAAATATTATGACTCAATGAAAAATGAAGCTAAAACATAACAAAACAGACTACACAGAAATATATAGTGAGTAATTAACTGAAATATATATATTAGATAATTGTATTTTACCAGAATTGAGGAAATGTGATATTTACTGAACTATGAATCAGAAACCATATTATAGTGGGAATTCAACAATATCCCAGAAACAAACATATTGCTAAAAAAACAAATTTAATACAATATTATTTGAGGAAAAGCACAATTAATTTTTCTATACTGTTAAGCAATATTATTGAAAAGGGAAAAACAATAAGAGTGATACATATAGTATGATCAATATGGGTTCACTATGTATTGCACAGCTTTGAATGTAAGGATACTTATTTGGTTATGTGTATATATTTACATATACATATATTTATAACAATATTTAGTAAGTATACATATTTGGCTATATATATTTACATATACGTGTATATTTGCAACACAGTTTATATCTTTTATTCCACACTGATGAATGAGATTTGAAAGGCATTTATACAAAAAAATTCATATGATTCTAGTAATTATATCACCATTATAATGCCTAAAGCTTCTACTGCTTGGCGTGTTATTGCAAAAAACTTACTTGAAAGCAGGAAGGAAACTTCCAAAAAAATAATGAAAGATGAGAGTTTTTTACAGGCTATGTTCATATGGAAAAATATTTTGAATCCTCAATATGCATTTAGACTACATTACTTTGAAGAAATTTTTATTGTCCTTGAGTATATTCATTTGTATGTGTCTGTTTCAGAAGTAACTCACAAAATTAAATAATATAGTACCACATAGTAATGATGACTTAATATTGTTCATTTCAACAGGGAAAAAACATTAAGGACAACAGACTAGGAATGACAAATGCTCACTTGCTTGTTCTACTTAAAATGGACAATTGAAAACAATTTGGGTATTGTCATAGTATTATTTTTCTAACTGGAAAACCCAAGATTGAAAATTACTCTGCCAAAGAAGTCTCATATGTCATGAATTTCCCTGACAGAAGACCTCAAGTAGATTCTGGAAACACTCCTGTGGGGTGCAGGCAACATAGACCAGACTGAAAGAAGGTGTAACTGAGAAAGAAGAGGAAAACCAAGATTAAGAATGAGTTCTAGCCACTGGACTGTGTGAAGTAATAACTCCATTAAGAGGGAATGATATTATTTTCCTGTGAATTTTCAGCATTCAGTTTTAAATTATGTTTTCTACAATTTAAGTAATTCATTTAACTCTAGATCTTCAGCAAAGATTCTCTCTCTGTCTCTGTCTCTGTCTCCTCTCTCTCTCTCTCTCTCTCTCTCTCTCTCTCTCTCTCTCTATTTGGGGAAAATAAAATGTGAATAAATAAAATAAATAAAATCTGCCTTTAAATCCTAAGTGATTTCAAGGACACGATAATAGAAGGAATTAGAGGGGAACTGCAATGATTTGACAATAGTCCAGCAGAAGTATAGAAACAATAGATGAGACCAAAAGAAAAAAAAAAAGAAAAAAGAAAAAACACTGCTACTATATTACAAGGGCTTTTCAGAAAGAAATATGAAGCAAATTCTTTTTTCCTCAAATATATTAGGAATGTTATGGAGACAGAAATATGGTTTATGTAGCATATATCATGTAATATGTAATAAGTATCAAAAATAACCCTCTTGTTTCTAATTACTAGGTTAACAATGTACACCATTGCATTCCTGAAATTAGCTTTCAGTTGTCCTTAGTGAACCCTCTAAAGTGGAATATTAACCAACTTTGAATAGGTAAACTTATACCTTATGTTGGAAAGAGACAACGTCTTGACTTCTTTATACCTGGTAAAAACCAGAAACCTTAAATAATATAGACTATCAGGAGATAAATTAGAAAAATATACACAAGAGAGAGATGTAGTGAGTTTTGTGTATACTATGTTACACAGTGATGTGTAAATTAGCTTTTTAAAAATGATATGATTCAGTTGAAGCACCGAAGATGTTTTGGCAATTTCCACAAGTTGTGAGAGATTGAAACATTTCTAGAGTCTAAACTGGGTATAGTTTAAAATTTTTTAGACTTATAAAACTACACCAAACTTACTGAGAAATTCTTCAGCGAAATTTGTACTGTCTCTGGTATATTTTTAACCTGCTCAAAGCAATCTTTAAAACTATTTTGAGTTGGCACCTGTAGACTGTGAATCTGGAGTAACTCTTTTAGAAGGCAGTCAGTTCACCTTGACAGATGGGCCTGACTGGAGTCATGTTAACAGGCAAGAGTGTCCATCAACTGTAATTAAAGTGTGCAGATTTTCCAAAATGGTAGCTATACTGAAATTTTTCTTGCCTAACTTTAGTCTTCTTACAGGAAAATTTGTCCTAGTTTTCCCTTCCAAACTCTGTTTCACAGCATATCCATGTGAACATATTGAGTATTTTCATGATGTCTCCTATTATTATATTCCCTTCATTGTTCTATTTTTATTTCTCCTTCATTCTTTCCCATATCATGAAGTTACTTTGCATCAAGAATCCCAAAATTTTTAAATCCTCTATCATTTCGATAGCTTTGCTTCAGTGATTTGTTCCTCTGGCCAATCTTCCTGGTCAGGACTCTCATTTCTTACTTGAATTGCAGTCATAACCTCTAACCTAGATCCTTGAGGTCTCTGCTCAATCTGGTGTTTGATGTCATTCATTTATAAAAAGTGGCTGAGATCACAACATCTGTTGCAATGCCTTCAAGTCTTGCAGCATCTTTCAAAGTAAGCCAAATTTATTTAAAAAGCCTTTAGGTGCCAGTATGATCAAAGCTTTCTCCATTATGTCTTCTGATTTCTTCTCTTCTGCCTCTATCTCCTTCTCCTACACCTCATCAATTTCCTTCTTACCCTTTTTAACTGAATTTCACATACCTCAACTTCCTTGCAAACTAAGCATTTTCTTTCACCTCAGGACACTGCACCTTCTAGAGAACTATAAAACTATGCAGAGTCATATTAATTAAGAAATAATATAGGGATATTTGTGTATGCCACATTACATAATGATGTCAAAAATTAGTATTTATTAAAATTATATAGTTTGATCTTTTATCAATTTCTAGAGCTCCATAAATATAGAAGCAAACACAGATTGCATTGACTAGAATATTCTTCTGCAGACACCAGAGTGGGGTGCTTCCTCTGCAAAGACATACAGATATGGATTAGAGAGAGATTTGTATGATCATATATGTAGACATGCATTACTCTACACACATTTCTTGGTTCTGTTTCCTGAAAAGTTCTAAAATCAGTTAAAACTCAGGTACCAATAAGCACACTTAACACCATAATCTTATGATGAACAATTATTTACTAAGTAGAACCAGCACTTGTTTGAGATTTAAATATGATACAGGAAAAATACAAGATAAATATAAACAAATTGAATTGCCATAAAGTGAACATGTACTTTAAAGCAAAAGTGGAAGTAGGCCTACAAAAGAAACAGGAATCATTCTAATATAATTACCACTAGTCAAATCTGAAATAATTTGTGTGAGAATAAATTGTTTTTCCTTTTCAGCATTCTATTTTATTTCTGGTAAAAATAAAATTAAATAAATTGGATTACAGTCCAAAAATAAAACAAATATCCTTGAGTACAGGTGAAAGAAAAGACTGAATAACTGAGGAAGAAAGCAAAATATCCTCCTTACAAAAATTTTCAAATGATAAATGTAGGAGGAATGAGGGAAATAGAACACTAGAGTAATAAACTATTGCCTCAGTAAAGATTAATTGAACAATGACTAAAATCAGTATGCTAAGAATTTGGGTGTTAAGTGGGCTCAGGTAGTTTTTTCAGTGTATTCATTAATTAGTTATATTAATGTATGCTCTTAAGTTCTTTGATATTCTTCTCTCTTTAGGAATTGAAAAGCAATTCTTTTTCTCTTGGAGTATAAATGGGACTTTCTGTCTTTTCTAACAAGCAGAATGTAGTAGAGGGAAAGTAGTGATTTTTCTAACAGTCTGAGTGTGGGTGACAGAAAGTAATAAAGTTTTGCCAGAAAAACCTAACAAACAGCACTTTATCCAGTGATCACTGTTCATACCTTGCCAGAATGTTTTCTGTTGCTATAACAAATTACTTGAAACTGAACAATTTATAGACAATAAAAATTTATTAGGCTCACAGTGTTGAGGCTCAAAAGTCCAAGAGATTGGCATTTGATGAGGGTCTCCTTGATGTACCATAACATTGCTGAAGGCATCATACAGTGAGCTAGCAAGAGTATGCTGGCTCTGCTCTCTCTAACTTTTCATAAGGCTGCTAATGTCATGGAGCGCCTACCCTCATAATTCACCTAACCTTAATTTCTCCCAAAGGCCCCATCTCCAAACTCCATTAGCATATGAATTTTGGAACTAAACTTCCAGTACATGAACTTGTAGGGACACCTTCAAACCATAACACGCCCCCATGAGTGAGTCATGCTGTTATCATGGATGTACTCAATAATGCAACAAGAAGGACAGTTTAGTTTTGTTCGGTTCTTCGTAAAGACTCATTATGCAAATTCAAAACTTAAAAAACATCAGACAAACCAAAACCTAGTCAATACTTTTCAAAGTACAATGCTATAAAAATATGGCTATATCAAGAAGCTGTTTATTCAGCGGACTGAAAAGATAGTATGGCCAAATATCATACAGTGTTCCTAGATTGCACATAGGACAAAGTAGGACAAAGTGGAAAACTAGAATGACTCTGTTGTATAGCTATTGAACTAACAGTATTTTCTGGTTTTCATGTATGCACCATTGCTATGTAAAATTCTAGCCTTAAGGAAAGCTGTTCTAAAGACACAAGGAAGACTTTCTATATTATTTTTAAAACTTTTCTATAAATCTAAAATTATTTCGAGCCAGAACATTATTTTCATATTTTTTTGTTTATTAAAAGAAAACCACATTTTTTTGTGTTGGATGATTTTCATCTTTATCTAAAGAAACTTCTTATTTTATAATCTTGAATAAAATCATGTTTCATAGAAACCAAATAAGTTTTAGAAAATTGATTCATTATAGTAGGTTTTGATTTGCAGCTTTTATTCACAGGATGGGTCTATCTGCTCACATCCTTTGATCCTTCTCACCATTTTCCCTGTCCTAAAATACTGCTCTGTGTTCATCTATAACATTTCAAGGTTTCACCAGCATATTTCCTGGATTCGTTCTTCACTGATGAGCTCTCATGAGGGAACAGGAATCAGGAGAACTGAACTTCCTCCTCACTAGTGGTAAGATTTTTCAGCTTAATGCACACTTTGGTAAGATGAGGGAGCTTAATTAGATTAGTGGTTTGATATTATCATAGCCACTGAGGCTTTCATTCAAAGCAATATGCCTTCCACAGATTCCCTTAGAAATAATATATTCTGTAAGATTCAAAGTTTTGAAATAACAATTATTTTGAAACTATTTCTTGCTATTCTTTTACACTACGAACTCAGAGTGTCTCTAGCACTGACTTTATTTTGAAAAATTGCACTCTTTAATTATGCTTTATACAGTTTAATTTCACTTTACTTTGAAACAATTATGAGTTACTTTTCCCAGAACTGTGTATAAGGCCAAAATGACCCAGTACAAAATACTTGTCTAGACCAATTTCATCAACTGCCTAGCAACAATTTGTTTCAGTCACATAGTTTAGCATTTTCCTGCCATTTACCTTGAATACTCCATCTTTTCTACCTGTGAATTCTGTTCTTTCAAGGGTATACATTTTCTTTCAAGTTTTATTAATTTCCTAAGTACAAATATTTCTTTAATTGTGTTTCATCAATATTTTCAAGTACTATCTCCTTACTATCGAACTCTATTATGACTGAATTTTTAATTTTTGTTTTCATAGACATATTTCATAATGAAATCATATCCTTCTATGGTTGAAAACTTTTTCTTACTTCATTTTCTGTCCATATTCCATCAAATCCTTCAGTACCTCCAAGTACACTCTCTTCTCCTGGATAGAATGCACGGTACTTTCACATCTTTCTAAAAATAAATGCTTGAAAGAACTTACAAAAAAGAGAATAGAATGTTTTCGGTTACTCAATCTACATTAGACTATGTTCTAACACTTTTATGTCAGTTAAAAAAATCTTCAAAATTTCCATAAAATTTTGTGGATGTTAGTTTAGAAACTTTAAAACTGATTTCTTTAAAAATATACAAAATGTAGTCTCTTTTCATTAATCTAAAATGTTACGGAAATGAATACATATCAAATCCACTGTGATTCGAAGATCTGCATCAAAAAAGTGAAAGTAATCCCCAAACATTGTAAGAGTTCTACTCACTACTTTTCACAGCTTTAATAGTACTATAACGAGAATATTTAAAATATTTTCCTAGTTTATTCATGCAACAAATATTCATGCACATCATAATTACAAGTATGATGAAAGAAGAGCTAGACTAGCGTCCTTGAATGCAAGCTTCCTTACAGAAACAAATAACCCAAAGCAACACGAGAGCATTGATATACATTAGAATTGTCAGAATGGGAGAGAGCACCATCTTACTTTACGTTGAGCAAAGTAAATACTTGCTGAATTCAGTTAAAAAGAAGTTGAAACTTCAAGTTGAAACTTCATCGACATTTTCCCAAAACGAAAACTTTGTCAAAAAGATCAGAAGAACAATGTTATCTTTTTCGTAAGATGCTGCATGTGCTTTGGACAGAATCTTTCCCACTTGTTCTTTTCTTGAAAATCACCATGCATGAATAGCAAATTGCTCTGGATTTCCAGTTTCAGTCAAGATCAAAGAGATCCTTTCATCTCAGATACTGTCACAATTAAAAAGTTCTAGCTAAAATAAAACAAGTAAGTATAGAAATGCTTTGTATGATATAAAGAAGCTACACCATCTGGAAACCTCAGGACCTGAAGAATGACACAGCCATAATTGCCTTCCATGTATCCAAGACAGTACTGCCAACAGCTGAAACCTTCTACCCTGAACCACCAACAGGCATTGACAAAAATGTAAAAAGTGCTAAGGCGAGCCTATTCCTTCTAACTAGGGGTACCTTTCTAACAACACTTTCCTAACTAGCCACCACCAAAGTAAATTGACTACCCTCCCACTCCTACCTCCTTCTTGTTTGAGTAAATGTAAGTAGGAAGCAAGAAGTAGAGTTCTGATTTCACTGTCTGGTTATGTTTGAGGGTACTGAGCAAGAACTCTGGGACAGCTGAAGGTATCATGCAGTGGTATTACCAGTTCAGCAGGACAGTATTGGCCACATCCGATGGAAAAAGAGCTTCTGTTGTTCCCTAGCATTGAGGAGACTGAACAAGATAGTGGGGCTGAGGGTGAATCAGTACTCCTTATGCTGGCATCAGCAGGGCCCAGAGGAAGCTAAACCTACAGACATACCCAGCAGCCAACTACCAGATGAGATGATACAAAGGCTAGTCACACTCCAGTTCATAAACTCCAGCCCCTTATAGTGAGGCCCAGTGAAGAGATGAGCTTCTAGCCCCAGTTGGAATAAAATATGGAGTGAGGCAGTGCGAACAGAGCTGGCTGTTACTCTGCTGCCCCACCTTTACAAGTATCATTGGAAGAAAAAAGAAAGTTGAACCTCTCCCCAGCATCAAGGAAACTGAATAAGGTGTTAGGAGGCTTAACTTTCAAGTTGATGGTAAATAAAACAATCCAACAAATGATTAAAAAGACATCATTGTATATTTCATTAAAAATGATATACGAAGGCTAGCAAGTACATGAAAAGACAGTCAGCATCACTAGCATAAGGAGTGCAACTTGAAACCAAAATGACCTATCCACACTTACTGGAATGAGTTAAGTTTTAAAAGAGAATAGTGTTAACACTAATTCTGGCTAGGATGCAAAGTATCACTCACATATTACTGATGGCAATGTAAAATGAAGCAACTACTTCTGAAAAGATTATAAAAGTGTTTTACAACACTAGGCATGCTTTTACTATATGACCCAGCAATTATGCTGCAAGGAAAACAAGGCTCCATATATCTCAACAAAATGAAAAAATTGCCCACACAAACCCCTGTATTGAAATGTTTATAACAGCTTTATTTGTAATAAATCCCAAACTGGGAACAACCTATTGCCTTTAAGGGCAAAGTATGGCATATACATCTTATGGGTCACTATTAAAGAATAAAAAGGGAATACTAATACACCTAAGCATGGATGCACTGCAAAGGAATTGTACCAACTGAAGGGGAAAAATTTTAAAAATTCAAATAAGATTTCACTTACAGTTTTGAAACAGCAAAATTCTAGAAATAGAGGACAGATTAGTGGTTGTCGATGTGAGACGTGAAAAAGAAGGAGTGACTGTATATGTGAAAGGATAAAAAGAGGGATTCTTCTGATGGAGTCCTTTGGATAATGACTGTTGGTGTTCAAAAAAGCCTACATAGCAATTACTTGCAGAAAACTAAATATGTACATACATATACACACAAACTAGAATAGTATATAAAATTTGTAAATCTGATGGAGGTTGAAGATAACTGTGCCTATTTCCTGGTTAATATCTATATCTATATTTATCTATCTATCTATGTCTATCTATATATATCTATGTCTATCTATATATATATGTCTATCTATATATATATGTCTATCTATATATATATAGATCTATCTATATATATATAGATAGATAGACATAGATAGATATACTATTGGAGAAAACCAGTTTAAGGCTATCTAAGATCTCTATAATTTCATAAACTGCATGCTGTATATCTATAATTATCTCAAAACATTTTTTATTAGTAAAAGTAAGTGTATGTATATCCCTTGGAGAGAATTACTATGTGTACATAACACATCTTAATTCCTTTTTTTATCCTCTTTCGTTTTGTCCCAACTCCTCCACCCATCACTTAAATCCTTCTCTTTTTTCTTTTTTCTTCCTTTTCTTTTCTTTTCTTTCTTTCTTTCTTTCTTTCTTTCTTTCTTTCTTTCTTTCTTTCTGTCTTTCTTTCTTTCTTTCTTTCTTTTGTACATTTGCAGTACGTAATATTTACATCTCTTGTGTGGAGTTGGTACAGGTACATAACACATCCCAATTCCTTTTATTCATCTCCTATTCTTCTCCTCCATCTCCCCTTGCTCCATCTCCTGATACCTTTCCCCTTTGAGAAAACATGTGATATTTAAATTTTTGTGTCTGATGTATTTCACTTAGCATTGCAGTCTCAAGGTGCATGTATTTTCCTACAAATCACTCAGATATGGATATTCCATTGTGTACTACTCCATTGTGTATAAATACATTTTCTCTACCCATTCAACTCTTGATGGACATGTAGCCACTTTCAAGCTTTATCTATTAAGAATATTGCTGCTGTATACTGGGGTATTTAGGATTTAGTGATAAGTTATTTATGGTCTTTAATTTCATTGTCTGGTGTTAGGCTATGCAGGCTTCTTAAATCCTCTTTTAGCAAGTATTATATATCCGAGAATCTAATTCTCCAAATTATTGGCCTACAGGTGTATAAGTAATTTTAATAATGGTTTTCATTTCAATAATCTATTGTGACTTCACCATTTTCATTTCTAATTCCATTGATTTGGGTCTTTTTCAGTTAAACTGGCTAAGGTTTTTTCTATGTTGTTTATTTATCTTTTAAGGATGAATCTTAGATTCACTAATTCTTTGTATTTCTTTTGCTTTCAATTTCATTGATTTCTTCTCATCTTTATAGTTTCATTCCTTGTACAAAATTCAGGGTTGGATTGCTCTTGTTTTTCTAGGACTCTGAGGTATATCCTAGGTTATTCGTCCAGGCTTGCTCTGTTTTTGTGATGTGAGCATTCACAACTATAAACTTCCCTCTTGGGACAGCTCTCCTTGTGTCCCTTAGGTCCTGGTATGTTCTACTGACATTATCATTTAGTTCTAGAAACTGTTACATTTCTTCTTTAATTTCATCTGTAATCAATTATTTAGTTAAGCATGTGTTGTTTACTGTTCATGCATTTGCAAAATTTCTGTTTTCTTTTGTCACTGATTTCTAACTTCATTGTGGTACAGTCTCATAATATGCATGGGTATAATCTCAATTTTGTACATTTACTTAAGGTTGATTTATTGGCTAGTATGTGCTTTGTTGTGAAAAAAGTTCCACACACTGCTAAAAAGAATATTTGCTTTGTAATTGTTGAGAGTAACATTTTTTAATACTAAGTCCATTTAGTCAAAAGTTTCATTCAACACTGGAATTTCTTTGTTGATTCTTTGCCTAGTTGATCTATTTGTGATAGTAGGGTATTGACGTCATCCACTAAAGTTGTGTTTATGTTTATCTAATATTTTATGTCTAGTAGCACTTGTTTTATGAATTTGAGTGCTACATTGTGGGTGCGTGTGTGATAATAATTGTTACCACTTCCCTTAAACAATATGTATTGATTTTCTTTGCCTCTTTTGATCACTTTTGGCTTGAAGCTCACTTTGTTTGAATATAAAACAGCTATGCTTGTTTTTTTATTTCAGGTTTTTCTTGCATGGAATATTGTTTTTTATCCTTTGATTTCTAGTGTATGAGTTTCTTTGGGGGTTAAATGTGTTTTTTTGTGTACAGAATGCCATGAAATTTGGTTTCTTAATCCATTCTACCAGTCTGTGTCTTTCAATTCCAGAACTTAGAATATCCACATCGAGAGTTATTAATAATAAGTATTGCTTTATTCTTGCATTGCCTCACTTTCCTGTTTCTGAATCCCTACCTTTCCCTTCTACTTAAATGCATTCCCTACCTGGTATTCATTCATTTAGACCTTTTCGCAGGTATTAGTTTCATTGTCTATGATATTCTTGAGAATGTTTTAGAGTGTTGACTTGGTAGTCATGAATTTCTTTAGGTGCTCTTTAACATGAGTGTATCTTATTTCTCAATCAATTTTGAAAGATAGTTTTGCTGGATATTTCACCAGGGCTGTAAATTGTTTTCATTTAGGGTTTTGAACACCTCACTTCAAGCTCTCCTGACCTTTAAAATCTGTGTTAGGAAATCAACTGTAATTGTGATAGGTTTTTCTTTATATTTGTTGCTGTTCAAAAAAATTTTTTTAAACTTTGTTCATGTGTTTGACTTATGAGACTTTGAGTATGATATGTTGTAGAGAGATTCTTTTCTGATCGTGGATGTGTAAATTTCAACAAGCCTCACTTATCTCTATATTAAATCCCTTTACCTTATTTGGAAAGATTTTGGCCATTATTTCAGTTAAATAGGCATTTTATGCCATTTGTGCTATCTTCTGATTTTTCACTAATTCCAATTAATTTTAGGTTTGTCGCCTTTGCATTATCTAAAAGCCCATTATTTTTAAGTATCTCTCGTCAATTGTTCTTCAACAACATCCCTGTCTTGTAGTTCTGAGACTCTGTTATCACATAGGTCACTTTTGCTGCTCATACTTTCAATAAAAATTTTAAATTTCTGTATTTCAATGCAGATCCCATTTATGGACTTTAATTCTTTTCTATATTTGTCTTATGTGTTTTGTATTTTGTTTGACCTTTTTATCTTTTGGGTTAGTGTCTTATTTAGATTCTCTGATAATTTTATTTAAATGGCCCAGCATTTTATTACAGTACTATACCTCCTATGAGCTTGCAAAATGTCTTATCAAACTGTTTTGGTATCTTTCCTGACATGATTTTGAATAATTTGTGTGTGAGGCTTTAGTTTCCTCCCCTTCAGTGTCCCATGGGTCAGCTTTGGGGGAGCTGGGAGTTTTGAGAGGCATTTTATTGGCTCCTCCTCTCATGTTTTTTTTATTTCTTTATTTGGATTATGTTAAGGCTTATAGGTTGCTCATAGCAAAAAATTTTGTTTCTAGTATGGATATATTTTAGTTAATATGTACTTTTTAGTAGTTTCCTCTGAGTGTGTCTAACTATTTGTCTTTGCCTGTGTCCCAGGATCCAAATATCTCCATTTATTTGAGATGGGGAGTTGCATATTTGGCCCAGTACCCAGTTTTTTCTGGACTGTGTAACAGTGTTGTTACAGACCCCACAGCAGCCTCGATATTAGCATCTCAGGAAAACTATTTAATAGCAACTGCTATGTCATCTTGTTTGTAGTAATAAAATCAGCATCAATTATAGCAGTAAATATAAAATGAATACTAAGAAACCCTAAGAAACAATAAAATATCACTTTTGTCTGCAGAAAAGAGATCTATAATTATAGTATCAACACTAAGACAAACCAAGTTAACCTACTGTTGACCTAGAGTAAATAGCTACCAAATGGAATGATTTTGTCTTGACTAACAATACCTTAGCACTCAACAGAAGCAAAAAAATTTACTCTTTATCTAGAGATTCATAAAGCTTAGTGGTTGTATTAGTAAAGGTGGAGGGAGTAGGGAAGTGGAGAACAAAAAATTATTACAGGAGTGCATGACTGTCTCATACAGGGTTGATGTTGCTCTTCTGGCTTGAGGGGCCTCTCTCAAATGGGTCCTAAAACATTTTCTTTAAGGTAAACTGTGTTGTATTTAAAACCAGATCAACTCAACAAACAGCATTACTATGTTTTACTTAGCAGAACCATTCGTATTGATTTGATCCTGTGTCCTCCCCAAGGCCTCATGTCATATGGATGGGGCTGAGTCTGGCATTCAAGATTGGTTTGTTGTTGAGCACTGGGGTTGGCAATGTGAGTGCTGCACCCGCCCAGGGGTGGAGCTGATCTACCATGTAAGGAAAGAGTGTCACTCTCTCTCATGCTCTGTCTCTCTCTCACTGGTTCACCTTGCTGTTGGGTGGCCACCATGAATTCCTGCCCTGTCATGCCACACTGTCTTGGAGCCAACAAAGTATGGACTGAAACTCCCAAGAACTGTAAGAAATAAAGCTTTCCTTCCCTAAACTTGGGCATCAGGTATTTTGTCTCAGCAATGAGTGAAAAGTAAGTAAGATAAAATTTGGTACCAGAGAGTGGGGTCGTTGCTGTGACTGTACTTGACCATATAGTTCAAGAGCCTTTGGAAATGGCTTGTGGGAAGAGTTTGGAAAGGTTTGGAGATGTCACCTAAGTGCATAGAGCTGAAACAGATTAAACTGTGCTGTAGAGGAAATTCTGGTCAAAGTTCAGAGGACCAGAAGTCTGATAGAAAGCCTACCTATAAAGACCAGGCTCGGTAGGTTTCTGCTGAGAAGAAGGACAGCATTGGTTGTTGGACTCCACACGGTGTGTGTTATGGCTTGGCAGAAAGTTTTTTTGCATTCTTCTCATGCCCAGAGACTTTGCCTGAGACTGAGATTAAAGGCAATGGACTGATTAGTCTGGAAAAAGAAATTCCAAGGCAATTTAATGTTGAAATGGTGACCTGGCTATTGTTGAGGGCTCTTAGCCAGATTTATGCTGCAAATCAAGAGCAAAGAGCCCAGCATGGTGATTTAAAACGTTGTGAGTTTGGCCAGAAAGATGAGGACTGTAAAAATAGAACTGAGGCCTTGATTGCTGAGAAGAAACAAAGGAATAAAAAAGATTGCCTGGGGGAATCCCAGGAAGCAGCAGGCCTCCATCCTTTGTAGCCTCAAACCTTCAAAAGTGAAAGAGTTTGCTTGGAGGAAAAAGCTGCAGAGCACCATGTTCCAGAGTGGTGATGGAGGTCACAGGAGGTTTCAAAATGGCAGCAGCCACACCAGATTCCAAAATGGTGGTGGCATAGAGAAACTGTTCCTCACAATCAGGTTCAGAGAGCTCTGCAATCCAGGCAGTCAACCCCTACAGCAAAGAAAGAGGAAAGCCTGGCTACTGTTCCAGCTGGCATCAGACATTGGCAACATCCACATGACACTGGTTTTAAGTGCAAGGAAAATGTGCAGCTTCCACCCCAATTTCAGAGAGCAATATGTAAAGATGTAAGGATGAAGTCAGGGGTGCAATGGAAAACCCAGAAGTTTGAAAAAGCCAGGAATGTGGATTGTCCAAGAAAACCTGCAAGAATTGAACAGAGTGGGTTAACAGAGAAGTGATGGAAGTTAAAACCCCTGGAATTGCAGCAGGGGTGGAGTCACTCAAGCCTTTTTGAGCTTGCAGCCAGATTGCTACAGATGCTGAGTGTAGAACTCCAGGACTTAATGTTTGCCCTGCTAGAATTTGGACTTGCTTTGGTTCCAGTGCTTTGCATTCCCCTGTTTGTAACTTTTGGAATGGTAATGTTTATCTTGTGCCTTTGTATGTTGGAAGTGTTTAACCCCGTTTTCATTTGTGCAGGGGGTTACAGATAAGAGTTTGCCATAGATCTGGGAGGAGATTTGGGACTTGGACTTTTCAGCAATGTTGAAACTGTTAGGACTTTGGCAACTCTTGGAGATGGACTAAATGTCTTTTGTATAAAGGATATACATGAGTCCTTGGGGGGCCAGGGGTAGAATGTGTTGGTTTGATCCTGTGTCCCCCCCAAGGCCTTGTGTAATTTAGGTGGGGCTGAGTCTAGCATTTATGATTGGTTTGTTGTCTGGTGCTGGAATTGGTGATTGCACCCATGCAAGCATAGAGCCAACATACAGTGTAAGGAAAGCATGTTTTCCTTTCTCTCTCTCTCTTCCTGGTTCACGTACCTTGCTGTTTGGTGGCTGCCATGAATGGTGGCCCTGCCAACCACACTGCCTTGGAGTCAAATGAGTATGAATTGAAACTCCCAAGAGCTGTAAGAAATAAACCTTTCCTTCCCTAATTTTGGCCATCACGTATTTTGTCTCAGCAATGAGTGAAAAGTAACTAAGATACCACTCTACATTTCTGTTACTTGAAAGATATTTTACTGAAACTTTAAATAATAAATAAGCTATGCATGATATTATTCCTTTCATGGCACCTCTTCTTTGAATATGTTTCATGAATTCAACACAAGCTGATGTTGTAAGCCCACCACTGCTATAAAAAGCACTGTTAATAAACACATGTTATTCCTTTAGCCTACAGAAGGACTTAATATGACACTATGCTCAGAATTCTATGATAAATATATGCTAGAGAAAAATATTAAATATCAGTAGTTCCATTAAAATACTATGCACATTTTAAAAAGAAGGGCATTAAGGGATGGGAAGAGGCAAGAAAAAGTGATGAGAAAAAGAACTGAAATGTGTTATGTACATGTACCAACTTTTCACAAGGAACATAATAAGCATTATATACTACATACATATTCTAATAAACTAAACTAAAAAAAAAATAAATAATGTGAGGGGGACAAGAAATATTATGTATATTTACTATGAATCACACATAGACATGCTCACATACACATTCCCAGAATTTTGATGTAATTTCTTAATGCTGCATAAAGCACTAGTAATCATGGCATTTTATAATTTTGAATCATTTTGACACAGGGTTACATTTTAAGAAAATAGATGTAAAACTTTCCATGAAGATACTTATTCTACATAAATGATGAGAAGTAGTTAACAAAGCATTAGCTAGTTTCTAATGGGATGCAAATATAAACCAGACTTTGTTATAAAAATAAGAAATGATAATCTATTTACAAAAAGTAAATTTTAATTTTTGGTGAAAGAATATATTATGAATAAATAACCTCTCAAGGATCTTCAAACACACAGTGAAATAATGACAAAATATATTACTATTTGAAATAAAATATTTATTATTCTTTTGGATCATTTTTTATTAAGTTTGGGACCAGAAGAATATGAATGATACCTCAAGGACTATGTGCTAAAACAAGGATAGGACATCATCAAAGAACATAGTGACTCCTTAGATGCAATATGATTGCCTGACAGGCTATATTTTTATGGTCTGGATACTTGAGTTGAAAGGATAAGGATAAAATCTACATGAAAACTTTGAAAAATAAAAAAAGTGGTGTCAAATCAGAATCAGAGGAAAAAATTATCTACTAATAGGCAAACAACCAAAAAATTTTAAATTAAAATATAGAACCGCTGTGAGAAAAAAATACTGCACAGAATACTTATTACATGTAAAAGTCACTGGTTATGACTATAACACCAACAAAACAAGACCAGAAGAAAGGCGGCTAAGTGATGGCAGGAAGTAAATTCACTGAACTGGGCTGCCATGGCTTTTGTGAGTGTGGATGAGTGAGCATAACATAATATTGCTAAACATAAGGATCATGGATTCTGTTTCTCTTCTCTTCTAGTTTATATGTGTTCAAAAAGAGAGATGATGATAATATGGAGATATGCATTTGTCTTTCTCAAATTCTTGCAGGGAAAAGGAATTTCTGAAGCTGTATAAATGAAATATTTAAATTGAGACATTGAAGTTTTGTGTTTATATGTTTAAATATATACTTAGATACAAAAACTTACTTTAATAATATTAGACATTTTTGTCATTATTTTTTTAAAGTAAATGCAAGCTTAAGAGACTCTTATGGTCTGAGAAAATTCAAGCACAAACTTAAGAATGTGGAAAAGTATGATCAGGAAGAGAAATATCATTTCATTTATTTTCAAAATTTTCATGTAGTTTTTGTCTTCATTCCTTCAATTTAAGTACCCAGACTTTTTTTCTCCTAACTTGTAAAACCAACATTTTAGAGATTATGTAGATATGAAAAAAATTACTTTTTTAAAACTATAAAGAGAAAACAGGCAAAAGGACTAGTTTTAAGTTAGATAAATTGATAGGATCTAGTCAGATTGTGAAAGGTGTTCAGGTTCTTGAAGGATAAATTACTTATATTTGCCTGGAAAAGTCTAAGAAAAAAATACCTTCCGGAATAAAAACTGGCAGAAGAGAATATGAGGACTGCTATGTGGAAATTTTTAAAACTTACTTTACAGTCACCTTAACCCTTCTGTAGAAAAACTGCAACTCATGGAAAGAATATTATTCTCTCATTATTTTTGGTAATAAAACAGAGAATCTTTAGTCCTTTAGAGTAAATGTATCTAATGTTAGTTAATTATTCAATATTAGGACACTATTTGTTTTGTAAGAAGAAAAATTCCCTGCAAAAATTGTCTAATAATTCACTCAATAAAATAAGTTACTCTTCATAATTAGATTATCAGAACAACCAACATTTTCTTACACAAAATTCAGTAGGATCTCTAATAGTGAAAAAATGGCTTTCCCTAATTATTCATTTAAAAAAAATAGTGAAAACTCTTTTGTTCAAGATATGTTTCGATAATTCCGTATGTGTGTACATATGTGTGTGTGGATATATATTTGAAGTCAAGAAGCATTTATCTGTATATGAGTATTAGCCTAATACATTAAAAATCAACAATTTATTGTTGATTTTAATTTAATTGCAGAGATGCTCTATGTTCCAGCATGGTCCTCAAACATGACCTTGTATCACAAGCACTTCAAGATCTTGTCCAAACATAGGTTTTGGAGTTGACTCTGAAGTATTCGAAAAGTAAGTCTAACCCAGAGTTCAATAATTGTCATTTCCAATAATTTCTCAGATGATGCTAATATGCCAATTTGAAAGCAACATTTTGAGAACGACTGATATGTGGTAAAATAGACCTCCTAACCTCCTAAATGTCAAATTTACTAAGTTTGTACCCCTGAAATTGAAGAATGAAGTCCAAAAGGCAAAGGAGGTTAAGAGTTGTAAAGGTATACTGGGGGGTAGGAATAGCTCGTGAGAGACAGCAAGGATTCCAGAAGTAGATTGCCACTGAGGTCACTTCTCTGAGAATGCTTTATAGAACAAAATCATGAGGTGAGTTAAATGTGCCCAAAATTATAATCAAATAATAAGATTTCAAGTATTTTTGCTTAACTACTGTTCACCCAAGAGAGAAACAGGTCACATACAAGTGTACATGGAAAGAACAAAGGCATTTTGGGAAAAGGATAGGTCTGGATGCTCTGGTCACTCACCTGGGTAACTGATGTCTATTTGGACTTTACTGGAGCAGGCGATACCAGTTATAGTATAATATTAAGTTACTGCTTATCCCTCAGGGAAGAATGTAGGCCTGGTCAGTCCATCTTTATCTTGAGGCCTGGTCTTCCTCAGATGAACCTCAAGCTATAATTCTGAAGTCTTTATTTTTTCTGCTGATTTTCTTAACAGTCCCATCCCTCTCTGACTATATATTAATTTCTATCTAATTTAGCTGCCTATAATACTGCTGAACTAGAAGAATATAGATGGGGAAAGTTATTATTGTACACTAGACTAGTACACTAGCTGAGTATGTTTTGTGAAGGAGGTGGTTCTTACACTATAATTAATAGAAATTTATTTGTTATTCTATCAACATATAATTTTCACTCAGGTTCCCAGGGGTACATTTAATTTAGTTATTTTTGTAACATATTATTTTCTTCTCCTGCTTCTTTTCCTTCACCTTTTTCTTTTACTTCCTTTCTGCTTATTTGGGCTCAGAACAAATAGTCTCATAAATCCTACGTGTAATCCCTAGGGTTTTTCCAACAGAAATAATGTCTGTGCCCTAGGAGTTTAAACTGGCACAGTCCTACAGTCCTGACAAATTTCCTCATAACATCTTCTAGCCTAATATATAACTTGTTTTAAACATGGTTGTCTCTTCTTTAAACCAATCAAGTCGTTTCCACTGACTGCAGCAAACTACATTATTGAAGCAAAGGCAGCCAAGTTAAGCTACTGCAATGAATGTCACGCACAGATAAACTGCAGTGTCAGCAATGTTTGCTCAATATTTTCAATTGCAAAAGCAATATAAATAGTGAAATATCTGGGTAAAGATATAATGGGATATTAGGACATACAGCCAAATTTTCTTCATATATTGCTCAATGGAAGATTTTACCCACAGGAATTTATATTTAACTCCAATACCCATACATTTATTTTTGAATTATTTCTGTCCAGTTGGTTATTTTCCACTGAAAATATGTCAAATTTTATATAAAAATTCAGCATTTTGTGTTTTTCCTCAAATTATTTTTATTGCTCAAACTGGAGAAGAGAGTGGGGCTGGGAAGATTTATTATTTTTAACATAAATTAAAAATGTTTTTAAAATGACAGAATGCACCTTGCAATGCATTTGCCAGCATATTTATATTAAACATTAAAATATAATAACAGCATTTGTACAAGGAGCTATTTATTGCCTATTTTCTGTATCACTTATGTAGCACATTTTTGTGAATAGCATATTAAAATTTTTAAGCTTAAAATTTTGCTGGTTGCTAGGTTATATTTTTGAAAAATTAAACGATTCTCACTTTAACCTCAATTTTATTACCAAAGAGAAATTTATAGTAATGATATTTATGACATAAATCCAAACATACTGCATATTTATCTTGTATATATAACATCTACCATATAACTCCTTTTATTCTAGTGCAAAGTTTCAATCTTCTCTTAAATGAAATACACATCTGATAGTTTTCATAACTGTTACCCACCTGTCACTAAATTAATATATACCTACTATGAAAATACATACCAGAAAGGATTTGAAATCTGACAAGTTTCTTTGGTGTAAATAAACCAAGATACTTATACCTTTTTCTTGCTAAGGTAATATGTACAAGTAAATATGAAAACTCAGAATTGTTTAAAAATAATTATAATCTAATATAAGAAAATGGAAGCTCTTGGAAATAATAAATTAAGTTGCACACAACATGGTCAAATGAGTCATAATATTCAGGCTTTAATATTTTCAATGTACCAATCGAAAACAAAAGCCATTTTTAAAACATTGGAAGTTTTACTTGAATGAATAAAAAAACTGTCAATTCCTCTAAAGAAAAATGATAAAGTTAATTTCATCTCATGCAACTCAACTAATCTCCCTTCTATGATAAGATTAATCCTCAAACTTTTAGATATCTTGAGATGGCACATCTACTTTTTTCTCTTGAATGGTTATTTCACTTCTATTTTCTTTCATTCTCTTTCATAAGTTCTGCAAGCACACAAATGTTCAATTTTAATTTATCCTAGCTATAACCAGTTCTTAAAACAAAGCCTATTCAACTCCAGGCTGTGGGATTTACTTTGCAGCAGACTCTGCAGATGTTGAAATATGGTGCAGGCACTAAGCAAGTTTTGGAGGATGCAATTAACATGCCAAACCAGTGAAAACTAAACCAGGAGTGACAGCGAACACCCATTTTTTATAATCATATCAAGCTTTCAAAACTCTTTGAAAACTATTTAAAATCTTGATAAACATCCTTCAACAAATGTGTAAAAATATTTCTCGTAATTAACAGGTGTTTAATGAAGTAACTGCAGTGGTGCATAATCCCCAAAGTACTGCTTTTGAAACTTGTTCAGAGACAGTGCCCTACTTTTCCTAGCAAATACATTGAAAGAACTTTTATATCACCATGAGGTAGAATCTACCGATATTACATTTATCAATAGCAGCTTTAAAAATCAGTATAATGTTCTGATATGAAGGCAAAGGAAAATAAAAATAAATTTATATAAAAACAGTATTTTTACTTTGCATTGTATCCATATTTTGAGTACAAATACATTCAAAACTACAAGTAGAATTATTAGTATGGGATTCTACAAGTGCTGATTGGTTCATTGCAGTAACTAGCATAATGCCTCACAGATAGATTATTAATATAATTCATTAAATACTTATTTGAATATTAAACCTTACAAAATACCACTAAGAAATATTTCGTATAGTCGAAGTGGTAAAAATCAATTAAGCAATACATTAATATGATTATAAATATGAAAATTGCTATAGAATTTTGGAAGATAGAGACATAAAATAGACATTATGAAAGGCCAAAGGGTCAGAGGGGAATCCATAGATTAAACTAATAAGATGATTTCTATGAGGGGTCTGACCCATGTTTGTAACAATACGTCTTGTGTTAGTTCTTTATTCAACACAAAGTGTTCAAAAAATTTATATTTCAGACCAGAAAAGTCAAACCTAATAAATTTAAATGAAATAATTTTAAGGAAAAGAATAAGCACTTATAGAATATTTGAATACTTTCAGTTTATTGGAAGAAGTCTTACTGATTATTTAGTTCAACTGGCCATTATTATAAGACATGGATTCAAGTTTTAGACCTCAAAAACTCAACCAAGTATCTCCAGGCCTTCATTTTTCAACTGAAAGGTATTTATATGACTTGTCCAGAATAAGCAAACTTGACAGTATCATTTAGGAAACATAGTTCATTTAATTCTCCTGATAGTGGGTGACCACTTCTGGTAACTAATTGGTTTTGTCTCATATTTCAAAACAAGAGGCATTTTGAAACTTGGAGTAAGAATCCTCTCAGAATAATCTCCTGCATTTTAATGGGAGAGAAATACCGGTTTTATTTCCTTGATGATTACAGTTTAAAGACATGCATAAAAAGACCAGTAAAAACTTATTTAGCTTTTTAAGAAATTTAAATACATTTCAAATAGAAGGAGAACTTAGCAATAAAGAGCATTCTGAAGTAAAGGTAGCCAGGTGGGGAGTGTCTCTTTTCTTATTTTTAAAAGGAATAATTAAGCATATTTCTTAAAAAGACATATCATGTAACTTTCCCATGCATAAGCAAATTGCCAGGTATCTGAGGAAAGCACCAGAAACAAAGAACATAATGGAGGGAGAAAATGGAGAGAAAAACTTAAAAATAAAACAATATTCTTAAAAAGGTATTGCAGCTATATTAAATAGAAGAGGATTTATTTTTAAACATTCAAACAGCAAAAACCATCCCTTGAAAAAAAACATAATCAAAATAAAATAAAAATAGGAAATAAAATAAAAATAAATAAAATAAAAATAAAAATTGGAAATAAAATAAAATAAAATTCACTAGATACTAAAAATTTTGGGGAAAAGGGGAGAAAAAGAGAGAGAAATAGAATATTAGTTAATGCAATACACCAAAAATTGAATTATACAAAATCCAAACCTGAAGAAGGGAGAAAACCATAACTCAAGTAATTCAGTAAAATGATCCAGGACTGTAGAGTTGTGTGTTGTAATTCTTAGCAGTGAATGTGTAGAGAGTTATGAGATGTGGTGTCTATGTATAACTGTTCCCTGGATTCTGTTCATGTAGACAATTCTGTTTTCAAATATCCTATAAATGGATGGATGGCTACATAAATTGTCTTCATTAGTTTATGCACATTTCTTCAGGTTTCAGGATTTATTTTTTGAATCAGTAATGTAAAAATGAAATAGAAGACCATCTCAGACTCTTTCAATTCCTAAGTTCAGCGAATACTTGTCAAAGGTTAACCCACTGTGCTCCCTTTCCTCATGGTATGACAGCAGGTCTTCACTGGCTCATCAGGACCTCTAAATACAGTGACTAAGTTGAGCAACATTCTAATTATTATTTACCAACAAGCCATACCATCTCAGTAAACTGTCTTTTTGGAATCAAACTATATAAATTCCGATACATGATTTAAAAGGAGTTGAAAAGGTAAGTGAAGCAGTAGTTTACTAAAGAAAAAAATAAAGAGAAACAATGATTTAAACTTGGTAATTTTTTTCCATACTAGAACTCAGTGCAAACTCATTTCTTGCTTCTAACATTGTAACAAAATGATTATATATATATGTTAGGCTAATCATATACAGTTGACACTAGTGATTGATTAATACTTATAAGTTTCACCTCTCCCGTTCATGGTCAAAAAATCATACACACGTAGTAATTTTATTTTTTTAAACTAGAGAAACATGTTTAATATAAGGCATGTAAGTATATAAGGACTTGCAAAGTAGGCTTACAATGGCCACCAGCAGAGTCAGGTATAGAAGAGTGCAAAAGGACTACCTGTGCACTGGAGATAAAAGAATTCAGCTGAAATTTGAAGAGCTGGAGTTCACTGCAGTGTCCCAAAGCCCCATGTAATGTCCATATCAGGAGACGAAAGGGTCTGTGATGGAAGGGTGAAGAATCTGTGCTGGAAGCCAGAAGATTGAATTCTAAGGTGAAAATGAAGACTGGAGCTCTTCCAAAGAAACAGAAGTGAGCTTTTCTTCTTCGTTTTCCCTTTTATTCAATTCAGGAAACAAGTTATATTGGTTGCTGTCACTCACAGGCAGAGAGGGACTTCTGTCTTCAGTAAATCCCTTCAGCCATCCCCTGAGTTATGGTTTAGTTGGATATTTCTTATTCAAGTTGACACAACAGTTTACTACCACAATCCACCCCTTGTCAACTTGACAACCAGGCACACGTCCTTATTTCTCTGGCACTACTTTTTGGAAAACCAAGAAGATTAAAAAAAAAACTAGGGGATAAAGAAAATATTATGATCAGAAATGAAAAGAGTAATCAGTGATCCCTGAGAATCAACAGCACTTAAAATAGTGTCAGCAATCTCTTACTTTTATTTATTTTTTAATTTTTAACAGAAAATGGACACAGAAAAGAAAAACAAAAAGCAAAAGAGTCAAACAAACAACAACAAATCCAATACAATGACATTACAGGTTTACATAGTGAGATGATTGGAATTTGACAGTGGTTGTAATATTGCATATCGTTACCTTCATAGGGGTTGTTTAGATTAACAGATGTAGACATGTAAAATTGATCTAGTCATATGAGTATTAACTGTTATTTTTCAATAACTAATGCATCTAGTAGTATAGTCATTTACTATCTTATGTATACCTATATACAAATTTGTGTCTTTTTCCTTTTCCCTTCCTTCTTTCCTTCTTTCCCTTCATAATACCTCTTGTTATCTTCAAAATAACTGCCCATGCTATCAGGCACAATACAATCAAACAAAATAGTACAGGATAAAATCAATGAAAAACAAAACAATGGAAGCAATACATAGTAAAACAACACTGATTACTATAATGTCTCATGTTATCTTCTAAGCAGTTGCTTATATCATCTGTCATAATACAATCAAACAAACCAAAATAGGACAAAATCACTCAAAACAAAACAATGAAAGCAATATAGGATTTCAAAACAAGGTGATCAGATATCAACAATGGCTACCATAATGTGTTTTGTTACCTTTGAAATAGGTGTCTATGCCATTAAATATAATAAAATTAGGCAAACCCAAATAGAGTAAGACCAAACTAAACAGCCCAATGAAAATAATACAGGACTCAAATCCCTATGATAGATTAACAGTGTCCACTGCCTTCCCTTTTTAGACACTTCCTCCCCCTTCATTTTTACAATATGTATTGTGTATTTTGAATCCTACTAACTCCTTTAGTATTTTTGTACTAGGGAGATAACATGATGCTCACCCATGTGGTGCTGGACCATTTCACCCATGAACATGATCTTAAGTTGTATCCATTTACCTACAAGAGGTTTGAGGTTATTTTTCTTTATAGCTGAATAGCTTTACATTGGATAAAAATGACATATCTTTCTTGCCCACTGTGTATCTAATGGGCAAGCTACTCCCACTTCTTTCTGGTTCCCTGTCACATACAGCATTGTTCTCTCTCCTTTGACTTTCAGTCTATGAACCCCCTTTCGAGTTTAATGTGTTTCTTATATAAAGCATATTGGTGATCCTGTCTTCTGATCCACTCTGCCTGTGTTGCTTTCCACTGGTGGACTGAGGTCATCTATGTTAATGGTTAAGGCCAACATGCACTGCCTCATCTCTGCCACACCACTTTCCTGCAGTTGGTTGCCTACTTTTCCTCTCTACTCAATTGTCTGCCCCACCCAGTGGGGCACTGTTTCTGGACCTGTGGTCTTTTTCATCTCTCTCTAAAATGTTCTTCAGTATTCTTTGTAGTGTTGGCTTGGTGGTCATAAATTCCTTCAGTTGTTCTTTGTCGTGGAAGTATCTTGTTTCTCCATTAATTTTGAAAGAAAGTTCTGCAGGGTACATCAGTCTGAGTTGGAAGTTGTTTTCTTTCAGGGTGAGAAATACTACACTCCAAGGTCTTCTTGACCTGATGGTTTGTGTTGAGAAGTCTGTTGTGATTCCACTGGATTTTCCTTTGTAGGTGATCTGTTTTCTCTAGCAGCTTTTAATATTCTGTTCTTCTGTTGAATTTCTGGGATCTGGATTATTATATGTCTGGGTGTAGATTTATTTTGGTTATGGTTAGCTGGAGTTCTATATGCTTCACTTATGTGAAAGTCACTTCCTTTTCCCATGCTTGGGAAGTTTTCTAAAATTATTTCTGTAAATAGGCTTTTAATTGCATCTGTACTGACCCCTCCTTTTTCACTCACACCTTTTATTCTTAAGTTATGTTTCTTTGGGTTGTCTTGTAGCCATTGTATTGTTACTTCCAGGTTGCTTATTTTTAAGAGATCTTTCCTTTCACGATCACAAGCTGCACACCCGTCTTCAAGGTTTGAAAGTCTATCTTTAGTTTCTTTCAAGTGGTTTTGCCAACTTTCATTGGAGTTTTTGATTTCCTGGTTATCTCTTTGAATCTGTTTCAAGTATTCTAAATCTTTTTCATATTGTTCATTCAAGGTTTCCCTCATTTTCCTATGCTCCATTTTTTCATCTATGTCTCCTTTAGAGTTGCCTATCAGTTCTTTTATTATGTGTTTCTTCTTTTAGTTGAGTTAGCATTTCTGTTCTAATTTCTTTTATAGCCTCTTAAAGTTGTTTCTTTACTTCAGTTGCTATCACCTCAGAAACTTCAGTTGTGGGACTCCCGATCTCTTCTGTGTTTGCATTTCCTGGACTTGCTCTGTTTCAATTAGAGGCCAGAGGCTGCCTTTTGCATCTTTGTCTTGACATATTCCTGAGTTCTTCTGGGCAAAGGGATACTGGGGACCCAAGCACTCCTTGCATTGGCTGCAATTTCTCTGAAGTGAGACTAGTTCTTCTAACCAGTGCTGATTATGGGTATCTGATGGTTGACACTGGGAGTGCTGTTGCAGTGCTATCTGCTTCCTTTCCCCAGCCCACTTTGGCTCCCTGATGGCTGATACAGTGCTTGCAGGGGTTGGGCCACCACCCACAAACCTGGGGTGGTGGGTTGGTCACCCACGGACTCTCCACCACCACTCCTGGAGCACGTGCAGAGCCACCATCTCCAAACTCAGCTGGTCACCTGCAGGGACCCTCCAAGGTGGCCCCCAGAATGCGCACAGCCTGAGCAACCTCCATGGGTCTGTGACCAGCTAGGAGTTCCCAGCCCAACTCCAAGATGTCTCCCAGTCAATCTCTTTCTCTTGCAGGAGGGTAAAGACTTCTGCACACTCACCGACAGCCAGTTCAGTCCTCCAGAGCTTCTCCCCCTGTCCACTGCCACTCTCCTCCAATGCTGCCTCTCTCAGCAGAGTCTTCTGGGGTCACCACTGCTGCAGCACCTTGATCATTTATCCCCAGGTTCCAGCAGCTCTCCTCATGCAGTGGGTCTGGCTCTGGGCAGAGGTGCCACCAGCTATCACCTTCTTTGTTTAAATATTTCTTTTTACTCTTTCTGTGGGCTTCAATTCTCACTTTAGAATCATCCTGGGTCCAGAGGACCCACTTCCTTCCTTCTTGTCTTCCCCATTTTGCTATATTCTATCATCTGAATAGTATCTCTCAGGGAGGCTGTTTACTCTGCTGCTTATTGTCCCACCATCTTATTCCACCTCCAACAATCTCTTAATTAATAGAAAATTCTAAGTGACTAAATGTTGTCTGTTACTGGCATTGTTAGGAAATGTCCATTAACATTGACAGAACAAAAAAAAAAAAAAAGAAAAGAAAGGGAGGGGGAGAAAAGAATGCATTTGTGAGCACATGAAGCTCACATAAGCAGGTGATTTGTGTGCCTCCTAGGCATGGTGTTAGGGTGCAACTATGAATAGTCCACTGTCATCACTGAACATGCTTTATGTGGGAGCACTTACCGCTAATTTAAAGACAGAAAACACACCCAAGTAACAGTGAAGTATAAAAACATAGTAGCTGCTAACCATGCTTTTAAAATAAATCTTCAAATTAGAAAACAATTTCTGAGTTTCCAAAATGCTCTGGAAACTAAAAATGAAATCTGAAGGACTAAAATTATCACCAGCAAAAATTCTTCTGAATTAAAAGTTGATAATTCAAAAGTAAACAATAAGTTTGGAGAAAAATTTGCAGTATATATGACAGAAAATTTTCTTAATTTAACAAGGAGCATACACAGTCAATTTAAAAAGTGAGATAATGTTAGTACCTGTAGTAATGAAGTTATATAAATGAGCTACACAAAAGAGTGTGTGAAAACACACAAAAAATTAATGAATATAGGATTTAAATAGCACTTTGAACCAATGAAAAATAAAACAAATATAACTTTATTTCATTTTTCTAATTGGAAATATATATATGTAATGTTCATTAATAACTTTTTTGAAGTCTATAGAAATAGACATTTTCATATTTTTATTTATAGGATGGATTTTCAAAGTTTTTCTTACAAAGCAAATTTTGAACAGTGCACTAAATTTTAAAAGCATTTTCTTAACCAGTATTTTTCCTGATACAAATTCATCCAGATTTCTCCTAGTGATTTTCCTATAAGGTTTGTCATAATTACATCTAATATAGCAACAAAACAGTGGAAAAAGCAAAAAAAAGTTAAAATATCTTAAATTATAGTCTACTATTAAATCTTAAACATAATCAGTAAAATAAATGAAACAGATTGTTATGTAGCAAAATTCCCTATGCCTATTATGCTTTTTCTCTATTTATTAAGCATAATAAAGTATTAACATTTACATTTGGATTCAGTTGGAATGAGACTATAGAAAAGAATTCCTCTTCCGCATTATGTAATTTTTTTTACTTTTTTAACTTTAAAAATTTATTTTAATACAGTAATTTTATTTTAAAAGAAATATTAAGAGCATTTTAGGAGTTTGAAGAATTGGTTTGTAAATAAAAGTTCTCTGGAATTTTTGATACTTTAATGCTCTCATCCTATTAAAATATGAGCATTCCAGAAATAAATCCAAAGGAATTTTTAGAAATTGAGGCATAGTTTTCTACTGATACAATGTAATTTACAGGTATTAATAATCATTAGCAGTTGCCAAAATTGTGCAAAAGGATGTCACTTAACAATATACTAACACTAAGCTCTGAAGTCTACAAAAGTGACGCTGGCAATCAGACTACTGGTTTATTTTGTGCCTGATAATCTGTTAAGTACAGAAGGATAAGCAACACATGATCTCACTTAAATGTGCAATATTAAAAAAAAGTTGATTTCACATAGATTGAAGGTAGAATAGTGGTTACCACAGCTGTGATGAGTAGGAGGAATGGAGAGTGGGGGAAAGTTTGATCAATGGTTGGTAAATTACAGTCAGCAGTAAGGAATACTGGTGTGCAATGGCAGAGTAAAATGATTATAGATAACAATTACGTACTGTATAGTTCAAGAAGTTAGAAGAAAAGACTTGAATATTTTAACCATAAATTAGTTGACAAACGTTTGAGGTGATAGACATGTTTAATCTGGTTACAAAAGATATTGATATTTCATGTAAAGGTAGATGCTAGTATATTTAATGTATCAGTTGAAAATGTAGTTTAAAGAAAAACAAAGGAATGATTGTGGCTTAACACAGACATCTCTATTCTTCAGATGTTTGGATAAGTTTCTCCATCTCCCTGAACTTCAATTTCAACACAATTTAAGTGGTAATAATAATGTTTGCCTGTTATCATTAGAATTGAATTAATAAGAATTAAGAGTACTATCCCAACATGGTGATCATAAATTCTTTGTTGAATGTAGTTTTCTGTCTGATAGTTCATGATGGTGTTTGCACCAGACAAGAAAAAAGTGTATATCAGAACAGAAGGAGAAAGTAATCCATATTTAATAGTCAACTCCGCTTCCACTCACTGCACAATTACCCTGAGAAATGGAGACGTGTCACTGTGGTTGTTTATAAATAGTAACTGACAAAAGCCATTGCTTGTTATTCTATGGCTCAAAGCTTTTACTTTATGAGTAATGAAAGAAAGTACTAAAATTTATCTGGGTTTAAACTAATGTAGGACATTACAGGTTGAAAGTGAACTCCACAAAAAGCCTGCCCAGCAGCTAGGACAGGAAGAGCCGAGCTGCAGGGATTCTGTAGCTTACCCTGCCTGTGGGCCCATCACCATGCTGAGTGTCGGGGGCAGGGGCACAGGAAATAATTCTTCTGAAAATCAGTTCAATCCAGGCTATGGAAATCCAAGGCTGGGATACAGGAACAGTTTTTCTTTCCTTTACTCTTTTCCTTTCAATTTTCCTTTTGATAAAAGCTATTTGGGGAAAGTGTTATATTATTTATTTCCTAAGGAAAAAAAGGAAAACTTGGTGAACCTTATATGAAACTTAGTAACGACACATTAAATAAACTGAAAGCATACTAACCCAATAGACCATAATGATAAAATTTATCTAGCCCCAGCACACATAAAATATAGCCATATGGATAGGCTTCGAAAAGAGAGTTCTCAGTCGGGCGTGGTGGCGCACGCCTTTAATCCCAGCACTCGGGAGGCTGAGGTAGGAGGAGCGTTGTGAGTTCGAGGCCGGCCTGGGCTACAACGCGAGCACAATGCTGGCCTGAGCTACACAGTGCGACCCTGCCTCAAAAAACCAGAGCTGGGAGTTTGGCTCAGTGGCTTAAGCACCTGCCCTGGCAGGCGGGAGGTTGTGAGTTCAATCCCCAGTACCACAAAAAAAAAAAAAAAAAAAAAAAAAAAAAAAAAAAAAAGAGAGAGAGAGTTCTTCAATATGTAAAAGAATAATTCTCTTATCACAATGTTTTCTAAAAACACATATTTTTTTCCTCCACAGAAAAATAGACAATGCTTTCATAGGCAGGATTGAACTGTGATTTAGAAAGCAATAATCATAACTGTTAACATTTATTAGGTATTTATGATGTGTTAAGCTCCATTCTGAACAAGTGATGAGTATTCTTTTGGATTCTTCATGACGTCTTGACACTGGCACACTTGTTTCCCATCTTTCATCAAATGGAGTACAGAAAAGACAGTTTGTCTGAAACTGACATAGCTGAGAAACAGAGAAGCAAGGACTGAACGCAGGCCATAACACCAAAGATACCCCTCTAGACACTGTTCTGCATTGCCAGTCACATCACCAGACTTCCTCTGTGCATTTCCTTTGCCTTTACGAAGTGGAACGTCTGTGATTCATAGTCCCAAGAGCTTGCGTGTGAGGGTGTCTATACTACTCCTTTACAAAATTATAGTATTTTAAACTAAAATTGCAATGCATTGAAATACTTAGAATTAGTAAATCTTGGGACAATTGCACACACACTTACGCACACACACATTTACAAAAGAAACTTACTGGCTTTGTAAATTCTAAGAATTTCTTCTAAATACCTTAGAAGAAATTAGAGCTTGTCTTTAGAATAAATACTTGCAGTTATACACAATGCCAAACTATTTTAAGAAGGAATTCAATGCAATTGTCTATACTTTAAGTAGTAGGAAATACATACACAAGGCTTACACTGAAAATGGTTTTAAATCATCCATTGTATCATAAGATGTTCCCACTATATGCCAAAATTACCCACTCAATGCCATGATTTTTATATAAACAACATGGAGAGTGTCACAACTGTTTTACTTTCTCAGGGAGTCACGTACCTGTTGTCTGTAGTGGTACTTCTGTTCTATAGTGACCGGATAGTATGATAGGTAAAAATTAATCTGCCTCCCCAAATGGATTTCATGAGTTATGACATTTGCCAAAGTAATGTGTTAAATTACATCAAATTCTAGATTTCAAAAGTATATGATGAAAACGAGTGAATTTTCAGACTCTTTTGGTATAAAAATATTTGATAAAATTGAAATCTATAATTTTCATCTTTTCTTTCAAGATATTTTATCTTCACTTTTCTCTAAAGCATATTACCGTATCATTCTGAAATGTAAAACCAGCTCTAGAATTTTCAAGATATATATATATTTACCATATGTATTTATATATATACATATATAAATGTATATATTTACCATAATCTTTTGGAAGAGTATCTGATTTTACCTTGTTAAAATTAATGCTAATTAATTAAACTTAATGCTAGTACTCATCAATACTAATATATATTTCTGGATGTATACGAATATGCTCGAAGAGATACTGAGTACTCCCTTACAACTTCCCCAGTTGCCCTCATTATTCATGTATCCCATTTCATCATCATTTTTCTCTTAACTCACCTGCTACTCCTCTGTTTAGCCATCCGATATTTTATAGGAGGGAAACTAAAACTTACAAAGCAATTTAATGATAAAAAATTAATTCAGTTAAAATACTAATTCAGTTAAAAAACTAATGAACAAAGAGACTAGGCCAAGCCTGGCAAGAAGGAATAGGGAGGTAAAGACAAAAAAGAGAAAAGAAAAACCTCAGGGGTACTACTCATGATCATTTGAAAGAAGAAATAAAGAGTGGGGAGGGGGGGAGAGTGAGAGAGAAAGATTTAAGAAGTATATTATCAGTGAACTTGCAACTTTAATAATTTTTTGAGAGACTGTATGATTTTAATTTCTTGTTGGATGCCAGATTTACATGTTTTTAAAGTGATACTAATCAGAGATGGGAACAATATGCATAACACTTCAATATGGACCAATATGTGTGTGGATGCATCGATTTCACCGCATGTGGACGTACACATTACATGTGAAAGAGATCCCATATGTACTATTCAAGTCAGAATCACCTGAGAATCCACAAATTCATATTCCAACATTAGGTCATATATATTCTTCCTTAAATCCTTAAAACTAGGGCCAGGGATTTAGCTCAGTAGCATATGTGCCTGCCTGGCAAGCACAAGGTTGTGAGTTCAATCCCCAGTACAAAAAAAAAAAAAAAAAAAACTTAAAATTTATGTGAATTTATTACTTGTAAATAGATACGTGTCTAAATTAGTGCTTTTCTTGCTAATTTGATGTTTATTTCTTGCTTTCATTTTTGTTTTCTCTAGAGGAGACCTGATTTACTGTGATCCTCAGCAAGTATTATGGTCACATCAGTGATAAGTTACTTTTCTATTAATAGATTTATTTTCAAGAACAGTGGATTTTGGAATAAACAAAATACTTAGAAGAATAGATAAATATTTTAAATGAATTTGCATATATGCTCTAGGTATTTCTGTCTTACAGTCACATCTTATGCATACATGTATTGAGCAAAATTACAAAAAATGAATCTAATGATTATTAGGAAAAAGCTTCAAGCAGGATTGAAACAGTTTACTTTTCATAACAATTTCCCTGGAAATTTTTCAGGTACGTTTATTTAATATGTAATTTATATTATTGTGACTTCAAACTCAAGAAGGATAAAACATAAAAATCTAACCTATGGTTTTTAAATTTTTCATTTTTATTACAAGTTTGTAGTATACAATGATTATATTATTCACGGGGAGTTACCACATATACATAATTTATCTTAATACTTCTCACATCTTTTTCCCTTCCCTCTCTTTCCTCTCCCCTCCCTCCATCTCCTGGTCCCCTTCTTATTGGGAAAAGTTTTATCCCCCAATTCCTATTCTCTATTATTTTACTATTTAATTTATTTATACAATGAATTTCTCATATAAGAGAAAACATGATATTTAAACTTGAGTGTCTGATTTATTTCACTTAATATTATGAATTCAGGTGCATATCTTTTCTTAAAAATGACTCAAATTTATTCTTCCGTATGTCAGTGTACTACACCATTGTATGTAAATATCATATTATTCTTATCCATTCGTCTGTTGCTGGACATACTCACAAGATTTAGCTATTATAAGTTGTGCAGTTGTAAACATGAGTATGCAGGTATTGCTATAATATGATGTCTTTAACTTTTTCAAGAATATATGTAGAAGCCGGGCGTGGTGGCGCACGCCTTTAATCCCAGCACTCGGGAGGCTGAGGTAGGCGGAGCGTTGTGAGTTAGAGGCCGGCTTGGGCCACAACGTGAGCACAAGGCCAGTCTGAGCTACATAGTGCGACCCTGCCTCAAAAAAAAAAAAAAAAAAAAAAAAAAAACAGGGCCGGGAGTTTGGCTCAGCAGCTTAAGCGCCTGTCTGGCAGGTGCCAGGCTGTGAGTTCGATCCCCGGTGCCGCAAAAAAAAAAAAAAGAATATATGTAGAAAGGGAATAAATGAAACATTGGAACTTCTAGTTTTAGCTTTTAGTGAACTGTCCATAGGAATTTCCACAGTGGTTTTTCTAGTTTACATGCTGAGCAACTCTGCAGAAGGGTTCATTTCCCCTGCAGCCTCACCCGCATTATTGTGATTTTTTGATTAAAATTATTCTTTATGGAATAACATGGATATACAGCAGTGTTTTAGTGGGCCTTTTTCTAATGGTCAGAGATGATGAGCATTTTTGTATGTTTTATTGGGGAAAACTTTTATATTCTTTATATACTCTAGATACCAGTCCTCTGTCTGTCAGCTTTAGGCAATTTTTTTGACAATTTTCTGATACTCTTTGACAATATTTGTTCTGTGTGTCCAGGAATGGGGAATATTTTTCCACTTTCTAATATCCTCTTTGATCTCCTTTTTCAGAGTGCTATAGTTGTCATTGTAGAGGTCTTTCACTTTCTTGACTAGGCTAATTCCTAAATATTTAATTTTTCTTGATGCTATTATGAATGGTATTATTTTCCTAACTTCTTTCTCGTGAGTTCATTATTGGCACACAGGAATGTTACTGATTTTTATGGGTTGATTTTTGCATCCTGTCACATTGCTGAATTAGGTTATTAATTCTAGATGTATCTTGATGGAAATTTTTGAGTCTTCCATGAAAAGGATCATAACACCTGTAAATAATGATAATTTGATGTCTTCCTTTCTTATACTAATCTCTTTTATTTCTTTCTCTTACCTGCATGCTCAGGGTAATGTTTCGAGTATTGTACTGAACAGGAGTGGTGTAAGTGGGCATCCTTGTCATATTCCTGATATTAACTGGAAATTACTCATCTTTTACCCATTTAAAATGAGGTTGGCAATAGTTTTGCCATCAATGGCTTTTTTTTTGTTTGTTTGTTTTGTTTTTTTTTGTGGCACCGGGGATTGAACTCACAGTCTCGCATCTGCCAGACAGGAGCTGAAGCTGCTGAGCCAAACTCCCGGCCCTGGTTTTTTGAAGCAGGGTCGCACTATGCAGCTCAGGCCGGCCTTGTGCTCGCGTTGTAGCCCAGGCCGGCCTCGAACATACAACGCTCCACCTACCTCAGCCTCCCAAGTGCTGGGATTAAAGGTGTGCACCACCACGCCCGGCTTGCCATCAATGGCTTTTATCAGGTTGCAATCCCTGTATTCCTATTTCTTCAGTGTTTTTTTTTTTTATCATAGATAGATTTAGGATTTTGTCAAAAGCTCTTTTTTTGCATCTATTGAGATAATCATATGATTTTTGTCCTTGTTTTTGTGTATGTGATATGTGACATTTACTGATTTTCAGGTGTTATACTACCCTGGTACCATTGGTGTAAAGCTTACTTGGTTGTGATATATGAATTTTTTGATAATCTGTTGCATTTTGTTTGCTAGAATCTTGCTGAGATTTTTTTGCAGTTTTATTCATTAAACAGGTCAGCTAGCTGTTTTGTTTTGTATTTGTGCTCTTGTCTGGTTTTGAAATGAGAGTAATGCTAGCTTCCAGAAATGACTTTGAGCTTATTCTGCTCTTCCCAATTTTATCAAAGATTTTGATGAGTATTGGCATTATTTCTCCCCTGCTGATGTTCTTATAGAATTCAGTTGTGAATTCACAGTGTCTTGGACTTTTCTTGATAGTTGTTATTTTTTAATCTGTGCCAATTTCATTTTTTCTTACCAGATTATGCAGGGTTTTTATACTTTCTTATCTCAGTTTTGGTAATTCATATTTATCTAGGAAGCTATTTATTTCTTCTAGTTATTCTAGTGTCTTAAGGTGCTCTTTAGCATTGAAAGAATCATATCTATCAATTCTGAAAGAAGATTTTGCAGAATATATGTCTGAATTATAAAATATTGTCTTTTAATGCTTGAAACACTTTGTTCAAATTTTCTGGCCTTTAGTATTTTTATAGAGAAATCTACCATAATTGGTATGTATTTACCTTTATAAATGATTTGTGGCTTTTTTCTAAGACCTTTAATATTGTGTCTTCATGCTGGAATTCTGAGATTTTGACTACAGTGTGTCGTGGAGCAGCTCTTTTCTGACTTCTGCTATTTGAAATTCTATCTACATCATATATCTATAAGTTTAATGCTATACTCCTATGTGGAAAACATTTCACTATTGTTCCTGTGTAATTGATTTTTATGTCATTGATAATGTCTTATTTTTATTAACCCCAGTTAATTTTAGACTTTGTTGCATCATCTAGTAGCTGCTAGATCCATTTTCAAGGTTCTCTTGTTGTTTTAAGGTGTCACAGAGTGTTTTCAACTGGGACAACCTGTGTTCTAGTTCTGACACTATGTTCTTTGTTGCCCATAATTTCAAGAGACTTTTTATCTCCTTAACTAACTTTGGATTCTTTTTCATGGACTCTGCTTCCTTGCTGAACAGATCATTCTTGCTTATATCATTTTGTTTTGGTCATCTAGCTTTGTATTATTGTCTTCACTAATTATTTTGTTTATTAAGGCCATTATCTGCTCAGTTATATCATTTTTGAACTTGCTGAGCACATTACTTATCTTTTTTTTGTCTCATCTTTTATCATTTATACAATTCAGTTATTTTGTTTTTGATTTTATTGCCATTGATACCCAATGCATCATCTTTGGGGTGGAGAGGGGTTCTGAGACACATTTTGTCCCATGTTTTCTGATTGATTGATTGACTATGATTGTGGATCATTATAGTAGACATACTTTGTTACAAGTATGGAAATTTTTTTAGTTAGTTTCCGCTTTCCAGTGATGCACCCTGAACATGGCCAACTATAGGACTTTACCTCTGTCTCGTAACCCAACCACCTCTGTTAATTTGTGAAGGGGATGGTACAGTGTGATGGGCCAACACACATTGTTTCAGAAATTAACCACAGTATTGTTTGTGAAACAAAGACAAACCAGATTTTGACATAAGTAAAAGTCAATTAACGTAACCAGTTTTGCAATGCCAACAATCGTGAAAAAAAATTAGCAACAATGATAGACTCAAAGACAAAGTGGATATTGCTATATCATAAAAACCAATAAAACTATCACTGTGCAGCCCTTAAAAATAGGAAGGATATCTGTAATTATAATGTAAATTCAAAGACAAACAAAATATTGACATACAGTAAATATCTACTAAAAGCAACAAATACATTACCATAAACACCAAAAAAGTGTTATTCAGTAATAGCAAAGATTCAATTAACCAAATAGCAATAAAGTTTAATTTCAATATTAGTAAAGATGGAGGGGTTGGGAAGGGGAAAATCAAGGTAAAATGTGAAAAGTAAAGACAAATAAGGAGGAGGTAATGAGATAAAGGATCCTATGAAGGAGTAAAAAACAGAATTTGAAAAAAGCACAAATAAGAAAAACAGGAGAAAACACAAACAAAAAAAAAAAGAAGAAGAAAAAGGAAAAAACCCTAACCAAAAAAGAAAAAATAAAAGCTAGCAAAGGAAATGAATTCATGAATTGAAACATATTTCTCTGGGTTTTTTAATTCGTGGTTTATTTCCAGGATGCGCAGCATTGGAAAGGTGTAGAGTCATTACTACGGCCAATTGTATTTTGACACTCAAGGTTTTTTGTGTGAATGCTGAATTTTGTCCTATTTTTCCTGTTGGACCTGGTCACTCAATGGTTTCTGCCATCAAACTGTATTCATATCAGTCACTTCCAATTTCTATGACACAGCTTCTCAATTTCTAGACACAGCTTTCTCCACCTAGTTTGATCTTGTAGATTTAGGAAACATGCCCCTGTTCCAAAGGCTCCTCTGTCCCTCCAAGGATGTGGCAACTGTACAAAGTAAGGTATATCCTTGATCACAGTGGCAGATGAAAAAAGTGAACCACTTCGAAGATAACAATATGCAATATATTAACTGGTATGAATTTCCTGCTATTTTTTTAAATTCTGTATTAGTTCTATATTTTGTCTTGCTTTTAAAATAAAAAACAAAATAAAATAAATTAGAAAAAAATAAATGAAACAGGCCACTAAGCTCTGTGTTGGATGCAAGTAGGGAGGTAGGGACATCAAATAGTCCCCTGACTTAATGCCAGTATTTTCAGACCCAGTCTCCTCCAAAGCCACACTCAGTGAGGCTGGCCTCTCAGCACAGAGGGTAGGACCTTCATGACCTTGATAGTCTGAGCATAAACTTCTCAAGGGGTCCTTGTCTACCACGTGTCCTATTTACATCTCTTGAGGCCCTCTCCAAACTAGTCACAGTGGGAAGGTGACCCCCAAGAGCCCTGAAGTATAACTGTTCGGTAGCTCAGTCTTAAACAACTTACCCCTTACCAAAATGAATCCTGATTGTACACTCTCAGATATGGTAGGTGCTATACTGTTTTGTTTTTCCCTCCATCTCTAACTTGCAAAGCAGAATGAGTCACTTTCAGAATAAATTCAAACACTGTTTTCGCAGTTTACAATAGCCATGGGTTTTTCTTGGAGAAAATGCTCTTAGCCTAGTTTGTTGTTTCTCCCTAGAACTGCTGATCCTCTATGGGCTTGCCTTGCGTTAGCAGAGACAGGTCCCCTTTCCCAGAACCCTCAGGTAGCTTTTCTGACTGCTTCATTATTTTCTTTACATTGTGCTCTATTTCTCCACCTTCTTGGTACTTTCTAGTTTTCCTGTCAGCTCCCTCCCAATTTTTAGAGATCTACTTTTTGCCTTAACAAGGTTTTCTTTCTTTTTCTTTTTTTCCTGCTGATTTTTACTCTTCTGAATTTAGTATCTGTGATTTTATAAGCCAATAAATTATTGGAAAAAAATCAAAAATTGTATTTGTTATTGTTAGCTACTCAAATAGTAGATCAAATAGTATATCATTAAAATACACATGTGGTATCTCCTTGAAATTTCTTCAGGAAAAAAAAAGGGAAAGAATTTTTAGCTTGTATCTGGAGAAAATCTGATGAATTTTTAGGCTAAGATTTTCAACTGGTAGACACTGAGTAGCCTGCTTGCCAGTCGTTTGGTCTGAGACCTAAAGCAGTCACCTGGGATAAGCCATGTTCTTACTATAACATGCAATGCATTCTGTCTCCCTGTAATCAAATTTCTTATCACAAATTCATAAATAAAAGTTCCTCAAGCATCAATTTAAATGCCTACTGCACATATTCTGTTTGTGTTAGGTATGATATGAAATAAAAATCTCTTCTTTTGTTTCTAATTCATAAATATCAGGGGTTTTTTTATGCTTTAGCCTATTAAAATTTAGAAAACTTGCTGATGAAAACATTAACATTAACAATAACATTCAAAATGTTACTTTTAAATTAGCTATTTCTACCCGGGCGTGGTGGCGCACGCCTTGAATCCCAGCACTCAGGAGGCTGAGGTAGGCGGAGCGTTGTGGGTTCGAGGCCGGCTTGCGCTACAACGCGAGCACAAGGCTGGCCTGAGCTACATAATGCAACCCTGCCTCAATAAAACCAGAGCTGGGAGTTTGGCTCAGTGCCTTAAGCGCCTGCCCTGGCAGGAGTGAGGTTGTGAGTTCAATCCCCGGTGCCGCAAAAAAAATAAATAAATAAATAAAAATAATAATAAATTAGTTATTTCTGTTTGTGGAAGATAACTTTGACATTTAGTTAGTACTTGTGACTTGCCCCTGGAGATAGACTTAGAGAAAAATGATAGAAATGTTGGCGGTCACTTTCTGGATACCCATTAATCTTTATCAGTGCACAGAGCTGAACTCACATGATATAATTCCATAAAACGATAATATCTGGAATAAGTTAAAATATTCTTTTTGAAGATGAAACTTTCTCAGTTACAAACACAGTATAAAGTCACTAGTCTGAGATGAAGGAGCACCTTATGGCTTTTCACCTGAGGCCCACTGTACAAACCCAACTATTAGGAAATACCTACAAAGAAAAGAACATAACATTTTATTTCTAGGTGAACTGTTCAATGCACTATAAACTTAAACATGTCTTCATTGCCACTCCATGTCATTTTACCCTATTATATTAGTTTTAAATTTTCCTATTTAGAGCATAAGAGTATAAAGGAATCATTTTTTATGGTTCACTTATCACACAAAAATGAAAACCTAATCTTAGTGGATCTCCACTTGAATCATAAGAACTTTGTGCCCTGGAAAGCCAGACATTCCTTATATGCAGAAGTAATCAACTACATTTTGTCTATTTCTCTAAGAAAAGATAAATGGAACAAATGCGGAAGGCTCCTCCTCAGTTATGATCTTCTGTAATATTATGTCTTATTTTCCAAGTTCAGAACCTGACTGTGTTGAATAATGGTATTGAAGATCTCATGAAGGAGTGAAATATTGGGGAACTGATAAAAAGTCTAAGTTTTCACAATGCTCATGAAGATCTAAGACTGCTTGAAAAGAACTTAGAGAAGCAGAACATCATCTGAAATGTTACACCGCATGCATTTTGTCTATGGTTGACTGGGAGAAAGTGTCATGCCAAACTTGGCATAGAGGAAATGGAGCCAAAAACAGAGGTATCTGTCATATCTTAACTAGTATAGTGCACAATTAGGCTTGTCAGTTTCAAAATAATTTATATAAAACTTTTGACACATAATGATTCTTTGATATTTCTTAGCCATTTTTTTATTATTGTCTTAACTAATCTTCATATGTTTTCACTTCAGTGGAAAAAGATTGAGAAATCTTGCTTAGTCATAAAACAATTTTGCTTCTGAGAATTAGGATACATATACACCTTAGTTTAGGCTGACGTTGCTTTAATTCTTCCTCCACTCCACTGACAACCTCTCACTGAAGAGAGATGAACTGAGGAATAAAAGAAGATAATAGGAAAATAGAAATTGCTCTGGTCTCTCATATCAAAATTCTTCATTATCACTGAATGTGTTGCAATCTGCTCTCCTAATTCCAGCTTCTAATTTAAAGCTCTAAATTCAGTTTCAAATTTAAGAAGCTCATGAAAAATAGGGACTTGCTAAAGTAAAGTACAAAGGCTTTGTAAGTAAACAGGGTACGAAGGTTTGAAGGGAGGGGAGGGGAAGGGGATAAAAAGAAAACTCAAGATACATAATGTACAGGTACAAATTCTCAATAATAAATGTCATCATGCATTTATAAAATATACCAAAAATTATTAAAAATAGAAAAAACAAAAACGAATACAATGTGACTTCATCTTACTTTAATTTTTTTTTATTTTTATGCAAGACAAGTAAATAAAAATAAAAATATAGGAACACTTTGTACTAGAAAAAACAAAATTTCATAGCAAAATAATTAGACTAACAATAGTTAATATACTTGTATCATGTTAGTAAAAGAATGGTCAAAATGTTAGTCAGTATAAGTCGTAGACAAAAATGACACTCTTACAAAGAAGAAACAAATAAAAAGACAAAACTTTATTTTCAATGAATAAAAAGAAAATTAAAAGTATACATGAACAAATTAGCATATATCTTAAAATATGGAATAGATATTATGGGGAATTATTTGAACTCCTCACTACTTTTTACTTATCCAACCTCTATTTTGTTCTGTCTATCTGTAAAGAGAGTGAGAAATCAATACACAGATATAGATATCAACACATAGATATATTGAGTTTCTCAAATGAGAGAAATAACGTGTTCTTTGAACTTCTGTGTCTTAGTTTCACTTAATATTACTTTTTCTAGCTGCATCTATTTGCCTATGAAAGCCTCAAGTTTGTCTCTGTTTACGGCAGATAGTACTCCATTATAAATAAATACTAAATATTCTTTACCCGTTCATCTGTTGATGGGCTTATACCTTGTTTCCAAGGTCTAGCTATTATAAACTGTGCTGTTATAAACATGGGCATGCACATATCCTTACAATATGATGACTTTTAGTCTTTGAGGAAGATACCTAAAGAGAGACAGCTGGGTTAAATGGAATTTGTTTCTAGATTTTCAAGGAATCTGCACACTGGTTTCCATAGTGGTTGTAGTGATTCACATTCTCACCAACAATAAATATAAAAGAGTTCCTTTTTGCCACACTCTCATGAGTATTTGTTCTTATGTGATTTTTTTATGATATCCATTTTTTCTGAGGTACAGTGCTAAATCAATGAAGTTTTAATTTGCATTTCTCTAATGATCACCAATGTTGAACATTTTTTCATGTGTTTATTGTCCATTTGTTCTTCTGAGAAGTGTCTATTCATGTCAGTTGCCATTTTTGATTGACAGTTATTTTGGAGGGCCTATTTTTCTTTTTTTGCATTCCTTATATATTCTACATGTTAGTCCTCTGTCTGAGAAATAGCTGGAAATTTTTTTTCTCATTTTTCCATTGTCTTTCTATTCTGTTGGTTGTTTTCTTTGCTGTACAGACCCTTTTTATTTGATAAGATCATATTTGTTGAATTTCAGTGTTATTTCTTGAGCCTTTGTCAGTCTCTTCAGAAGTCCTTGCCTACACCTATGTCTTCAAGAGTTTTACCTATTTTGTCTTCCAGCAGATTTAGTGTTTTGGTTCTAACATTTAGATCTTTAATCCATTTTGATTTTAGTTCAGTGCATGAAGAGATCTCTGGGTCTAGATTCAATCTTCTATATGCAGGTATTCAATTTTCCCAGTACCATTAATTATAGAGGTTATCTTTCCTCCAATGTATGGCATTGGCCCCTTTGTCAAACACCAATTAGCTAAATGTGCCTGGCATAGTTTTTGCTCCCTCATTTTGGTTCCACTGATTCATATGCCTACTTTTGTGCCAGTACCATGCTGTTTGAACCATGCTAGCTTTGTAATTTAACCTTAAATCTGGGATTGTGATGTCTCCAATGTCTCCAACTTGTTTTTTGTTGTTGTTGTTATTGTTGATTTGCTGTTTTTGTTGTTGTTGTTGTTTTAATTCAAGATCATTTTTGCTATTCTGGGTCTCTTCAGGTTCCACACCAATTTTGGGATTATTTTCTCTACATCTATGGGAAATAATGGTATTTTAACTAGGACTGTGTTAAATCTGTATATCAGTTTTGAAAGTATAGCTATTTTGATTATATTTCTTCTGCCTATACAAGAATAGGGGATATCTTTCCTATTTCTGATGTTCATCTCAATTTCCTTTTTCAAGACGTTGTAATTTTTATTTGTTTGTTTTTGGCTTTTTGAGACAGGGTCTCCTTATGTGTTCAAACTGGCCTTGAGCTCACTTTGTGGCCCAGGTTTGTCTCAAACTTGCAATGATACTCCTCCCTCAGCCTCCCAAGTGCTGGAATTATAGTCATGTGCTATCATGCACAGCTAAAATGATGTAATTTTCATTGTAAAGATCTTTTGCTTATTTTAGTTTATTTCCTAAGTATTTAATTTTTCCTGAAGCCATTGTCTATGGTATTATTTTCTGAGAATCTTTCTCAGTGAATTTCCTCTTTATGTATACAAATGCTATTGATTTTTGTGTGTTTAATTTGTATCCTGCTACACTGCAAAATTTCATAATGCTAGGAAACTTTTTAGGTCTAATAAACAGAGAATCATGTCATCTGCAAACAATATTTTCACTTTGTTCCTTTCTCTACATATATATTTTATTTCTTTCCCTTGCCTGATTGCTCTGTCTAGTATTTCAAGGACAATATTGAACAGAAGTGGTAACAGTTTACATCTTTGTCTTCTTCCTGAATTTAGAGCGAGAGTTTTCAGATTTTCTATATCAGTTATGATGTTGGCAGTAGGTTGGTCATAAATAGTTTCTATTATATTGTGATCACATCCTTCTATACCTACTTTCTTCAGTGTTTTTATCCTGAATTGTTCATGGCTTTTGTCAAAGGATTTTTTCTGCATCTATTGATTTGATCATGTGATTTTTGTCCTTGCTTCTGTTTGTGTGATGAATTACCTTTATTGACTTTACTATATTTTTACTTTACCTGTGAATACAGTTGCCTGCATTCAAATCATGAAAGAAAAGGATAATTGTGTGAGATAAGATTAGTTTATATGACAGAACTCAGTGTATCCTTAGACAGCAGTATGTAATTTAAATATCTTGAGTGATCTTCATCAGTGGCAAGATTAATACTTAAAATCTAACCAGTGGACGTTCAAATTCTGTTAGGATTGTAGTAGCATGCAGGGATTGACAGGATAAATTGTACTGAGAAAACTGGATAAAATATGAAAACAGTAATTTTTCTTGGACACTTCAGAAATCTGAAGTCAGTAGGCCATGAAGTAGTCTGAATTTCAAGAAGGAAACTTTTACAAGAAGACCCTCCTGAGGTAGCATGTGATTGAAAAGGAATTAGATTAGAAAGAAAAAAAAGAAATTTTAGTTAACTGATAAAGGACAAATGAATTTACACATAAATTTACAATCCCTGGGAAACCCAGACCTGAGAGAATTTCATGCTCCCTTGCCAGTTCTTTTCTACAGCCATCTAACTAGTTGCCAACAAGAACGACTACCAGCAAAACAGGCCCCACAGGCCAGACCCTGTCATCATGTGGGAATACAAGAGGGAGTGATGGCCACTATCTGGAAACACAAAATTTCAAACTTTCATAGAACCTTATTTTATATACAAAACCACATTGAACTTCTGAGGAACTGACAACAAATATTGCCACCCTTAAAATATGTCTTAGAGCATTCTTTCTGCTATAACAAAATACCAATATTTTAATCTCATAACCAACAGAAATTTATATCTTCAGGTCTGGAGGCCAGGAAATTTAAGACTAAGATGCCAGCAAACTCAGGGTCTGTTGAGAGGGTACACTTCCTGGCTAATAGAGGTGACTTTTTGCTGTGTTCTTAGATAGTGGAAGGGGCAAATGAATTTCCTCAGACAAACTACATGAGGGCTTTAAGCACATTCATGAGGAAGGAGCCAAAAAATGCTACCTCTGAGTCCATCACCTTGAAAGATGGGACACATTCAGACCATGGCAGAGTATCTGGACAGTGTCATTATTACTGGCCTGATGGTAAAAGAAGAAAACATTTGGGAGAAGAAAAAACAGAAGGAAAAAGGAGTCCAAGGTCCCCAGGAATCCACCACAATATCATTATGTGACTTCTAATAATGGGAGAGATTAGCAAAATGGTCTTTCTGACTTAAATTTTCCAAGGATATAAGCAACTTCAGCTACAACAGGAAATAAGGTTGGAAAGCTGAGAACGTCTTACTCTAAATTCCAATCATGAGGTCTATTGAACAATGAGGCTGCACCAGCAGCAGAAAAACAGCCTCGCTTCTCACTACCAGCCTAGGACACATCAGATAAAAAGCAATGGTATTCTACCCCTTGGGAAAAAAATAGGGTATTGAGGAGAACTCTTTGTTTCATGTAAGAAAGCTAGAATGACTGATGACTTGGAATGAAGCATTAGCACACAGAAAAACTGTCATGACCCTTAGCCTTGTATTAATAGGCACAGGCAATAGTAGACTACTGCAACAGGAATTTGAACTCTGTAGTACTTCAAAAGTATAACAAGTAACAACAAAACTAAAACTCTCTTTTACTGTAGAGTAACTTGACCACCCCAAATCCATAATAAAAGAAAGTCATTTTCAAGAATAAATATTACTGTATCGCCAATAAAAATCAATCAGTGCAAAGCTATTTGAGACAGCAAAATAAGTATGAAAATAACAATTGTGGCAATGAACAAAGGTATCAATAGAACTAGGAACAAAGATAACCCAGATGCTTGAACTATCAGTCAGAGTTTTACAAAATTATGGTTTCTGTATTAAATGATCTACAGGAAATTGTAGGCAGATGTACAGGGCAGCTCAGTGAAGAGACGGAATCCATAAGACACAAGTAGATTGGGCATAGCTAAGGAAACAATTATTTTCATAGGTCAGTGCGAATAACACAAAGAGAATAAAAGAATAAAAAGTAGCACGTCTGAGCTGTAGGATGACACCAAGAAATCTAACATATTTAATATGAGTTTCAGAAGAACAATGTACAAAAACAGGACAAATATATGAAAGATAAATGATTTTACATTTTCAAAATTGTAAAAGTATCAAATCAGGAATCCAAATATCCTAAGTAAAATAAATGATAGAGACATACAAGCAAACAAGCAACATATATCTTCAAATTGCTAAACAGAAAAAGAGAGGAGCTAGGCAGACAGACAGACACAGACAGAATGGATACACACGAACATTAAATGTGCAGCCAGAGGAAACAAGAATAATGCTATGATTTCAATATCTGTCCCCTCCAATGTTCACGTGTTACTAACTTAACCCCCAATGCAGCTGCCCTGAGAGGTGGGGCCTGAGGTGTTTAAGTCATGAACTGCTTAGCCTAACAAGTAGATGCACATTTATAACAAAGGCTCATAAGGGTTGGATTCACTTTCCTCTGATCTTCCACCATGCAAGGATGCAGAATCCATTCCGTTTTCCCTCCCTCCTTTCCTATGAAGACAAAGCAAGAAGGTCCACACTAGACCCTAGATGCTGGTATCTATCTCAAATTACCTGTCCTCCACAATTGTGAGAAGATAACTTTTCACTACTTATAAATTACCTGCTCTGTAGTATTTCATTATAGTAGCACAAAATAGATTAAGGTGGACACACTGCATAATAGACAAAGAAAGAAAGGAATTATAGTAGACTTATCCTCAGGAACTAAGCAAATCACAAGTCAGTAGAATGATGTATTGGAAGTACTGAATTGGGGGAAGGGAAACACAAAGCTGTCAACCCAGAACTCCACAACCAGGGAAGATACCCTTATAAAATTAAAGTGACATAAAGACTTTTTCTGACAGAAGTTGAGAAAATCCATTGGCAGTCGACACAGTATCCCATGGTGGGAAGACTGCCAAACAATAAAGGGGTAATGATTTTATATGTAAAAATTTTCATTCAAGAATGATGGCAAAAGTGAAGCACAAGGTGAAGTACTTTGAATTTGGCACTGCTGAAGTTAAAAGACTTGTTTATTAACACCCGGAAACATGAAGCAATTTTAACAGATGTGTGACGAAGCTCCGTAGACGGTATCATAACCTTGTCATTAGCTGAAGTGCAGCAGATAAAAATGCACTCCTTTCATATGGGTAAAAGTCTGTCAATTTATTTCTGTTCTTAAGGAAATCTCTGTAAATGTCTTTTGGCATTGGTATTTTGCATCAAATATGACCATGGAGAAATAAACCTTTGATGAACATCCATATGTATCTTATTAAGAATTCATAGAAGATTTTATTTGGCAAATAAAATACATACTGCCATTTTCCAGAATTGAAGCAAAAATGATTGCAATCAAATGAAATCTCTTCAATCCCAACAGTTAATATGCAGATTCATTATATATTTTTTCAAGTTATTTACCCACCCCCACACTTCTACAAAACAGAAAGAAGTATCAGAAATAAGGGCCTGAGGAACCTGTTCATTGCATCATGAGCCTGAAAATACAACCAGACATACCATGTGAAACTTCTTGCTTACTGAACCACCTTCTGAAAACAGAAAATATGTTAAACAGAAGCTAATATGATAATTAATAGTATCATATTGTTTCAATATAAGGAATAAAAGATGTCTGATAGTCACATCTTTCTTATTACCAATTATACTATCAATTCCAATTCCAAATACGAAAGAAAAAGACAACGCCAGTATGTTCTGCATAACACATTGTTGTTTATCTTCTGTCACCTGTTACCTCTTAAAGCTTGGCTTACATATGGGTGCTTTATCTACAAAGTCCAGACTCTATCACCATGGCTACCTGAGGTAATCTCTCAATGAATGGTTCTGCTGCTTCAAAACCAGCCTTACGAGTGCAAGACCTTAACAAAACAGGGAGCTCATGTGCTTATGGTTCAGCTTCTGCAGTTCCCCCATCCTTGTGAGCACAGAACAGAACCTTGACAAAACAGGGAGCTCTTGTACTTATGGCTTAGTTTCTATAGTTCTCCCATCTTGCGAGCACAGGACCTTGACAAACAGGAAGCCCTTTTCCCTTCTGTTGAGTGTCGGCAGCTCCTGCAAGCACGCTCCTCCTCGGAGTCTTGCTCTCTCCCCAGGACCACCCCATAGTCACCTTCAATGAGTTTAGATTTTAGAGCAAACTGAAAGAGGTGAGGTCACCCAATACTTTCTCTGGAGCTGGCAAATACCAATAAACTACAAAGAGGTTGAATTTAGACAAAGATAATACTGAAAACAAATACAAATTATTACTATAGTATCTTACCATGTACATCAGATACATAATAGATTGGAAAAAGATACAAGGTGTCAGCATTTGGAAAGTAAGTAATACATGAATAAGAGTGGTAGAAGAAACAAGGGTAGTCAGAATAATTACTGTAGTAGTTTTTATTGCATTGGAAGCAAACAGTGCTGGAAAGAAGTATTTGAAGTCAGGTATATTGGGGTTAGATCATTTCCTTATAAGTAGAAGATATTTTACTTGATGCAAAAGACAAAAAAAAAAGCTAGCAAAAACATCATGTAATTTTCCTACTAACAGAAGAGAGATTAAATAAAAACATTTATATAGATTGGATTTATAAAGCAGAGAGTAAATACCAGGATATTTGTTATATATTCTTGTTTCCTGTTCTGAGAATGTTCTTCTTAAAGTATTAATCTCATATTGCCTTAAAAGAGGGTTTATATTATAACCTGTTATCATTGTCTCATACTTCTACTGAATCTATGTACAATCCCTTACTTTACTGAACAAATTGTGTATTTTAGGAACAGTATTTTCATAATTAATAATCTTAATTCAACAATCCCTTAAAATTGTATAAATCTTATATATAATGTAATAGAACAATACAAGTGAAAGATATATTCATTCTTCCTTGATACATATACATATATATACAATTTTTTATACTTCTAGTCAACTCTCCTCTGTCAGTTACATTATTTTCTCCAGATCCATACCCATCATTCTTTTTGCAACACAATGCAAACCATACTTTGGTCTTGCCAGCTGGTTCTATTATTAGACTCTGACCAGTAAGGATGTTTAGAAAGAGACAGAAAGGCAGAAAGAAAAAAGATCCATACTCTTTCTTGTTTTGTTTCAGAGGTTATTCTTGTTTCTCATTCCATATAACTGTTATGTTAAGAAAGGTTCTGAGACTTGTAACTAGCAGGCAGTTCCAGCAGCTATGTTTCATGCTAGTTTAGAGGTTTTCCAGTACTTTTGGAATCAAGCACACGACATTCCCCTGGGAGTTCCACCACACCCAACTGGTGTGTCTTTCTCATGTGTGAATTTCACCTCTGATGACTCCCTCGTTCAGGCTCTTAATTTCAAATATTTTCAAACTTTCACCTTTGTTGCTAAACCCTATGTTTACTGGATACTTCTCATAGTACCTGCATGATATTTTAATGCTCTTGTTTGCCATATCAATTTTTTCAACCTTCAATTAACAACTCTTCACCCTAAATTCTTTTGGTTAAAATAACTACTTTGGTATGCACCTTCTCTCTGGACCTTACTGACTGATAAAGACAATGGTACCAGGAAGAGAGATTCAGTAAAAAGAGTTGGAGGATAAGTTCAGTCATATCTTTGGTCAGGGATGCAGTGTTGAAATCCTTACAAATGGTAAATGGGATGCTACCACATCATGTAGCAGTATCAGGATTAATTACATTCTTGCCTGTGTTTTGTGATGATGAAGCAAGTTCATTGGCAACCAAGACACTGATTCATTCAACTGTTAGTTGCAGTCAGGATGACCTTAAGGAGTGCACTGGTTACTTACAGGGAGAAAACAACAAGCTCAGCTATTTAAACTCAGTTCAAATTAGAGTGAGATAACTGTAGAAATTCTATAACACTCTTAAAGCAAACCCATATTCCTTATTGCCACAGGCATGGTCTTAATTAAAATCAGACACAAATTTTAATTGAGTGAGTTGCAAAATGATAACAGGGTGAATCTGCAGTCTATTCTCTAATGTAAAGTTTAGGACATTGCTTAGGAGAGAGTATCGTAACTCAAAATGTTCACTGGGCTGGATACAAACTAGAGTGTCAGCCACCTGAGCCTACCTTGCCAGTGCAGCATCCTGCTCTCGTTTATGAGGCCAGCCTCCCTCTTGAAGACCCTGTAATAACCACACCTGGGGCTTGCACATGCTTATTCTCAAGACCCTCTTGCTTCAACTTGGTTTACAACTAGACTCATATCACAGCATAATTCAGCAAGGCAAGTACAAAGTCTAAGGAAGAAATAGGTTTTGTATCAGAAAATATTAAGTTTTGCGTATTTGTGTTGGCAGTAATCTGGGGATGTGATTTAGAACTAAATCTATATTTAATTAATATAACTAAGACCAGAGCTGAATTCTATCACTTATAATAAATTCTGCAAGGGCCATATATCACTTACAGCATACACCAATGAATAGTACCATGTTATATGCAATGCTGAGGTCTTTTATAAATTGTCTCATCTCATTTGATCCAATCTTCAGTGAGACTATCATTATTATCCCCCACTTTACAGATAAGGGAAAATTATTTCCCAAAGTCAAGTGCTTACCTAGTAGCACAGTTTGTATGCAAACCTACATCTGTCTGGCACATTTTACTTTTTCCTTTAAACTTACCCTGAAATAAAGGCTTATGATGAAGAATTATCTCTCATTAAAGCAGTTTTAGTACAAGAAGTCACAAGAGGACTTCAAACAGTTAATCTTGTAATACTGAAAAAAGTAACAATAAATGAATATCCTTTGGAACATGCTATTTATATTCAAAAAGTATTGCCTCTATTTCTTCCCATCCTCTAAAAATCTGCAATATTTCATAGAAAAGAAAGTCCCAGATGCACCTTATTGAGCATGTGCTTTGAAAGATTTTGGATGGAGGTCTCTGATGGAAAAACTTTGGGCTTCATTTTTCTTATTTGTGAAAAACAAAAGACCAATGATGTTTACTCTTGATGTTATCCTGAGGACTCATTGGAACTCAAACAAAGCATCTAGATAACATGGTTCTGGGAGATTCATACATCTTGTTTTAATAATACACTATCTCAAAAACTAATACTCCACCTATTATATAGTATCAGTGACAAAATGACTCTGTGAGGAGTGTGTGTGTGTGTGTGTGTGTGTGTGTGTGTGTGTAGGAGATAGAAAGAGATAAAGAATGAAAGGAAAAAACTACAGAAGGGAACAAAACTGGTTTTCAGAGAAAGACATTTTAAGATTAGTGTATTCACATGTCTTTTCTATTAAATTAAAATCTTATCTTTGGTTAGAGAATGCTACAATGAAATTAAGTCTATGTTGATATAAAAAAATGAAGTACAGATATAAGTCAATGATTACAAAATTGTGTTTCAATACTTATATATAAATGAGGAATTAGGTATCTGAAGTAAAGCTAATTTTGTTAGCTGTTATTTTCAAGTTTTTCCTACCTGTATAATGAGAGCTAAATAAAACATCTGAATTTCAGAAACACATAGATTACATTTACTTCATTGAAAATGAGGGTCAACTTAAATATTGTGCAATTCAGAGTTTCAATAAATAGAACTGTTCTGTTTAAAGGAAGACGGAGCAAACACAAACAACAGAGGTCAGCAGAACACACATCCTGTGAGTTCACTTTTATTTCAAACAATCAAAGGTTGTTTATTTTAAAACACAAAATGCAGTTCGATCATCTCCCCAGACACACATTTGCAGAAGCTTTCTTGTTAAATTAGAAAACTCAATATGACTGTGAGGCTATTGATGGCGGTTAGGAGTAGCCCTGGCATAGATGCCTTGGCCTCTTTCCTGGAGGCCTTTTGGAAGGATGCCTTTTGCCTCCCACACATTTGTTGTCCAATCAACCACTGGGCATCTGGTACAGCAGATGGGCTCTGCCACGTACCTGGAACAGTCACCAGCGAGTGCAATCAGTGCCTTCTCCACTTCTGCATGAATCTAGCTATGCATTAACTTTCCAAACATTTATTCTAGGAAATATTAATTGACCCCTTGGTAAATGTGCTGCTGAAGTGAGCTCACATTGACCCTTTGGTGTGGGTAAGGTTGTGGAGATTATTAAACTGAACCGACATAAATCTCTACTTCAAAAATTGTATGCACTTAACATCCAAATCTGGTTCCTGACATTTCCCCAATCAGGTCACGTCTGGTCTGGCATAGACTGTGTGACATCACACATAATACTTCCATTTTTAGACTTCTTTTCTTTTTTGTTCTTTATGCCCTCTTTCATTTACTTGTTCAGTTTTATCAGTTATTCTAATCTCCATGTCTTGCTGCAACTTCAGAATTTATTTGTTCTACTCTTGGACCAGAGGTAGGCGTTCCTTACTCATTCCTAACAAAATGAGGAAATATTTTTAACATAATATACTGTGTATTAATCCTAAGCATATGTAATTCTTCAGGTGTAGGTATCTAGATTTACTTATATAACTGATAGCTTAATCACTGAGTAAAAATGACCTCAGGGTTAGTATACATCTTTTTCTTGATCTTTGAAAATCAAATACTTTGCCATGATAATTTTACTAGTAATGTTGCATATATTGTTTTGTACATTGAAAGAGGAGAGAGTGAATGGAACAACACTGTGTACAAAGGTTAGCAAAATGAAATGGTTTTAATATTTGACTAGGAAATGCAACAGATAAAGGTTAGCTAGGTATGGTCAGTACAAAGAAAGCACTTCTACTGGTCTATAACATGCGATCTGGAGACACACGCTGTCCGTGCTTCAAATACTCAGCAGGGTCTACAGTTGGTCATATTAGGTTCACCTACAGCTAGAGTCTTAGGAGAAGTCACATTTTTCCCAAGGCAGCTTAGATGGTTTGACTGAGTGAGGAAAGGGTATAAAGGCCTAACCATCTCAGCTAAAATAGAACATTGGGTTAGGTATTATCCTGTTGAAAGTCTCCAAGAATTTGGATCAGGAATTCTGAGCTTGTATAGCTCTTGAACTTCTTTCTCAGTACAATTTTGCTTCTGCCCATTCTTTCCACAAATATGGTTTTTAAGCCATTTTCAATGAACCGAATGCTCAAAGAACCTAATTTATGACAAATGAACAAACAAGAGTGTGGTATGTGGAGTGGGGGACTGAAAATATGAAAATTTCATATCTATGAACACTAGAGTATAACTCTGCCATAAAGAAAGATAAATAAGTCATTTGTAGGAAAAATGATTGCACCTTGAGACCATAATGTTAAGTGAAATAAATCAGACACATTAGCTAAAGTAGCTCATTGTTTCTCTAATATGAGAAACCCAAATTATAAATGCAGAGCAAAATAAAACATAGGTAACAAGTAGTAGGGAGATAGATCTTTTTAAAATGGGAAGAGGATCCAGAGATGGAGAGAGAAAAAAGGGAGGGAAGGGAAAGAGGAAGAAAAAAGGAATTGGGATATATTCTGTGCATGTACTAACTCCACCCCTGGAAAGTAAACATTATATACTGCAAACATGTACTAATTTTTAAAACAGTGAAACTTCAAGTTTCATTCAGACACTGGTGTTTTTAGAAGGTGGTTGCTTAAAATATAAAGAACTTGTGCTTAGAAGAGCTGAGATGCAAAAAAACAATTATAATACAATAAACTGTCAATCTCTGGCCTATTAAAATTTTATGAACTAAATTTCTGGTCCAAAAAAAGACAACGTGGATTTGGTAGATTCTTTTTTATTAGCTTAAATTTCATTGGAGCCAAAATTTTTTCCTCTCATATGAGATGTAAAACTTTCTCAGAAATGAAGTATTTGTGAAACATCTGCAATGCCTCTCTATTAAAATCTCCTTCATTTAGGGCTGGGAGTTTGGTTCAGTGGTTTAAGCACCTGCTTGGCAAGTGCGAAGTTGTGAGTTTGATTCCCCGTACCAACAAAAAATTTTTTTAAAAAATCTCCATTCTGTTTCACATGAAAAGTGTCCCTCATATCCCTGGCTTGCCCATCTGAATCCTCTCTTCTTCCACATTCTGTGTCTTTATTTCATTATTCCTTTTTTAACTTTGTCTTCAACGTCTACCTTTCCTTTTCTAGATGTGCTCAAACATATAAAAAAAATGCTGCTCTTATTTTTGACAGCTCTAACAGTCCCTAAAATATGCCTTGAAATATAAAAACTTTAAAACATTCAAACTCCTAAATTTAAAAGGAATAAAACAAGGTTTTCAAATACTTCTCAGCAAATTAAAAGACATAAGTCATACTTCTAGTAAAATCCAAATAATATTTATTTACTGTTCATAAATGATTCATATTTTAAGGGCTTTAATAGTCTTTTATTTTTTATCATTTTTCTATTTTATATTTTAATGTGTCTACTATTAATGCTGTACCATATATTTGCATTTTATATGCTTTCATTATAAATGGTTGCAAAGTTGAAAAATTTGGTTGCTATTTGCTTTAAAAGCATGATTTCATAGATCTCCCTGCACTGTTTGAATGCATATAAAAATCCCAATGCTAAGCTAAGACACAGTTATTTATCTTATTTCTAAAGTTATTTTAAACAATGGAAAGTAGCTACAAGCACAATATTTATTGAAAATTGCACTAAACATTTTCTTGATATAAAAATAAATGAGTCAATAGTTATACAAACATTACTATTGAAGTTATAACACATATAGATTTTGTCTGTATTACTCCTTACAACTGCTTATAAATCTATAATTATTTAAAAATAAAAACATTGATGAGTCAAAAGTTAGTTTGATTTTTTTCATTCTCAGAAGCAACATTAATGAAAATATCACACAATATTCTCAAGATGAGAGTAAAAATTAGCATTAAGTCTTATACAAGTTGTTTATCAACTATTTAAAATGATAGATATTTTTATCAGTACTGGCAATTGAACCCAGGGATGATCTACTACCGAGCTATATCTCCAGTTTTTTTTTTAATTAATGTATTTGTTTTTCATTTTGAGACACATTCTTGTTGAATTGCCCAGGCTGGCCTAAAGCTTGTGATTCTCCTGCCTCAGCTTGCTAAGTAACTAGAATTATAGGCATGTGCCACTGTGCCTGCCTAAGATACATATTTTAAAAGCTAGAATTTTATTTTAATGCACATGAATCACAATACAAATTAATAGTAATAATTATTCTAAAATTTCAGTATTCAGAGTGATAATCTCAAAATCCCTCTCTATGCTTTACCCAAATTTAAATCCTTTGCTTAGAAATAAACATTGTTGTGCATTATATTTGATTTATTCAGTTAAACTGTTTTCAAAATTTTACAGATCAGTATGAAGAATATCAAATTTATGCTTTTAACAGCTGCATAATAGTCAACATCTGTTTTATTTGGGTTGCCATAGATTTCTTAGGTGCTTTGCACTTAACAGAATTGGACTAATAATATGCAATATTTTATTATTACAATGAAAGGTGCAGTTAAGATTCTATATTTCTTTTTGTTTAAAATATTTCTGAAGGAAATAAATTGCTGCACTTTTAATATTCACATTTAAATTCTAAAGATTCTTAAATTGTCTTCTACAAGCTATTAAAGCAATTTTCCCCATAGCAATTATTAATATGCTAACATTTTTAGAATAACTGCCTGGTGGGAAAATCATTAGGTATCCTTATTATTTTAATTTCATTTAGCAATTAGTCAAGGCATTTGATATTGTTTATATGTTCATAACCATTTCATTTGCATTTTTTCCTCTGTGAAATTCTTGTGCAGTTCCTTTACTTTTCTATTGACTTGTTTGTGGTAATTCTTTTCACGTGTGAACTAATCATATTTTGTCTATATGTTTGAAATCTTTATTTTTTCATTTTTTCCTGTACATTTTTAAAGTTTTCAGAGATGATCTGAAAGGTTTTTTTTTATTCTGGATTTTATTTTTTGTTTAAAAAGACAGTATAAATCATACCCCCCCTTTTTTTTTTAGTATAGTTTTGCTAGTGTATGTGTGTGGGTAAATTTTTGCTTAGAAATTTAATTAATTAGCACTTTTTGCTTGTTTTTTGCTGTGAAAGTTTTAATTTTTGTTTTCTAGTCCAATAAACTGATACTGGCTCAGTATCAGTTTATAATGAATCATACATCAACGATTTGCAATATCAAATTTATACTACATGAAAGTCTGCCATCATCATATGTATCTGCTTGGACCTGCTTTTGCTAAAATGAACTTTTGTCAAATATCTTCAAAATGTGTTTTTGTGTCTCATAAGCAATAATACATTTTGTCTTATTCAGCTTTTTGTCATGGAAGCGAATACCTGAGATAAGCAAATTCTAAAGAGAAATGTTGTTATTTTTACTCACAGCTTCTGAGGTCCCAGTTCATGAGTCCTGATGGCTCGTTGGCCTGTGTTGATGTAGCACCACACACCAGGCAGCGTGTGCTGGAAAGAGAAAAGCCACTTACTTCATGGCCAGAGTGTAAAGCAAGGGAGAGGAGGTCCCACCATCCACCTCAAGAACATGCACAAGTCCTATAACCTGAAGACTCCCAGAAGACAGCACTTATTAAAGGTTGCATCATCTCTCAGTAGGACCTTGCTGGAAACCAACCTGTTAAGCTTGTGCCACCTGGCCCTTTAGGGTACTTTCCATGTCAAACCATAGCATCTTTCACTATATCAGTAGAATTTTTTGGAGTACAAAACAATGGAGCAACAATTTTATTTATTTCTATGCAACATTAAATCTTTTACTTTATTTTCCTATTGTTAAGTTAAGAATTTCTTCACAGTGTGACAAGTATAAGACCTCTATATTACTCAAATGGAGCTTTTGACATTTATCCTTTAGAATTATTTAGCAGACTTCATGAAATACTTAAGGATAATGTATAGCCTCTGCAGTAACTAGGTAAATAAAAATCAGTTACAAGAGCATACTATTGCACATTTATTGATATTTAATGACAAACATTAATCCTAACTGTCAGGCTTGGGAAAAACAAATTTTCATGCATAAATTTGAGAAATATTCATATTCTGGCTATTTTAGAAAGCTATCTGGCAATTTCAAGAGTTTAACAAGAATATGTCCCTTTGGGTTTTCTATTATTAGGCAAATGAATTTTGTAATGGTTTTGTGCATGGTTTTTCATTTCAACACATTGACAAAAACAACAATTATTCATAAATATATTCAGTGTTAAACAGAATAGGAACAAAAGGTAATGAAAGTAGATACAGCATGTCATATTTACACAAAGAAATGTACTATACTGCATCTATATAAAGAAGTGAAATATAGTATACAGCCATTAGAAGATATATGTATTACTACGGTAACTTTGCCAAAATACAAAAATATTCAAGTTGAAACATTTACAATAACATTTTTACTAGGTTTCAAAATAATTCAGTCATTGTTTTTATATTAAAATATACCATAGGAGAATAAAAAGTATGAAAGTAAGGATACACTTTAATGTCTGGGTAGTAAGTCTCTTAAAAGAAAGATGCCCTCAGAGTAGGAAATGGGGTCATAAACAGAATAAGGGACTCACTTGGAAAGCACTTCAACTTTAAAAATTTTGATCTGAAGGAATTATCTTACGATTTGTTAATAATAAATTTAGGTACACAGATATTTTGTCTAATTGTTGGTGGTTGGAATGTTTGACTAAAATTTTATTTTGTTTGCTTTTTAAAACAGAAAATAAAATATTATCTATAGACAGAAAATTTTTTTCTGGTTGAAATTTTACTGTTCAACATGATAATGTTTAAAGATGTACAGGAAACCGACACCGTAGCACACGCCTGTAGTCCCAGCTACTGAGGAAGCTGCAGTAAGGATCTCTTGAGACCTGGAGTTAGAAACTAGTCTGGGCAACACAGCAAGAAAAAATGACACATAGAAAAAGAAAACTACAATAAAATATTTTGAGGTATTACCAGATGAATAAAATGCAGCACAATTTTTAATTTCAGGAATTAAATCACAAAAGAATTACGCGATTTTACTCCATCCTGTATGAAAACCTAGTTGAAGAAATTGGTTCAAATGACTACGGCTGCCATGAGGCAAAGGCAGGAGATGGAAACAGAAACACATCAACCACTGACTTAATCAGCTTAGTTATTTCTCAACTGAGCAAATTAAGGTGCATAGTGTTTACATGACTTCTCAGCGTCATACCACTTTCTACCCTGAGTGCTTTCCTGAACACTATCCTATATATAATTTCTTTGGCAATTCCCAGGATTTAAAAAATAATAACTTCTGAGTGTTCTCTTACTGACATAACTGGTTGTATCAGCATTTTTCTGTTTAACAAATATTATACTTACCTGTGTAAGAACGTGATAGAGGGCTCTTTGTTGTAATAATAATGTGATTCTCCAATATTTTAAAATCTTTATACAGGGTAAAAAAGTCTGATCATTTTTTTTATTTCAATTTTCTGGGCATAATTATTCTATCTCCAACATATGCAGTATCTTTAAAATACTTATTTCTGTTAAATTCCTTTAGGTATCCTAATCTTAGTGTTATTTATGCGAAATAATAATTTTATGTGATTGAAAAGCTCCAGATTCATTCATAATGACTCCTGAATCAACAGCAAATATGTAGTCTAACCTTTCTTCTTCTTATTTGTAACTAAGTCAACTGTAATTAAACTCAGCATTTTCTTTCAGCTTTCTCCAGAGAAATCCATCACTTACAGTGTTATTTCAACATGATTTCCATTTCTGCGACTCTGCCAATATCACTTGGTCCCTCAGGGAATGGACTGTGTACAATGACAAAATCTTTAAAGAACAAAGTAGATCTGAAATATCTCCATGACGACTTTTTCAATATTTTTCCAGGGCTCTGCAGAATACTAATGCTCACTCCCTGAAACAATGAATAAATAAACACAGTTGACTATGTTTAAATATTGTTCTATTTTTTTCCTATAGAAATGATTTGAAAACAAACAACTCAGGTAATTCAGAAATGAGCTCTATCATTATTTCCAAGTATCAGTTACAAATTGGGAGAGAAATACTCAATGGAAAGTTTTTAGTACAGCCTAATTGTTAACAGTTTTAGGAATGTAACATATATGTATGTATATGTGTATATATATTAATTTCTCATATATTTTCCAATTCCTGAGAGAGGAGAGACAGAGATGGAGGGAGGGAGGGACAGAGAGAGTGAAAGACAGAGAGAGAGAGAGGGAGGGAAAGAGAGAGACAGAGACAGAGCCATTGCCACTATTCCATATAACAGCCCTAAACTTTATGAGCATCTTTAATTAGGATAGTTTGGGACAGGTATGTATATAAAAGTTCTTCCATCAAAATCAAAATATAAGGCAAGTAGTACCACTGATTGTGGTAGAGAAAACTCAGATAAATCGAATCTTCTATTTTGGTCCCTAGGAAGTAGCAAAATCCCAACTAAATAAATCCTTGTTTAAAAGTGTAACATTTTTAAATATGCATAACCTTCTTTTTTTCTATGGTTCTTCAGAAATACTTTATAGACATACTGTCAAATAGATTTATATTTAATCAGCTTTGTATAGATACATGTATATATTTATCTACACAGAACAGATTAGTTCTTTATATACAACAAATGGCATTTTAAGGAGTTATTAATCATGGTGAATATACTGGGAATATATACAGGGATGACTGAGAATGATGGTAATTGGGGTCATTTCTCCTTCTTGCTATATTTCATATAAACAACTTACAGACTTTATAATGGTTATTAATTTAGAATGTTTCCATGACAGATGACAACTTATCTGCCTGTGTATCATCTCAGCACTGGCTGGACTACATCTTTACCAGACTGTTACTTCATTGCATCATTGTAGCACGCTGCTAATTTCCAGGAGACTGGGTACGTAGATAGAATCTGTACAACCACTGTCATGTACCAATTTTATTAACTTCTGTAGTACAATTTGGATCTCCTTATGATATATTTTAGAGTATGTGACTTTGTTGATGAATCAAACATTTTGGGAGTTAGTGTAATGTGAAGGTAAAACTTTTACATACAGTAAAAAGAATTGGTTACTGCCAAAATGAATTGTTGCCCCTCCCAGGGTCCAAAGGATACAGTGTCAGTTTGTTTAAATATATTTTGTTCTTCTCCTTGTATAAGAATGCTGTATCTTTGACTCATCACCAATTTCTTTTTAGTGTCAGGTTTGATATTGACAGAAGTGGTAGTTAGGTCAGTACTGTTGAATAGGAGCCCATACTCTTTGCCCAGGTACAGTATACCTGTCTCTCACAACAAATGCAATTGTTAGCCATCCACTGTAACCCATGGAATTTTGTATGAGGAAAAGTTTATATTCTATTTATATTACTAGATAACATGACCTGAAATGAATAGACTGGTTTCTTTTCAAGCTCTGATCTGAATCTGCTTTATATTACACTTCGGGGTGTAAATGTGTGTGTGTGTAGCACACAGTGGGGGCACAAACATATTTGGCCAAACCAGAGTCATAAACCAGCTCCTACTTGAGTCTATTTTAATGTTCCTTTAACCAATTATACTATTATTTGTAAGATAAATATAACTTCACTAACTTTCAATTGATGCTTTAAGAATATCAAAAATATGCCAGTATTTCAATCATAAAATTTGTAAATTATCTTGTGCTCAATAGGTAGGCCCCTTCTTTTAACATCTAAATTGCATTCTTCAGTACTTTAGAAATAATGTTAAATGATAATATCACTCAAAGATTTTTGCGTTAAAATGAGATTTTTCGCTATTTAAATGTGAAAGTCATTTAACTGACCCATTGTTTTACCTTTTTATTTTTAAATCACTTCATTAGATAAAAGTTGTAAAAGCATTAAAAGGAGTTTTCATAACCTATTTTTATTTAATTCTTTTAGTTCTAAGAGTTTTCCTAATACATTCCAGTATATTTTTCTCACTCTTTTGGTTTTAGACAGAAAGAAGGACAAAATTTGCAAGCAAGAGAAATAACAGTAGTGTTAAACAATCTACCATATTATTCAATATTATGCAATTATCCCATTTCTCTTTTTTCCCTAAAGAAGGATCTACTCGAGGATCTCCCATTGAAGTTAGTCGTCCTATCTCTATTCACCTTAGTCTCCTCCAATATTTGACAGTATGGTTTTCTTTTGCATTCTGAATTGAGTTACTCTGCTTAGGTTGCTATCAAAATTCCATTGACTATGTGAGTTAAATGGTAAACATTTACCTCTCACAGTTCTGTAAACTAGAAAGGCCGGTCAGGATAAAGGTGCCACTTGATTTGGTTTCTGGTGAGGGCTGTCTTCCTAGTTTGAAGATGGCTCCCTCCTCACTGTGTCCTCAAGTAGTACTGAACAAGACAACTATGATCTCCTTCCCTCTGCTTATGAGGATAGTAACCACACTACAGGGACCCAATCACTACTTCTCTTGCAAAGGTGCCATAGTTTCAGAGACACTATAGTGGGGACAGTGTTCAAATTACAAGTTTGAGGGAAACACAAACATTCAGTCCTTAACAAAAACTGTTACTTTGTAGAATGTCTCTCAAATGGAGGTTGTCAATTTTTTTTTTTCTTATTTGTATGCATTTCTGTGGTTTGGGCAAGAATGGTGATGCTGGAACTTTTCCACTGGTCCATTCAGAAATTTGAGGTGTGATGAGCAAATACTTCTGGTTTCAACAGAATGTCAGAGATTAAAGACAACTATGGGCTGTTGATTAAAGAATTAACATGAAGCCCACAGCTAGTATTCATAGGTCTATTAATGATGGCTCCATGGGGATACTGATGGTTTCTGACAAGAACAATCATTCTGAATATGGATTTGCATGGCTGAGAAACAAGACAAATCTCTCAAATTCTGAGATGCCTATAAAATAAAATATTTTATGATGAATCACCTGCTTATATATCAACTGATCAATGAATCAATTTTACTGAAGATCTAATGAAAGAAAAAGAATAACAAGATCAAGATAGCTTCTGTAATTGCATGAATGTATAAAATTTAATATATATGGAAATAAGTGGCTTCTTCTATCAGATACCTTTGTTAATTAGTATAGGTTGTAAGGAAGATAGAAAATAAGGATGGGAGGTAGTCTGGTAATTTATATAATTTATATACACAGCTCACTTCTTAAAATTCTTCCTTTTCTCTGTCAAATAATACTGTGTTTGAAATGAGACCATATTGGGTTTTCTAAGGAAATTCACTTATAAATACAGTGGTGCCTTGGCTCACAAATGGAAACAACTTGGCCCTCAAACAAAAGTTTTAGGCAAAATTTTGTTTTGTTTGTTTGTTTGTTTGTTTTTGTAAACTCCGCATAGTGTAATGAACACAACCATGGTCATCTTTCCCACATGAACACAAGCATGGCTATTTCTTAAGAATCTTAGAATAAATTAAGCTCGTGAACTGAGGTACACTGTATGACGCCATGACAACACATCTAAACAGCTCTACCTGGATCACCAGGGAAAGAAAATGATGAAACAATCCTCCTCCCTAGGTTTGTGATCTGAGATAACTAGTCCCTGATTTCCTGATTCTTTGCTATCAGTTAATGAGACAATCCTATTTGTTTCTTCATCCAACTTACTTTATCTGAGAGAGAACAGACAAAAGAAGCGCTGGCTTTACTCATTGTTTCCAACAATGTTTCTGAACCTAATGGTGCTAACCCACCAGTTAAGGTCTAGAGAACAATAATGATCATGAAAAATAGAATTATTTTTGATGGAAGGGATACCAATACATGAAAAATGCCTGGCAAAGATACTATAACCTAAACCGTGAAAAGCTAAAGTGTATTTCCACCAATCACATTCAAAATACTGTTTTACCAAAGAAGGACTGCTAATAAAAACATCTTCTTGCTTGTCTATTCTTCAAAGACTTCTATGTAGCAAAAGAAATACAATAACATGGAGCTTTGAACCTACATCCACTTTTAAACAAAAAAGTCTCAAACTTTACATTTAAGTTTTATATAAGATTCTGAGTAAATTTTTTTTCTGATATTAAAAAGTAGCCTTTAAAAAACTACTATAGCAGTTAGTGACATTTAATAAGTTGTGAACTAAAACTGAATTCCACTGAAAACTATTCTGTCTTAAATTTCTGGGGTATCAGGGTGTTTGTGTGTGTGTGTGAACGCATAATGTTATTTCAGTGAGGAAAATTCAGTACTTTTAGATAGAAAAAACTGCAAGAAAGAGATTCAAGTTTGAAATAACTTAAATCTATATGACATTAAAAGAGATAAAACAACAAGATGAGTTATTGCAGTCAGCAATGGGCTTGTCTTCAATGATGTTAGGAAATGTATTAAACCCTTGATAATGTTCAGAGTTGTGGAAAACAGTTTATATTAAAAGATTCTGAGTGAGTTTCAAAGTCTCATCTTCCAGTTTAATGTGGTGGAGGGGAAAGAAACAAAAAGATATACACATCATTTCCTAACCAAAGTTTTCCTATTTTTACAAAATAAAATACCATTTCCAAGGCACCAACTGATATATCATTTCCTTGTTACAGTAGGGGCTGCTGTAGCTTCTAAGTTTTTAAAATAAACACAAAAGTGGTAAGTATTCTTCAACTTCACATACAAAAATAGTATAAAACTCTACAATATGTTAGAAAACAAGCCATTGGGAGAATTTTATTGAAAACAGTTTCTGTTTGGGAAAAAAATAAAAAGTTATTGCTTTAATAAAAAAGAAAACAGCAAAAAAGAAAAGGGGGAATCAAAAATTTAATAGATGACAAATTACGGTAATTTAGTACACAATTAATATTTGAAAAATTCAACTAGACTATTTGAAGAGTAAATTCTCCAGTAGGAGAAATTTAAATAAACTGAAATCTCAAGGGAAAGACTTTCTTTATTTCACATCAGGATTAACAGTAGCAATCAATGTCAGAAAACACAAAACAAGTTATTCTTTAAGAATATACTGAATGACAAGTGGGAAAGTTCAGTCCCAAAGGAAATCAGTGGGTAAAATTTATTCAAAGAAGTAATTATCTAAAAATAAGAAACTCAATCAGCTCTTCAAACAGTAAAATGGAAAATTTTCTCTTGTAAAACTGTTAACAGTGGGAACAAGTTCTTTACATCCCATCAGTTTTAAGGAAAACATAGTTTCTTTCATCATCTTTTCCAGATGATAAATTATAATGATAAATTATATACAAATTATAAATAAAATTCATCAACCCAGAAATCTGTCAAATGATAAAATGCACAAATATTGAGGAAGTTGACAATTCAATGACTGAAGAAAAGACTATGTTTTTCCTACTGAATTTATATTTTCTTGATGATATTCCACAAATTCAAAATATAAAAAACTATTGCTTTGGAGAAACAGAATTTCAAGCAAACTGATTTTTTAATTCTGACCCAGATAAATATAATTGGCTAATTTATTTGGTCACCAGAAAATTTAGGAGTTACCCATTCATTGTACTATACTCTGAATTTTGTTTTCATAAAAATGAATAATTAAATTTTATACTTCGTATCCATTATATTTTGGAAGGCACAAATTTGGTACCTCAAAGACACTAAGAATATGTTGTTTCAACTTTATACTTTAATAAATGAATTTAATAAAGCAAGAGGCTTAGAGCAGAGGTCCCACTTACAACTCCCAAGGCAGTAACGCAATGGAATCCCATCTATGTCTTCAGCAGTGCCTCTCCCACAGCCTAGCTGTCTTTGACCAGGACTTACTTACTGGCAGATAGCCCTGTATACACCACTTTCTTTGGGGAGATAGTACCATCATAGTGTTACCATTTCCTAAATTGTTTCATGGTCAATGGCAAGCTAGTTAGTTTCTAGATTTACATTCTACTTTAATAATTAACATGGATTCTGTAATTCAGACAGGGGGGTATGAGACTCAACATGACACTTAAGTATTCATTGAGCATCGCATGTAGCAACATAGAACAAATGATGCTCACAAGTGTGACTTTCTTTAAGAAAGCATGGAGAAGTTAGGGTCACTACATTGACATTTCTCTGTGATGGTTGGTTCAGTCAGTGTGAAGCCATCCAGAAGCTCATTCCAAACACATGCCATGGAACTAATACTAGTTTCAATTAGGCTCATGGCAAGTTCAAACTGAACAATTCTGTAGCCTACTTTTGAGATTGATTTCACTTTGCACAGTTTTCTCATATCTTGTGGACACAATTCTACATCTTCTTGTCTATTATGATAATGTGGCTTTATTCATTTATCATGGTTTATGATAACTGTGTTTTAATTAGTATTTCTCTCTTATTTAATTTTGAATCCATTGTTCTCTGGAATTTTTCCCATGTTCCTCTATCTAAATCACGGACCTCCAGGCTATCCATCTCTTTTTTTCCTCCTTCTGTCCTCAGACATCCACCGACCTAACCCTGGGCACCTGCACAGATGCCCAGTTCTGACCAACATTTCCCAAATGTTTCACTGTAAAAGAGGTGCCTCTTTCTACACACTTTCTATGAAACTGCTAGCTATAATAAACTGAATATTTCAGCATTACAAAACACTGACAAGGCTTTTTACAATGTTTAACACACAGTGGATGTTAAGTGTATAGTTGCTTATTAAATAAAATTTTATTGAAAAATGAGTACTAAAATTTTGTGTTGGTAATTTACTCCCTCTGTCTGAAGCAGAATGTAAACTTTAAAAGAAAGGAACCAAATTATATATCAATTTGTCTACAACAACAAACACTTTTTCTAGACTTCAGTGAGTGAAAGTTGGTGATAGAAAGACTAAAAACTTGAGAACTATCATAGAAAATGGAAAAGAGTGTCCCATGCAAAGGGAGAGAAACTTCAAGAAAGGGAACATATTATGCAAAATCTGTATGGTAAGAGAGTGCGTGACAGTTAAAGAAGTCAACTGTGCCTGGCATCAAAGAATAGTGAGTTGGAATTCCTTCCATGCCAGATTAAAGCACTAGGATTTTTATAATACCTGGAGGCAAATCATCTACATTTTTCTTGTTATGGTTGATACATTGTGTCAACTTGAGAAGTTTAGAAGCTTAACTGAGAGACCCAGCAGGGAGTCAGGGTCTGTACTTTGTAAATATCCTCATCCTGTGCAAGGGGGGCAAGGAGATTTGGTGGGTGCTACATCTGCCTGAGGGGAGGGGGCCTGCATACACTATAAAGAAGAAGAGGCTTGTTTCCTCCTTTTTTTCCCTGGTTGCTTCCTCGAAGTATTGTCCCAGTGTCATGCCACCTTGCCTTGGAACCAGCTGATTATGGACTGAAACCTCCAAAAACTGTAAGATAAATAAACCTTTCCTTCCTTCATTTTGGGTGCCAGGCATTTTGTCTCAGCAAGGAGAGAAAAGTAAAAGTAATCAAGACAATCTGAATGGTAAGAGAGAGCATGACAGTCAAAAAAGTCACTTCTGCCTGACATTGGTGAGTTGGGATTCCCTCCATGCCAGATCGAAGCACTAGAATTTTATAATATGTGGAGGCAAATCATCCACATTTTTCTTGTTAGAAACATAAATACATGTTTTGAAAGTTTCCCTTTGTTGCAGAACACAAATTCCATGGGTTGACAACTTGCCTAGTGGAAAACTAAGTGATGCTCTAGTGTAGGTAAAGGATGCTTGTAGTTTGGAGTAAAGTAGTGTCAATGCAATGCAGACAGAACGAAACCATGTCATCTGAGAGACAGGATGTAGTGAAAGAATTTAAGGATGTGGGAAGGGAGAGGGACAAATCAAAGATGAGTTGTATGTTTTTGGCTTAGAAATTCCCAGGAAGGGAAATACAAATGGACTAGATTAAATACCTGTTAAACTTTAGTAAGGTGCATATCATGACTGCAGACTATGATCTTAGGCAGGCAGTTGGATACAAGCTCAGAAAAAAGTTGTGAGCAGTCAGTTAAAATTCAGCATCAAAACTTGGACTGAAAGTGTACATATTGCATAAAAGCAGTCAGTGGAGAGAGAATGTCTCTTGAGGAAGCCCCTTATTCCCATCAAAAGAAAGGAGAAGGCAGGAAAGGCGGCTGAGTATAAGCAACAAAAAAGTCCAGAAAGAAGAGAACAGCAACTACTCGTGAGATTTAACAATATGCAACCACTTTTCTGATGTGTAGTGAGATGACGAGTGCACACCAAGTAAACAATCTAGGCTGGTTTTTTTTTTAAATGTCTGTAGAATGTAAGCATGGATAGAGGACAACAGGTAAGTTCACTGGTAAACAGGGATGGGTCCATATGAGAAGAGTTTTCCAAAGCCATGTTTACACAATCAGAATTAATCCACTTGAAGTAGCGGATATAGTGAAGGAAGAATAACTGACAGATAAGGTATGGTGTAAAATGGGAAGAATCTGTATTCGAAACTCAGGTAATTGCTTTGCTTTAGCTAAAGGGAAGCATAACTGAAAACAATCCATAGAGAATGGCTGGTTAATGGCTGGTAGGTAGCTCAGTGATAGAAAACTTGTCTAGCACACACAAGACCCTGGGATCAATCCCCTGTGTTAAAAAAAATGGTCAATATTATAAATGCATAAAAATTAATTGAGTTATAAAAGTAGTAAAAAGAATTGTAGCTCATGTATTTAAGGTTTGTCCATGGGGTGTATGTGAAGAAACAGATTAGGATTTGTGATATTTAAGGGTACTAAAATAAGCATGAAACTGTTTTTGCAAAGAATGAGAATTCAAAATTCCAAACAAATGTAATAAAATTTGGGAGTAACTGAACAAAAAATAAAAATGCTCGAGATGTCTTAAAAGTAAAGCAGTTAGGACCAATGCTTCATTCATGAGAAAACAGCCTTCTGGGAAAGAAAACAATAATATACATTGCTCTGTGACTTGAATTCAGTCTGAAAGGATTTTCTCTATTGCAGAATATTTGATGGTATTTATTGATGCAAACATGCACATACATGTACACAGTTGCTGCCATTTCTTCAAAGAATCTGAAGCATTCATTGCCTAAGGAAAATATCAAAATTAAAGAACATGTTCACCCCTAGGGCATCAAATTTCTTGATTTTCAAGAGCCCAAACTTCTGAATATAAAGAAGTTAAGAACCTGAAGAACTGGGGCATATATATTATGCTTTAAAGAATGCTTGCATTATTTAGGCAGGCTTGGGAATACACTGAAAGAACCATACCAAAACCACAGTGGTTTAAATAAGGTAAAAATATATTCCACTCTTACTTAAGAATGTAAGATTGTAATGTTGCCTAGTACAGAGGCTTGCCTCCGGGCACAGTCTTGACCCTTGCAAAGTCTCATTTATCATCATTTTAATTTAAGGATTCAGAATCACTCATGTTTTACTGCTGATAAGCTCCAAGTTATGGTTTTATCCTTTGGGTGCCAGGTTGTAAGCAGCAAGAGCCTCTTTTAACAAAGCCATATTCACTTCTCTTTTTTCAAGGTAGGTAACTGTAACTTGGTTTCCTCTCTAATTTATAGGTCCTTGGTGAAAGAAGAAAGAAGCAACAGGCACAAATGAACATTATTAATTTTTAAACCAATTCCACTTTCATAAAATCAATTGGCGTATTGCAATCAGTCGTTTAACCTTGTATTAGAACAAGAGTCACCTGTTTCCCAATACACATTGTATGTCTCCTTTGTGCCTTCCAGTCAGTTACTAATCAAAAATATTTTCCTTATGGTAGTGTTTTTGGGAGAAAATTGTGTTACTGGTGATAACAATTTAGCTGAAGAGAGCCCAGAGCACTGTTCATAAAATTCCAAAGTCTTCCAAAAAAATATAAATATGACTGTTGATCCTAGGTACTCACTGTTATTCATAGTCCCCAACTTAATTGAAGCTGGTTACAATTTGGTCATTGTTATGGTCTTGTTTCCCATTACTCTATTTTGCATATAACTCAATACTTTTATTGTAGCATTTTTCTTTGTTAAATTACCTATGCAATTCTCAGTTTTTAGATGCTTTTCCAACATGTCATAACATCTTGCTTGTTCCCTCAGTAATATGTTAAATAAGACATGGGACAAGTATTCATTTTCTAGTTGCTTGAATGCCATGATATTTTATCTTCCTGCAAATTATGATTTACCAAAAGCAAGTCATTTATTTTAATGGCACTATTTGAAAGCTGTTCGTATTACATCTATTTATGCATCTCTGGTTATAACTTGGTAATATGGTAACACCAAAAATGGCTAAGAAATATAGTCATTTCTTTTTGATGGCAAGACGCCCAACTCAAATTCAGGGAATGGGGCCAGTGATATGGCTCAGTTGCTCAGTGCCTGTCTGGCAAGCATAAATAAGGTCGTGAGTTCAATACCAAAATATAAATTACAATAAAATAAAAATTTTAAAAATACAAAATAAATAAAATTCAGGGAATTTTGTAAAAAAAAAAATAAAACAAGGGCAAGAACTAGTGAATCACCTGTGAGGTAATTTATCAATAAATTTTCTAACCTTAGAGAAAGATTACCCTAGGATAGTTAATGAAGAAAGATAAAAACAACAGAGTGATAGGTTCTAGGGTTTATCCAATTATTTGAGAACCTGATATACCCCTAAATTGAGTCCCATGAAAAATCTCGATTGTTTGAGAAGAATTTAAAATAAATCTAAGAGCAGTGCCTTGCTTTCTGGGTAGACTGGTGGTATTAAATCATGCTTCACACAGTGTGGTCAACATAAAACTGAGAGGGCTTCATGGGCTATCCAAAGCCAAGTATACATATTTTATTTGGATCACAAATCATAAAAAACTATTCACTTATTAATTACCTTAATACAGGAAAAATTAACAGCCTGTATTTGGATTGACTTCCAATTTAATTAGGTCCTTTCCTTTATATATTTAATGTACTTTTTATAAATTGCTTAATCATTTACTGGAAATTTTCCCTTACAAGTTGATTTAAACACTTGGTGGACCAAACAGACATTATATTATGATAGCCTCACAGTTCTAATAAAGATTAACATTTCTAATAATAATTAAATTGAAAAAGAAAAAAGCTGGAACTAATTTAAATTAGGTCTCTTGTAGATACATGATTGTGTTAGTAACAGTTTGTATTTTACATTTTATTACTACCAAGATCATTTTGAAATAAGCTTCCATTTACAGAACGTCATGTTTCATGCTATCACCCTAAATTATAAGCAATGAAATGCCTCAGTAAAAATATGTGGATTTAAAATAAATTAAATTATGAATGAAAAAGGGGAAATTACAAGTGACAATGCCAAATACCAGAAGATTATTACCATGTACTTCACAGATCTGTACACCAATAAGTTAGAAAATTCAGAGTAAATGTATAGACTCATGGATACATATGAATTACCAGAACTGAACGAAGACGTTATAAAAACACTGAATATTCCAGGAACAGCCAGTTAAATTGAGAAATTAATAAAAAGAAACCTACCAAGGAAAGTCCAGGACCTGATAGATTTACTACTTAATTCCACAAGAACTTTGGGAAATATCTAATGCCAATACTCTACAAACTCTTTAATGAAATTGAAAGGGAAGAAGTACTCCAAAAGACATTCTAGGGAGCTATCTTGACCTTGAGGAAGTACTACAAAACACAACCTGGGAAGCTATCTTGACCTTGATTCCAAAACCAGAAAAGGACCCAAACAGAAAAAGGAAAACTACAAGCATCTCTTTAATGATGCAAAAATCTTCAACAAAATACTAGCAAACAGAATGCATCAAAAATATCATACATTGTGGCCAAGTGGGTTTCATCCCAGAGATGCAAAGATGGTTTACTATAGGCTAATCAATTAATGTGGCATATTACATAAACAGAAACAGGGATAAAATTCACATGATCATCTCAAAGATGCAGAAAGGCCTTTGACAAGATCCAAAATCCATTCATGATAAAATCCCTGAAGAGTACAGGCACAGAAAAGATTTATGTCAATCTGAGAGACGCTATGAATAAGAAAACAATGGCCAACCTCATATTAAATGGGGAAAGTTTCAAAGTTTGCCCTTTAAAATCTGGATCAAGAAAAGGACGTCCACTATAGCCACTTCCATTCAACATAGTAGTCAAAAATTAGCCAGAGCAATCAGTGAAGAGAAAGAAATAAAATGGATATGTATAGAAAGGAAGAAGTCAGATTAGCATTATTTGAAGATGATGTGATCTTCTCCATGGAAGACCTAAAAAAATTCAATCAAAAGATTCCTAGAATTGATAACCAAATTCAGTATTGTAGCAGGATTCAAAATAAGCACAAAAAACTGAATCATGTTCCTATACACCAATAACAAACACACCAAGAAAGAATTTAAGGAAACAATATGTTTCACAAAAGCATCAAGAAAAATTAAATAATTAAGAATTAACCTAAACAATTAAGTGAAAGAGCTCTACAGAGCAAATTATAGTACTCTGCAAAAGGAGATAAAAGAAGACATCAGAAAATGGAATGATATTCCTTATTTCTGGACAGAAAAAGCAATATAATCAAAATGACTATACCCCAAAAACTAATATCCAGATTTAATGCAATCCCAATTGAAATTCCAGTAGCATACCTCCCAGAACTAGAGAAAACATACAGTACTAAAAGAGAGCAAAAATAGCAAACAATCCTGGACAATAAGAATAAAGCATGTGGCATCAAAATTCTTGACTTCAGAATTATACTACACATCATACTACAAAGTTATGCTATAAATCTAGAATGATTAAAAACAGCATGGTATTGGCAAGAAAACAGACCAGTAGATCATCAGAGAAGAATAGAGGATGCAAAAAGAACTCCAGTCACATTCAGAAACCAGGCCTTTGACAAGGATGCCAAAAACTTGTGCTGTGGAAAGATAGTCTGTTTAACAAATGGTGTTGGGAAAAGTGGCTATCTACATGCCGAAGATTGAATCTAGACCTATATCTTTCATCATATATTAAGCTAAAATCAAAATGGATCAAAGAATTAATGTTTGAAAAGAAACACTTAACCTGCCAGAAGGTAAAATATGTTGAATTCTTGAAGAGATAGTTCTACACAAGGAATTTCTGAAGTCTTTCAATAGCACCAGAATCAACAAATGAGACCATATCAAATTAAAAGGCTCCTTCATAGCAGAGAGAACAATGAATAGAATGAAGAGGCAACCTACAAGATGACAAAAAAATTGCCAACTATTCATTAGATATAGCACCAATATCTAGAATATATAAACAAAAATTTAGACACCCAAAACAAAAACCCCAGTTAAAAAATGAATAGACATATCTCAGATGAAGTATGAATAGCTCATAAATACATGAAAAGAAGTTCAGCAACACTGGCCATTAGAGAAACATAAATAAAGACAACAGTTAGCGTCTATCTTACTCCAGCAAAAATAGCTTTCATCAAAAAATCAAAGGATAGCAAGGCTAACAAAGTTAGAGAGGAAAGAAATCACTCCACATTGTTGGTGGATATGTAAACAAGTACAGCCACTATGGAAATCAGTATGGAGACTCCTCAAAAAGATAAAACTAAAAATTCCATTTGACTCAACTATTCCCCTTCTAATTATCTTCTTGAGAGAGTTAAAGATAACTTATTACAGAGACATACGAATACCCATATGCATAGCAGCAGAATTAACAATAGCTATATCTTGAAAGCAGCCTATATTCCTGTAAACAGATGACAATAAAGAAATGCAGCATTTATACATAATTCAGAATTACTCTGTCATGAAGAAAAGTAATTTTAAATCATTTGCAGGAAAATGGATGCACCTTGAGACCATAATACTAAGCGAAATAAATCAGACACAGAGGCTTAAATATCACATGGTTTCTCTTATATGAGAATACAAAATACAAAAAGCAAAATAAAAGATAGGCATAGGAAAAAAAATTTCTGTATTGTAACAAAGGAAACAATCAATAAAACCTACAGGAAAACCTACAGAACGGGAAAAGTTTTTTGGCCAGCTCCACCTCAGGTAAAAGACTAATACCTATGAGATATAAAAAACACAGTAATACTAGACCTTCCAGAAGTAAATGACCTAATTAAGAACAAACAGCTCAAATAAATAAAAGAGTACAAATGGACATTGAATACATTTAAAAATGTTAAACATCACTTCCATTAGAGAAATGCAAATTAAACAACATTGAGATTTCATCTTACCCCAGGCCAAGTGGTTATCATCAAGAAATCAAATGATAACAAATTGTGGCAAAGGGCAAAAGAGGACCCTTCTACATTGTAAAAGTACATAATCTATGGAAAATCATTATGATGAAGGCTTCTACATTGTAAAAGTGCATAATCTATGGAAAATCATTATGATGAAGCCTCAAAATACTAAAATTAGAAATTGCATTGGACCCAGCTATTCCCCTTCTAAATATCTTCTTGAAAGAGTTAAAGATTTCACATTACAGTGAGACATGCATACCCATGTTCGTAGTAGCACAATTCATAATAGCTAAATCTTGGAAATGGCCTGCATGTCCATTAAACAGATGAATGGATAGAGAATTGTGGTATTAATACACAATGGATTGTTTCTCTGCTAGAAAAAAACGATAAATTTGTCTCTTCTGAGAAAGTGGATGCACGTTGAGAGCATAATATTAAGTGAAATAAATCAGTCACACAGGCCTAAAGTTAACACTGTTTCTCTCATATGAGAAACTCAAAATATCAATACAGAGGAAAATAAAAGATAATAGAAAATGGAAAGACAGATCTTTTTCAAATGCGAAGGAGATGGGAGAGGAAAGTGGGAGGAGGGGATAAGGGGATGAACAAAGAATTGAGATGTGTTATATGCATGTGCCAACTCCCCACAAGGAATGTAATAACTATGTAATGCATACATAAACTAATAAAAATAAAAACTCCAACAAAGTTATGCAGCTCTGGCCATAATAAGATAAACAATTTCTTTTTGAACTGCTATATTCTATAGTATAGTCAATGTGGCATATTACTCAAGTCTTCTCCTTTTATAAATAAAATATCAGTATTATTTTTTAGGTGTTTATTTTAAAATATTATAGTAATTGTGAATCTTTAGGTATTTAACTTAAAATAATATTATCAATAAAAAAGTTATGTTCCTCTTCCTCTTAATTCTCAATAATACTGTTATTAAAATAGCATTACTGTGCTCATACTAGTTTTTCTAGGTGAAGAATCCCTGTGTATAATGAATATTAATTTTGGAGCTATCGTTGGTTTTAAAATATCCTTTTGGTTTTTATTCTTAATGTGGCAAGTAGAAAATATCTAAATTATTTTTCTTCTAAAACAACCACCTTATATTCTAGGATGCTATCATTCCCGTTAAAATAAAAAACTGGCTTGCTAATTTCACAGTATAAACTTGTAGGTTAAAAAACCAAACTCTATCTAAAACTATTAAGTGGAGAATTTTGTATCCCAGAGTGTAGGTAAGGTTTTCCTACCAAAGACCATTCTGTTTGTTGACTTCACATTCTGAAGAAGCAATAGGATATGCTAATAGAGACAAAAACACTTGTCCCTTGAACAGCCCAGAATACAGCACTCAGATTCGTTACTCCCCATTCACAGGAAGAGAAGGGGCTTCTGGGTTCTCCTAGACAGAGCTCTACCTCTGTTATTACCTTAGGATGAGAGCATTTGTGAAGGAGCTTGCTATGTATCTTCCAGACTGGGAAATTGCAGATCTTAGTGGCTAGTCTTATAAAGGAACTTCTGAGAAAGAAATAGCATTCCTCATATCCAGAAGTTAGTCTAATACTCGTGGCAAGCACTCAGTGTTGTACAGAAGAATCAGCCCACACAATCAGGTCACATTTTCCTGTTAGACATACACACTTACATTAAACAAGTTCACTCTGTGACCCTGACAACGTGAGATGAAAACTGGATTATTCGGCGAATCCAGCAAATACAAATAACCTTCCACTCTCAACCAAAATCAGTAACTATGACTTTGTTAAGCAACTATGACTTTAATCCCATTTCAATCTGCGCTCTCTATAGATAGGAATTTTTGATAAGTAGGTCAAAGAATTGCTGGCAATTTTGTAGGTTCTGTTGAACACCTTAGTACTGTTCTCTGGATTCTCTATGGTGAGTGTTCTCTCTCACTACAATGAGAAATACAGTTTATACAACAAGGTTGTCTTTGACTGGTAGCATAGACACCACTAGAAATAGGAAGTGGCTGGTTATTAATATACATTATTAACTTGACTTTAAAAAGTTTTAGTCAAATTTGCAAAGATATCCAGTTGGGTATTCCCAGGGAAAGCACTTAGGTACACCCTATTAGTGACAGACTCAATTCTGTCAAACATGGCAAAAGAGAGAATAATAAACCCTGGGTAAGTAAAACAATACTAGGGAAAATAGAAGGAAAGGAGTAGGAGGGGGAGAGGAAGAAGAGTAAAAGGAGAGAGAGGAGGGGAAGGAAGCAGAAGGAGAGGAGGAAGAAGAGAGGAAAATTAATGTAATAGCAAAATATCAGAGCGTGTCTTTTCACTCTCATTCTTATCCTCTGCTGGTCTGCAAATTTCACAGGGCCAAGGAGTGAATTATGTAGATGTGAGGTTGAAATTTTGATATGAGATTTGACTGAAATTTTTAATAACTAAACTCTGAGATTATATTTAAACACACAAAGTAATCTGAATAGTCGTTGTAGCTACTTCAATTATTCGAAAAGTACTAGAAAAAGAACATATTTCAACGTAGTTCTGAGATAAATATAGAATTGGGCTAAAGTGTATACAGTTGTTGATAGTATTTATTTCTCTTTGAATCTGGTTTAAAATTGCCTTCAAAAATAAATCTATTATTCCCAATTTTGGCGATTATATTTCATATCATAAATTTTTAGTGATGGCCATGAATTAGAACCATATTTTCAAATTGTTCTTGCTAAACCATGTAGAAATCTCCCTTAAATCAAATGAAGTGAATATTGCTGCACATAAATGCTGTTACCCTATTCCTCCCTTAATACTGCAGTAAAAGTAAGTTGCATGGAAACTCTGACTTCATTATCTTTCATTAAAAATATAAATGGCAATCAATCAGACAGTTATTTCCTGCTTGTCCAATTTTTGATATTTTATTATTATATACTTGAGGGAGGTGAATAGAATAAATTAGATATTTTTGTTAATACAATTCAACAGTCTGAAATTTCATTTTTAATGAAATAATCACTTTATTGATTTAATGCATCATGTAAGAGTTCTCTTCAAGTGACAAGGTCTTTTATGCTTCACCAGTAAGAAATTTTCTCCTTACCATTCCTTCTACCTCGTAGGTTCCTCCAGTTCTAAATTCAGACATATTTAAAATGCATTTTCTAAGCTGTCAGTTCTTAACAATAATTTGAAAGCTCAATTAATATATAAATCTTCTAAAATATCGGAGATCATGGCGAACCATTGTACTGTGTCATATCTAGTGGCCAAGGAAAGATTTAATGCAGAGACAGGGAACAATTTCAATCAATGGGCCAAAGTTATAGGTTGAATTAAAATGAACATTTAAAGAGAAACAAACTAGATTTTCTTTATGACCTTGACATGACTTGTAGTGGAATGTAATATGGCATAGCATATTATTTATAAATGTATATCATCATGAAATATTTAAAATTTCCATGTAGAAATTTGACTCTAAAGAAAAAATTTTGTATTATGTCACATAGTTCTTAATTTTTTAATTTTAAAACTACTGTAAAATTGTGACAAGTTATATTTTAGGATAACATTTAGAATAATCTTACACACACATATATACTCCACATAAATGGTATCACTAAATTAAAATAGCAAAATTAACACTATTTTCATTTTCAACAATGGACTAGTTTTTTCTTAATATATAGTCCTACAATCCAAGCTAAATACGTTCCCACACAGAATTTCTACCTCTTTAACTGCTTAATTTATCTTGATATTATCACTTTTAATCTTACAAGCTATTTGAAACACAGAATCTACAAAAGATTTAGGATTTATATAAAAGAGTTATTAACCAGCAGGGTCTAGAGATTAAAAAATTATTAAATTGGTTCGTTACTTTTATCAGTAAATTGTCTTGCACCTTAAAAACTATGATTTTAGATTGCAAATCAGGTATTTATGGAAGATTTTTGTCACACTTTACAGAAAGCAAATATAAACAGTAGTGCATTTCTAAATACATTATGTAATTTAATAATTTACATAGTTTAATAGGTGTTGCTCTGCTATTTTCATGTTTGCAATAATATCTGGTATAAATGTATTCTGTGCTTGGTGTAATCCAATAGAGAAGAACAAAAAAGTTAGAGTAGGTAGTGATTTTATTTGATGAATTACAAAATGAAACTGTACGAATTCAGTTCCATACATTGCATCACAGAAGTAGTCATTTAAAGATTCCAGTGAAATCAATTATTTTATTATACTTCTGCTAGTGTGTTTTAAAAAATTCTTAAAGAAAAACATGACTATTTTCTTAATATGTGAGCCTTTAAGCATTACTCTAGCCAGGAGCATACGTAGCACTTACCATCTTACACCACTTTCCTATCTCCTCTACTGTCCTGCACTAAGAGTGATATTAATTTAAACCAGGATTCTGAGAAAAAATTTATAACAATGAAGAGAGGGAAATTTTTCATTCATTGGAGATTGATGAATGACATCAGTATGGATGGAATTTTGAAGTGAATGCCAATAGTACATAAAACTATTTTGGAAGGGAGTCAAAGTAGGATGAAAGAGGCTAGATTAAATTGATACGTCTTTATCCTCTTCATGGCAACAAAAGATTCCTAGAACATCAGATGAAATCGTAGTGGAATGAAAGAGAATGCTTTCACAAGTTTTGCTACATTTTTGTTCACATGGGTACACACCACACAAACACTTACTGGAATGTCACAGAGAAAAACACTTTCAGTCTTTTATTTTTCACTATCTTTCAATATCACCGCAAATTTTTTTTTGCCCTCATACATTCTTTCCAATCTCTGTTTGCTCAGATACAAACATTAATGGCAGTAAGAACATGTCTTCAGTTGTAAGAACAAAGTTCAGTCACTTAGGCCCTGTGGTTTACTTCATGCTAGCTTCTCTAGGCATGCTAAATCGGGATATATACATTGCTGGCCCAGCCTTGGTTCTCTTTGAATTAAATGAGTTTAGGAAAATTACTTTACACATAGACACTTTTCAAAGCACTTTAGCAGAAGCCATGAATTCTAGGAGAGTCATGACTGTTTTCACTAATGAATTAGCTGATATTAGTTTTCTTATCTTGATATGGTGTTCAAGGAAGAACCTACAACACTGAAATAGAGAAGGAATATCTGGATTTCTATCTCAAAAACCTAATGTCTATTGTGCAGATAAATTATTTTTCATGATCTTTTTAAAACCATGCTCCCTCTCCTACATATTTGCAACTTCGTGTAAATATCAGAAAATAGTGAAGTCCAAGGCTCCAGTTTGAAATGCAAATGGAAGAAAGGTTTTTCTCTCAGCCTTTGATATTTTCCTCAATCTTTCTTCCTCTTCCCCTCACCGCATACTCTAGGTCTAGGGATAACTTGAGGGCTATGAAATCTCAGCTCTGCAGTTGCAGTAGAACCCCACCTCCTGCACATGAGAATTCACATATGAACACGAGAGCACAGACGCAGACACACATGTAACATTAAAGGGACAAAATGAGCAGTTGTCACTTGCCTACTGCAAGTGTAGGGGAGGTGAAGAAACAAAAAGGTTAAGATCATCCCTTTGAGTTAGCATGAAAAGTATCCTGCTTTAGGCCTAGAATGTCCCACCAAATGCTCCTGTATTCAGAAGTAGGGCTTTTGGCAGGGTACTGGATCATGGAGGCACTGTACTCCACTAAAGAATTGAGAGCTGAGCATGTGTAGTTAGGAGGTAGGGTCTTGTCAGAAGAGGCCAGTCACGGCGGGAGTAACCTGGAAGGGTCCGTTTGCCTGCCTGGATCCTTCCTTTGCTTCCTGGCCGCCATGGAAAAGCAGCTGTCCTCTGCCCACGTCCTTCTACTGTATAGTTTTTGCCTTGGTGCCAGCTGACCACAGAACCTGAAACCATGAGCCAGTATAAACCTTTCCTCCTTAAAATTGTGAGTGTTGGGCGTTTTGTCCCAGCAATGAGAAAGTGACTAATACAAAAAGGTCTTGAGTATTTGCTTTTATTCAATCTTTACAGCCTTAAGGCTGTGATAGCTAATTTTATATGTCAACATGGCTGGGTCACAGTGCCTGGATATTTGGTCCAAGATTACTCTCAGTGTTTCCTGGAAAGTATTTTTGAATGAGATTAACATTTAAATTGGTGCATTTGAGTAAAGGAGATTACTCTCCATAATATGGGTGAACTAAATCCAATCAATTGTAGAACTTAATAAAGCAAAGACTGACACATAGAGCTACTCCCGGTAAAAAAGAAAAATGAAGAAATTCTGCCAGTTAATTGTCTTTGGAGTTAAACTCCAAATCTCCCCTGTGTCTCCAGGCTGTTTGTCTTCCATCAGATTCCAGACTCACTAAGTCTCCACAATTATGTAAATGAAAAGCAATTCTTTAAAATCTTCCCAACCCCCGTGCACATACGCATACACCCCGTTGGTTCTGCTTCTCTGGAGAATATACACAGCCATTCGGACCAGTCAAACTAAGATAATTCTAGGATGGCGGTTCCCTGAACAACTTGTTTCTGGGTATCAGAACATGCATCAAATGGATTTTTTTCTTGGGAAATTAAATGTTCTGACAACACTATTTATTTTTTGGTATAGGTAAATTTTTTATTGAGTTACATTAAATGTCTACCTTTCCTCTGAAACTTGCCCTAATTCCTCTAAGTAAAGTTATAAATTCCCTCTTTTATGCTCATTGCACTATTTCCATCCATATCAAGTACAAATTTATCATGTATTAGTGTAGGTCAAAATGTACTATATCTCTGCTACCTGTATTAAAGTATAAGTTTCTAATGGTAAATCATTACACTCTTTGTGCATTGCCTGGAGTATCAAAAAGACTAAATGCACTTCTATTAAATGTTCACATGAATAATTGAAGACATCTTGAATGCTTCTTAAATTCACTTAAGCCATAGCTAAATTTGAGTTACTGATAAAAGTAACAGCCATATAAAAACTAAATAAATTATGTCAAAAGAAAAATGATATGCTTTCCACACTTTTGTGTTTAATCTCATTTTTAATGTCATTTTTAGGTATGGTTTACTTAACAATATGAAACCTAAATTAACTGATTAAAATAGAAACCACTGAATTGCCTATATTTTCATTATAGTATAAATTTTGTATCATAAGGACTTCTTACTAATAAGTAGGTTTTTTTAATTTATATAAGACATGGAGTAACAAATTATTTCTCTCCAACATAACAAGATGTTTATTACATCCACTGGATCATATCATTAACTTTTATATTTTGAAATAAAAATCTGAAATTTGAATTTTTTTTACATTCATCTGGACTTAGATTTTCCTCAAAAATCTTGACCACTAGCATTCATTTTAACTGTTGCCATAGTCAATTATCACAAAGACAGTGGCTTAAAGTTCCATGAATTTATCATCCTACAGTTTTTAAATCAGAAATCTGGTGAGTTTTACCATACTAAAATCAAAATGTCAGCAAGCCATATTCTTTCTGGAGGCTCTAGGGAAAAAATTTGTTTCCTTGCTTTCTCCAGCTTCTACAGAATTCTGAAAGCTACATTCCTTGACTGATGGGTTCCCTCTTCCACCTTCAAATTCAGCAAAGTAGCCTCTCCTGGACCTTGCACCTGTTATCACAGCACTTCTTCTGACCACTGATGAGAAATATTTCTACTTTTAATTAAGCTCATGTTTACCTTGGGCCCATCTGGCTTATTCAGATTTCCACAGCTCAAAGTCTTTAATCTTAACCACATTTGCAAAGTCCATTTTGCCATATAAGGTAACATATTCATAGGCTTCAAGGTGGGCATTTTTAGAGAGGGAGTAGAAAATTTTCCTCTCTACCAAAGCTATATATCATAATCACCCTTCTTCAGACAAACAATAAGAGTATGTTAGAAATTAGAACTTACAACATATCATCTTGGGATACAGATGTAAATTTAGAATGAAAATATAAATTTCATATGCCAAAATTTGTGAGTAGTCCTAAAGTTACATGTGCTTTATCCTAAATCATGTGAAAAAAAAATGAGGGGAAAAAGGAAATACAGACTTCATTACATTTCAAGCCATTAGTAAGTGGTCAAAGTTTGAACAGGGCTAAATTCTATATAACAATTTGTGGGAGACTGACTTAGCAGATCTTCCTAGTAAACAATAATACCTAAGATACTAAAGAAAGCAATTGATATGTAGCACTATCTATAGGAGTTTTCAACACTGAAAAAAATGGTTTTATTTTTAAATGAATTTTAAAATTATACTCACAAATTGTATCATGTGTGTGTTTATATAGGCCTCTGAAGAACTCTGTCTTGACCTGCTTTTCTTGCCTGCTTGTTCGCTGAAGAGAAAATATTCTGCTTAGTAAAGCAGATTGTCATTTTTATAGTGTTTCTATCAGTGATTCCCAAACATTTGTTTTCTAGCTCCTTTTTAATGTTTTTTCTTTGTTTTTGTTTTGTTTTGTTGGTTGTTGTTTGTTTGTTTGTTTTTTGGTACCAGGGACTGAACTCACAACCTTGTGCCTGCCAGGCAGGCGCTTACACCACTGAGCTAAATCCCCAGCCCAATTTTTTGAGACAGGGTATCACCATGCAGTTCAGGCTGGCCTTGAACTCACTTTGTAGCCCAGGCTGGTCTGGAACTCACAAGGATTCTCCTGCCTCAGCCTCCCGAGTGCTGGGAATAAACATATTCACCACCACACTGGGCTCCTTTTTAATATTCTTAACCGTATTGGAAACCCCAATGAGTTTTTTAAATATCAGTTATACCTATCCTTAGTATATTATTAATTCAAACAGATATTTTAAAATATTTTACTTTATTTAAAATAACAATAAATCCATTATATGTTAGTATGAGTAACCTAATTTATGAGAAATACCTTTTTCAAAACCATACCAGTATAACAAGTAGAGTACAATTGTTACACATTTTTTTGCAAATATAATTAATGAGAGAAAGTAAAAGTGAGAAAGTTGTACAGTTCCTTAGATTTGTTTTGAAAATAATGTTTACATCACAGATCCTCTAAAAGTGTCTTAAAGAGCACAGTTAGTGAACTGGTGACCTAGCATATAGCAAGCACTGGATCCCTCAAAATGCTGCATAAAGGCAAAGACTATGTGTGTGGATGAGTGGGTGGAAGGGCTGCAACAGGATACAGTTTTCTAAGATGCTTATATTGTGCTGGTTAATGGGGTTTGTACACCATGGTTTGAATGTGTGTCTCCAAAGTCATGTGTTAGGATCTAGGGTCTAGCATGAAGTGATCAGGCCATCTAGGCACCACAATCATGAATGGCTTAATGCTAAGTGGAGTTTTCTTATCTCAGGAGTGAGTTCCTTAAAAAAATTAAGTCTGACCTCCTTTTGCATGTTTTTGCTCTCCCCCATCACTGCCCTTGTCTCTGCTTGCTCATCTGCCTTATGCCATGACGTGACATGAAAAGAATGCCCTTGTCAGACACCAGCCTACTGATCCCAGACTGCCCAGCCTCCAAAGCTGTGGGCAATAACTTTCTCCTGAGTACAAATTTCCAGAGTCAGTCTTTCTCCTTTAGAAGCACAAATAAATAAGATATTGTACTACTGGACAAAAAAAGTCAACTGAACAAAAGACTAGTTATGAAATTGAAAGGTAAGAAATCTTTTCTAAGGGTTCCATAACATTTTTGAAGAAACAAGTTCTCAATCTCTAGATACTTGTTATCCCAAAATCTAGAAAACAATATCCCATCAAAATTCAAAATTAAGGTTGAGACAGCATTTCTTTTATAACAAAAATGGTATGCTCTCTTTGTATCATGGAAAAGTGAGAGCTCATAAGTAATACATCATATACTTTAACTATTTTTCCCAGATCAACATATTCCAGGATTGTCTTCTTCCTCCTCCTTCTCCTCCTCCTCCTCCTCCTCCTCCTCCTCTTCTTCTTCTTCTTCTTCTTCTTCTTCTTCTCCTCCTCCTCCTCCTCCTCCTTCTTCTTCCCCTCCCTCTCCCTCTCCCTCTCCCTTTCCCTCTCCTTCTTATTCTTTTTATTTTCCAAAACAAATGGCCAAGATTATTCGAGAAATTAAAAGTACAGAGTGGGAGAGAAACTGGCTCTGCAGAGTGAGCTTTGACTGACTAAATAGAAAAAGAGGATAAGAGCAAAGACAAAAGTACACACTACATCTGGGAAACACAGCATGGAAAAACTATGATAGCCAAGGGGTCTTCATTTTAAGTCATAGTCTTACTTTGTTTTGAATAAGGTTAAGAATCCAGCTCATAAGAACCAACAGACTGGATTTGGAATTTCAAAACACAAGGTGAGGTCCTGGATTTGAAACCCATTTAATGATCTTGGGAAAGTAGATTAACTTCATCATCATCCTTTTATTATTTGTAAATTAGAAACATTATTATATGGTTTATAAGGTTATAAAAGGAAGCTAGTAAAATTTTATATATATATATATATATGTGTGGTAACTTAAAGCAGTGAATAAGTTTGACAAATATATTAATATTATATATTAATATAATATTGTAATATGATTAATATGATTAATACAATTAATATAAATATAATTGATATTAATATAAGTGTTATAATTGATATTATTATAATTAATAGTGTTGATACAATATTAATGTTTGACAGATATAATATTTATATGTGGTTAAAAATACAGTGACTCTTTAAATTTTTAAATTTATTGGATGGGAATATTGCTCAGCAACACAGTGCCTGCCTGACAAGCATGAGGTCCTGAATTCGAACCCCATTATCAAAACAACAAATAATTCATTACAGTAAATTTATTATAGTAAAGGACACATTGCCCTTAGTATTCATCAAAGTGTCCTCCCCCTTTTCAACACACTTACCCTATAATTCTTTCCACTTTCTAAATCAGTTTTAGTTCTCTTTTGAATTCAAAACATTTACCTTTTATGGTTATTTTGACTTTGGGGAAGAGATAGAAGTCACATGATGCCAGATCTAGTAAATTAGGTGGAGAATGACACACTCCAAAGTTTTAAAGAACCTGACTTTCAGTTCAGTGTTACTCAGCAGCAACAGTCATTGAATTTTTTGTCACATCTTATAAAGATACAAATGAGGAGTTCCAGACTGCTTCAGAAAGTGGAAAGAATGATGAAGTGTGTTCAAAGTGTGAGTATTTTGAGACAGATTAATAGATATGTGTCTTATTGTAATAAATGTTAAAGTTTAAATATTCACTTTATATATACTGATCACCTCTTATATAAGAAATTTCTTGCAATTTTTATTATTTTAATATAGTCTTTCATTTATTATTTACATAAAATAATCCAGTCAGATCTTTGTCTTATTGCTAACTTTAAAACAATAAAACCATTTTACCTATGTGATTAAAACTCAAAACAAAATAGAGATCTTTAGTATTTACAAGTATTTTAAAGTTAAGATCCTGCTTAGGAAAAAGAATAAATCAAAATAAACCTAAAAAATAATTTAATGACTGATAAAAATATGTGAATATGTAAGATGAAGTAAAATTGGTTTGCAAAGAGAAAATCATGATTTTTGATGCTTATGTTATTAAAAAAGAAAAAAACCTGTACTGCTAAAAACATTGATGAGCATATATCGCTATGGCAAGATATTTTTAATTCTTCTGGGAAGATAACCAGTAGAAAAATTGCTAGGTCAAAAAGGACCTCTAATCCTAGTTTTTGTTTTTGTTTTTGTTTTGTTTTTGCTTTTGTTTTTGTTTGGTGCTGGGGATCGAACTTAGGATCTTGAGCTTTCCAGGCAGGTGCTTTCCTGCTGAGCTAAATCCCCAGTCCTAATCCTAGTTTTTGAGGAATATCCACACTGATTTCCACAGTGGTTTCATCAGTCTACACACCCACCAATAGTGGAGAAGTGTTCCTTTTGCCCCACAGTCCCTTCAGCATTTGTTATTGGTTAATTCCTTGATAATAGCTATTCTTTCTGAAATGAGATGAGCTCTCAGAATTGGTTTAATTTGTATCTCTTGAATGACCAGGGATGTTGAACATTTTTTCATACGTTTATTGGCAATTTGTATTTCTTCCTCTGAGAAGTTTGTATTCATTTTTGGATCGGGTCTTTAAATTTGGGGGGTCTATCTTTAAAAAAAATTATTTGTATGTTCTAGATATTAGTCTTTTATCTGAGAGACAACTCGCTAAAATTATTTCTACTCTGGGGGTTGTCTTTTTATTCTATTGGTAATTTATTTTGCTGTGCAATAGCTTTTTGTTTTAAAGAGAAAAAACAGAAAAATCAAGAAGCAAACAAACAAAAACCAACAACAAAAGCAAAATGACACCAACAACAAAAAACAATGGTGATACAGGATTTCAAAACAAGATCACAGAAATTTAACAATGGTTGTTATACTGTATATTGTTAACCTCAAAGTAATTGCTCAGGCTACCAGATACAGTCATTCAAGATTGATCAAACAGTACAATTTCCCTTTGAACAGTTTCTTTCCCTTTTACTGTATCTATCTATTTGGATATTATTTACTCTTCCAGTTTCTTATGCTAGTGAGACAATACGGTGTTTATACATGCAAGTCTGATTTATTTCACTTATGAGTGTGGTTTCTAGTTGCATCCATTTACCTATAAAAGCCTCGAGTTTATCGTTCTTTATAACTGAGTAGTATTCCATTATATAAAAATACCATATCATTTTTATCCATTCCTCATTTGATGGGCATTGGGGTTGTTTCCAAGATCTGTCTAGTACAAATTTTGCAGCTATATGGGTGCACATACATCAATGTGGTATGATGTTTTCAATTCTTCTGGGAAAATACCCAGAAGGGTAATAGCTGGGTTGAATGGAACCTCTAATTCTAGTTTTTTGAGGAATATGCATACTTATTTCCACAGTGGTTGTGCCAGTCTACACTCCCACCAACAATGGAGTAGCATTTCTTTCCCCCCACAGCCCTACTAGCATTTGTTATTGTTTAATTTCTTGACAATAGCCATTCTTTCTGGAGTGAGATGACATCTCAGTGTTCTTTTAATTTGTGTTTCTCAAATGACCGATGATGTTGAACATTTTTTAATATATTTATTGGCAATTTGTATTTCTTCCTCTGAGAAGTATGTATTCATCTCAGATGTCCATTTTTGGATTGAGTCTTTAAATTTGGCAGGGGTTTAAATTCTTTATATGTTCTAAATATGAGTCTTTTGTCTGAAAGACAACTGGCTAAAATTTTTTCTACCCTATGGGTTGTCTTTTCACTCTATTAGTAATTTATTTTGCTGTACAAAATCTTTTTAATAGGATGAGATCCTGGTTATAGATTCTTGATGGTATTTCCTGTGCCATTGGGTTTTGTTCATGAACTCTTTGCCTACAACTATGTCTTCAAGTATTCTACCTACTTCCTTTTCCAACAGATTTAGTGTTTCTGTCTTAATATTTAGATTTTTGATACATTTTGATTTTAGTTTGCTACATGGTGGTAGACATGGGTCCAGTTTTAATCTCTGGCATGTGGAAAGACAGTTTTTCCAGCACCATTTATAAAAGAGACTTTCTTCCAGTGAGTGTGTATGGTATTTTTTCTGCATCTCTAAGCTGTTCCAATGATTCTTTGGTCTGTTTTCTTGTGAATACTATGCTGTTTTTTTCACAGTGGCTGTGCAGTATGATTTCAAGTCAGGGATGGTCATGCCCCCTCCCTTTCCCTTGTTGTCTAGGATTGTTCTTGCTATTCTAGGTCTCTTTTGGTTCCAAATGAATTTTAGGAATTTTGCCTGTAGTTCTGTGATGTATGCTAATGGTATTTTCGTTGGGATTGCGTTAAATTTGTGTAGCAATTTTGGAAGCATGGCCATTTTCACTATATTGGCGTTTTCTACTCAAAAACAAGAGATTTCTTTCCATTTTCTGATGTCTTCTTTTTCAGAGTACTGTAATTTTCAGTGTAGGGAATTTTTACTTCCTTTATTAGATAGATTCCTAAGTATTTCATTTCTTTTCAGTGCTATAGTGAAAGGTATTGCTTCCCTAATTTCTCTCTCAGTGTGCTTGTTGTTTGGTATAGGAATGTTCTTGGTTGTTGAGTGTTGACTTTGTGTCCATCTATACTACTTAATTTGCTTATTATATCTATGAGTCTTTCAGTGGAGTTTTTGGGGTTCTGCTACATAGAGTATCATATCACCTGCAAACAGTGATAATTTAACTTCTTCTTTTACTATCCTTATTGCTTTTGTTTCTTTTTCTTCTGTAATTGCTCTAGCTAATGTTTCCCTAACTATATTAAATACCCAAACCTTGGAGACAACCCAAATACCCAACAATCAAGGAATGAATAAAAAAGATGTGTTTTTTTTAATACAATGGAGTACTACTCAACTGTATAAAGGATGAACTTGAGACATCCCTGGGTAAATAGATACACCGTGAGACTGTACACTTAAGTGAAATAAATCACACACACACATGTCTAAATGCCATATTTTTCCTTTAGTGTGAGAAACCAAAATGGTAAATAAGGACCAAAATCTATAATAGGGTATTGTGAAATAGGAAAAAATTGTTCAAAAGAAAGGAGAACATAGGAAGGGTGAGGGAGAAAGGAAGAAAGGGAAAAAAAATGAAAACAACAAATGAGGGATAAAATGGAAGTGATTATAAATAAGGAGAGGAAGAGGAATTGAAGAGAGGGGAGGGTATTGCCAAAAAAAAAAAAACAGAAAGAGAGAGAGAGAGAAACCAGGATATATCACGCATAGGTACAAATCCTCTCAGATGACTGGATCATTATATATAGATAAATTGCCCCAATGAGCTTTATTTTAAAAAAAGAAAAATCTAAAATCTATAATCTAGATTTACTATTTTAGCCAATATAGAAAAGTAGGAGTGGATTTGTGGGGGATTTTTTGTTTTTTGTTTTTTGTTTTTGTTTGTTTGTTTGTTTTTGGTACCAGGGATTGAACTCACAGCCTCAGGCCTCCCAGGCAGGTACTTATGCTGCTGCGCTAAATTCCCAGCCCTATATTTTGAAACAGGGTCTCAATATGCAGTTCAGGCTGGCCTTGAACTCACTTTGTAGTCCAAACTGGTCTCGAACTCACAACAATCCTCCTGCCTCAACCGCAGGCAAGTGCTGGGATTAAAGGCTTGCATCACCACACCCAGCCAGGAGTGCATTTATGATACTGCCAAATATAACCAGTGAAATGGAAAATGTATGAAGAAAGTAAAAAGTTACTAAGACATGGACATTAAGTATTACAGATAATGATATATAAAAAATGGGAAGGAAAGGAGAGCATCGTGATTCGTCTAGCTTACTAATCTAACAGCATTTCCTGATTCTAGGTCCAAAAAGAATTTCAAATAACTGCATTAGCAGATCAAAATCAAGAATATTTGATTGAGCAGTCCTATCCATCAACCAAAAAGATAGATGTTACAATGTCTGTCATTCAAATAATACTTACCATGCATCCAAAGAAGTTGGAAGATTAAAGGCATAACTTTAAAAACTTCCCAAACCAAAACTCATTAAGAATTAGCACACATGCTAAATTTAGGAGAAACTCATTGTGCAAAAGTTTTGTAAATTTTCCACAGATTAAAACAGGAAAAATGTGGGTTAAAAGATATAAAAAATCCAAATCAAATACATCTATATTATTGAAAAGTAAAATATCTGGAATAGAAATACACTTTATGAGATAGACATAGCAGAAGGAGAGATTAAAGTTGAAAAGAGAAATAATTAAATGGAGAGAAAATAAAAAACAAATAGAAGTAATTGTATGCCAACATCAAGTAATGAAATATGAATGTAATTTAGCTCTCATAAGAACAAAGGGACAAGATCAAAAAATTTTGTGACAATAATTGTTCAGATTTTTCCTGATTTATTGATTCAAAAAACTTAACCCATGTGCTAAATCATGGACATGGAGAAAAATGCAGAAAATATAGGACAATCAACTTACCTCAAATCAAAAATAAAGAGAAAGAGGAAAAAAAGACATGATGCATACAGAAGACAGAATGAAAGTAATGACACCAGATTTCTTTCCAGATACATGTTAAACATGAAGACAGTGAAGCTACATTTTAAAATTATTTTAAAAAATGAATGTGACCCCAGAATTCTACACCTAGTGAAAAATGCATATATAAATATATATCTTTAAAAGGTAACAACTGGATTAAACTAATAATACTACTACTGTAGCATGAAATCTATCACATATATAGCAAAAATAAAAATGAAATAAACATTTTCTATTATAAAACTGATCAAAGAATGAAGCATACATGAATATGGGTATAAAGTAATGTTGAAGGAAGTTCATGAGGGAGAAAGAAAACAGTACTAGATACAACCATGAATCTACTACAAGAGATAAAGAAATTAAGAACACCAGAAATGCAGGTATAAGAAGTAAATTATAAATATATGTGTGTGTGTGCGCCTTTAAAATGTAAGCACAATAAAAATAAAAATAATAATACAAAGTTAGGTCTATCACATTACATTATAGAAGTAAAATTCAATAAAGAAATGGCACTAAAATATGCAGAGTAGAAATGGTAGTACTATTGTAAATTTTTTATTCTGTATGTCAAATTGTATAGCATCATTTGCAGTAAGATTGTGATAAAGCAAAATAAAACAGTCAGGGCATGGTGGCACACACCTGTAATCTCAGCACTCCAGAAACTGAACCAGGAGGGTCACCATGAGTTTGACCAGCCCAGGCTACATCATGAGCTCAAGACCAACATGAACTGAGTACCAAAACCCTGACTCAAAAAGGCAAAGAAAGAAAGAAAGCAAAACCCCAAACAGCTATTCAAATAATACAACCTAGAATTGCAATCAATAAGTCAATGGTTATAATTAAATTGGATCAAATAAAACTACACAACTAATGCAAAAGAAGTTATTAGAAAGAGAAAATTGATACGAAAATAAATTAGAGAAGTGGAAAAAAGATAAGAAAACCTGTCATATCAAACTCATACTATATGTAAATGTAATAAATCTATAAGGAAACCATACTTTTAATATAAAGACATAAACAAGCAAAAATAAATAAAACTAATAATACACTGTATAGACTAGCAAGTATCCAAGAAATATAGAGAGACTATATATGCACCATACAAAGTAAACTTTAAATCAAGAAATATTATTAGGGATAAAGAAGATTATTTCATATGAAAATATCACCAATCATGAAGTTATAGCAATCCTAAATGATTACAAATTTAATAAGTGAGTCCAAATATGACCAAGAAATATTGGTAGGACTTTGAGAAGAAATAAATCCACAACTTTTTAAGATTTTTCAAAATTCTTTCAGCAATATATAAATAGAAAATCAATAAGTACTATAGATAAAAGTGTCAACACTACCAATCAATTTGACTTAATTAGTAGTCATAGGAAATTCTGCACAGGAGCATTAATGGGCTCCACAAAGCAAATCTCAGTAAATTTAAAGAGATTCAAGTCATAAAAAGAATGTAATCTTCCCAGTGAAAATAAATTGAAAATCAGAAAAAAATGACAAATTAAAATAATAAATGGATCATACTCTACATCACATTAAATATGTCTTATCAAAATTTATGCTCTAGACAAACCCTCAAAATGTTATCTTACTTGGCAATAGAGTTGTTGCAGATGTAATCAGTTAAATAAAGATTGGATCACACTGGAGAAGAGAAGTCCCAGAATCAATGATTACTAGTGTTGTTATGGTTTGTGTCTAGATTTCCCCCAAAAGTTTCATGCAATCATAGGCGGGGCTTTTTCAGAGGTGACTGGATCTAGAGTGTGTGATGCTGGAACTGATTCAGGTTGCAATGTTAGGCTCAAAGGCACTAGGATTAACGATATGAGGGCTACTTGCCCTGAGTATCCTGGAGAAAATATAAGGGATAGAAAGAGTTATGATTGTTCCCTGTTGCTTTGCTACCTTCTGCCTGCCATGGTCTGTTTCTTCTCTTTAATTCTTGCCTGCCTTGGAGGCAGGCAACTATGAACCAAAACCTCTACAAACTGTGAGCCAAATAACACTTTCTGCCCTTTAACTTTGGGTGTCAGGTGTTTTGCCTCAGCAGTGAGAGAAAAGTAACTAAAACAAACATCTTCACAAGATGACAAGAAAAGATACAGAGACAAGAGATACAGAAAACAGTAGAGATCAGAGGAATGTCACCAAACAATGCCAAGAACTGACACCGCCAAGAGTAAGAATGAACAAGAGATCATTCTTTTCTTTGTTTTTGAGGGGGCATGACTTTACTGATACTCTGGTTTAGAACTTATATCTTCAATTAACAGTGCGGAAATAAATTTCTGTTCTTTGAAGACTCTCAGTTTGTAGTAGGAGTACTTAATGTTGGCCTTAGTAAATTAATGTGTCCCCCAAATATTTGAAAATGAAATAATACAATTGAGAATGTATCAGGGCCAAACACAAAATTAAAATGAAAGTGTTTCAAATTTAATGAAAATAAAAACACAAAACTCAAAAAGTTGACATGGCTAAAGAATAGTTGGGAAATAGATTGCAGTAAACACTTATTAATATAAACAGAAAGAGTTAAATTGCTGACCAGAGCCCCACCTTCCAAAGACACACAGGACACATAAAGAAATGAAATGAAATGGAAAGGAAGAGCAATTTAAACCCAAATTAAACAGAAGACATAGAATAATAAAATCACAATGGAAATAGATAAAATTGAGAACAGAAAGTGAAGAGAAAAATTCAGTGAAATCAAAGCTGGCTTGTAAATATTTAAATGAAAGGATAAACTTACAGTCCGAAAAGATAGGAATAAAAGGGATAAAATTTAGTTCAACAAATTAAGAATAAAAGCAAAAGTATACAAATCACTAATTCCAGGAATGAATTGTCTCATAATATGATAATATTACAAAGAACTTTATGCTAATAAATTTGAAAGCATAGACAAAATTGGAAAATTCCATAAAACACATGATATATGGACATTATTGAAGATGAAATAATCTTAATATCCACATACATATTTTTAAATGAACTCATGATTTAAAAACTTTCCCTAAATATCTTAAGGCCAGAATGGTACCCTGATGTAGGTCACCTGTCCAATACTGAAGAAGAAATCATATAAATTCTACATGTACTCTTCCAGAAAATTCTACAAAATCAGCATTATCCATTAAAACAAAATTCCAGACCTATATTCTTCATAACATAGACGCTGTCTTAGTTTATTTTCACTCATTGCTGAGACAGAATACCTGACGCCCAAAATTAGGGGAGGAAAGTTTTATTTCTTACAATTTTCAGAGGTTTTGATCCATACTTAGTTGACTCCAAGACAACATGGTGTGGCAGAGCAGCCATTCATGGCAGCTGCCAAAAAGCAAGGCAAACCAGCAAGAGAGGACAAGATGCCTACTCTTCGCCCTTACACTGTATGTCGGCTCCACACCCGGGTGGGTGCAGCACTCACATAGCCAATCCCAGCACTAGACAACAAACCAATCATGAACGCCAGACTCAGCCCCGTCCAAATTACATGAGGCCTTGGGAGGACACAGGATCAAACCCATATAATACCAAAATGCTAAATAAAATTTTAGCAACATAATCCAATAATCTTTCCAAATTATAAAAACCTTAACAATTAGAGTTCATCTCTGGAATATAAGATTGCGTCTATATCTGAAGATTGTAGTGGGTGAATAATGGCTGTAGAGGATATCCACGTCTGAATGATAGGCGCTTGTGGATGTTACTTTGTATGATGAGTTTGCAGATGTGATTAAGAATTTTGAGAGAGTGAAATTATTTTGGATTATCTAAAGGATCCCAAATGGACTCTTAAATGCTCTTAAGAGAAAGAGGCAGAGGAAAATTAGACAAAGACAGAAAAAGAGGAATATGGCCATTGTGAAAGAGTTTGGAGTGGTGACACCACAAACAAAAAAATTCTTAGCCCCAAAACTGGACTTGTCCTCTACAGACTACAGAACTGAACATCTTAATTTTGCCATCAGTAATGTTGATTCTCAACTTTGGTTTTCTAAACTGGTGAGAAAAATATTCTGTTATTTTAAGATCGTGGTAATTTGTTACAACATCCACAGCAAACTGGTACAATATTGAATCTAGTTTGCTAAAGTTTACAGCAAGTTATTTGAGGTAATATATCTGTATATCTCTCTAATCATTTTATCACAAATAATATTTGTTGATGAGTGAATGATTAGAATGATGTAAAATATAATTTAAAAGACCTCTCTTATTAAAAGTGCTTTTTCAACTAGATTAAGTTAGTCATAGAATTCATATTTGTGTAGAATAATGTACCTATAATGGATACCAAGAAGTTGTATTTTATAATGCAGTGATTTTTACCAGTAGCAGATGTTCATAGTATACTTTAATAGTAAAATGTTTCTCCTGACACTGAAGTTATATAATTCCCAAGTAAACTAGTATTTTTGTAAAATGCTTTAAAACTTTGATTTCTCCATAAAAATTTTTTATGAAAATAGCTCTCTTGATATTCTTTGAATCTGCCTTAAATAACAATGTTAGAAGTTGGAGGCCATGGTCACAGATAAGCCATTAGCAAGCTATGTGTTTTGGGGTAAATTGCTTCAGCTTCATCATTAGGCTCTACCTTTTAAAACATGAAGAGAAAAAAGTATATATTCTCTAATATTCCTTTTCACTATAAAATTATATAATTTTGAAAATAATTAGGGTCATTTTTGAATAATTTATCACTGTCGAGTACTTCTCAGTTTACAAATTTCAATACTGCATTTTGGCTATATGAAAAGTCAATTCAAAATGATAATGATTCACTCTTTTAAACACAATCTAAAGATTTCTGGACCACATCAAGAAATTGTAATCATACTTGTCAATCTTTGCTATGACAATATTTGTCTCTAGTAAAATTATAAATTTATGAATCTTTGAAAAATTAGTACAAATGAATTAACATGTTTTCTTGTTAACATGCAGGAAAAATTAGATTCCTTAGGGTGTCTCTTAATAGTACCATGCTCTTTTTCAGATTCATGGAAAGCTCTAGCAACTCCATTCATGAAGGACAAGTAATGACCCAGATCTCTCAGGTTCTTTTTCTGGGTAAAGGATTATAGCTTTAGTTGAATGAAAGACAACTGTGACATATTTGGCAGAATTGTGACTTTGTTATGGTCTCTACTTGACAATACAATGTGCATAAGGATATTCAAATAGGCACCAAATTGACAGGGGTGGACACATCATGGCTAATTGCAAGCATCATCTTGTCTGGATTAGGAGATACTCAGCTGGTACAACACCACTTTTGAGTGCATCTGTAAGGATGTATTAGAGGACTCTGGCATTTGAATCAGCTGAGTAAGTGGGGAAGATTTGCTAAATCCAATGTGTGTGGACATACAATCAGCTGAAGATCAAAACATGTATCAAAAAGACAGAGGAATAGGAAAGTTCTCTTTCCTTCTTGGGAAACTTGAGAACACTTCAGTGTTCTCTAGTCTTTGGGCTCAGAGTTGGACCAGAGGCCTTCTAGTTTCTCAGGCTTGTGTCTTTGGGCTAAGAGTTACATGGCTTTTCTGTTGTGAGACCTTTGAACTTTAAACCAGTCTACCTGCTTACAAGGAGCCTATTATGGGAATTCTCAACTTTCACAATCACACGAGCCCATTTCCCTAATAAACCCCACTCATATGTTTAGAACTAGCTATATAGATATCTGGTAGTTCTGTGTCTCTGGGGAAGCTAGACTAATACATATGTGAAACCCATAACAATACAGGGTTCTCTTAAACTTTAGACCCATAGTTTCTCATTCTCATGTTAGGCCACTCTGTTTCCAGTTATTACTCTGTAAGCATTACTACTGGTTTAAGTCTTTGGAGCTCCAGGTAAGGAGCTACAGACTAGGCCTCTGGTCACTCCAGATTTTGGATTGTCTTATGACTTCAGTCTTCTTTTGGGTCCAAAAAAGGCCATTAGATTTCAATTTGTTTAATATTTTCTTGCTGTGAAGATGCTAGTAACAATTTCCAAAGTCTTTATGTGTCATAAATAAAACCAGAAGCTCTAAAAAATGTTTTTTAAAAACTAAATTATGTTTTTAATCTTTGGAGTATGTGAACGATATTTCTGAAAGTGAAACAATCAGTACAGAAACAATAACATGTTCAATATATTGTCTCAATGAATTCATCTGATGTCTGCTTCTATCTACATTTTTATAAATGTAAGCTACAGATATGTAAAGAGATGATTATAACTGGTTCTAAAGCAGGTTAGTATACTACTCTTTTGATCATATTTTTCATACAGTTTGAAACCCATTGTAATCTATTATTTAATTTATATATGAAGTTGATAAAACGTGAGGCTACAATAAACAATGAAAAGATGTGTTTCTCATTTTTAGGGCAGTAGTTAGTCTTCAGGGTACATAAGATATGTACATAGTTCTTACAGTAAAGAGCCATGAAAGATTGACTTCAGTCACTGTCAAGAGGAAGAAGTTTAACAGTACATCCAGGGTTTTCTTCTTAACAAAAAATTACTTCCTGGGAAAAATAAGTCAACAAATGTCTATCCTAAAAAGGAATAGTATTCAATACTCTCTTGCTCCTTCTTGGCTTCCTATTCTAATGAAGTAGGAAAAAAAAGGTAAGAAATGCTTCTAAAGCCACAGGACAGGGACACAGTCTGCTAAAATACAGATGTAACCATAAAATTAAGGAATATGTTACTTCCCTACATTTTACTAAAAACCAACAGCTGAAAAGACCTGCATAATACAAAATCTCTCTCAGAAGTACTTAGGGAAGCCTGAAATGAACAAGGGATATAAAAACAAACAATACTAACAAGAACTTTAAATATAAAGCCAATATATATCCAACATTCAAAAAATACATTGCTATTACTATCTTTAATTAGAAATTTTCTCTCTGTAGATAAATCCAAACACATGATCACAAGAAATAAATGTTAAGGAATATTTCTACAGTAGAATCAGAAAAAAATAGATTATTCAACTACCACAGACCCTCAAAATATTTGATAGAACATATATTCAATTTCAAGAAAAATTTTATTAAGGATTATATATGTACTTGCTCCATTTCTTACCTTGAATTTATATGCTTGTCCATCCCATAAATTTTTACAGAAGAAAACATTTTTTTAGAAGTTTTTCTGACGCCAAGCCCCAAGATTAATAATAGCTTATGCCTTCAAAGGGAATAATAGTAAACTAGAAATATGAAGTCATAGACTGTGAGTTGTAGAACAGTTAACTAATTGATGCTTACTCCCACAAAATAGACTTGTGGTAGTTTAAGAATTTATGAAATTGATATTTGGCAAATATCAATGGAAGTGTATGTAACCCATTTAATTTGTTCTACTTCTCCTTCATTAAAATTCAATCTCTAAATTTAATTGCTAGCACCAAAAAACCTGGATGCTCAAAAATATAAATATAATAGCAACCAAACTGTACAAATATTTATATTTCAGATATGAGAATAGTCAAGAACAATTTTGTTAAATATATCATTTTTGGCATTTTATAAACTAAAAGCTAGCTTAGTACAGTCTTAACAAAATGTTAGCTCTCTGTAAAAACAAAAAAGTGTGAACTTGGAAATAATTTTACTTTCCATATTCTATGAAATGTAATCTATTGTCTATTTTCCTAATTTTCCTCAATAATATAATATGCTAAATATACTGGAAGAGGTGAAGAGCTTTTTAAAAGTAACATGGAGAACGATATAAATTCAAATTGAAGAAGAGCTTATAGGTACATTAAACAATTGCTTCAAAGCCACTGCCAATGGCAATGTGAGTTAATTTATAAGCAAGTTCATAGAGGTCAATTATTTGACTCTAAAAATTAATCTGCAAGACACTGAGATTTGTCCTCTTCTCATCTCTTCAGTTTTGTCTTATGCCACTTTCTCTAAATTCATTTCACTCTTGTTAGCACTTTTTTCTGGTTTTATGAATATCCTATAGGGATGGAATGATGCTGTATTATTATATCTGTTACTAGAGAGAAATACTCATTAAGATTTCTTATACAGTTCGACATACAAAGAAAATGTGGTATTCAAAGTAAGACTTGCTACCTTTGCTTGCTAGGGTTATTATAACAAAGTACCACAAACTGTGTGGCTTAAACAAATGAATTTATTGTCTCACAGTTCTGGAGACAGGAAATATGAGATGGAATTGGAAGCACAGTTGATACTTTCAAAGGACAGGGAAGAAGATTGTGTCCTATACTGCTCCCCTAGCTTTTGATGATTTGCTGTCACTTGGATGTCTCCTGACTTGTAGAAGCATTCTCTCTGATTTCTTCTTCCATGTTGCATAGCAGTCTTCCCCTGTGCATTTCTATGTAAGATCACAGTCTATGTTATCAAGGGTAAGACCTCCAACATACTGATTTACAAGGCATAGAACTGCTATACAAGCAGTAGCAGTTACATGAGATCCTATAATACTACTATTGTAATACTAAGCACAGTATGATGACATACTATAATAATGTAAAGTAATATTTATAAATTCATAATAATGCTAAATGAAGAGACATAAGTTTCTTTAAAACGAGATTCCTTATCTAGACTTTGTTAACTAAGAATATTTCTGTGAAAATTAATGATGATAAAATTATGAAAAGTTTTCTCTCACAAAATAAAAAAATACATAATTTAGGTCATTATTTATGAAGATAGCTTTTATTTGAGGAGGTAAGTTGCTTAATTATAGTTATAGAATAGATTTTACATTAATAGACTCATCACCTGTATAGGTATTTACTTTCTGAAATTGTGAAATCAATGAAATGTAAAATTGCATATACTTCTAATGATCTTACAGGATTTTAACTGAGTCATTATTTCTGCAAAAATTAAGATAATTTAATTGGTAGTCAGAAATTCATATAATTCCTTAGCAACTCACTTTTAATTCTAAATTGTAGCAACTGATCCTAGGGTGGTTAAGCAAGGCAATAGCATTTACAAATACAATAAAGCAAATGTAAAGGAAAACTTAATTCATGCAATATCTGATTCATTTTCCTTTTCATTGGTTATGCAAGTCATGTTCACTAACAGGGAATGTGGTGTATGCAAAAAGCGTACAAATGTTCATTACCAAAGAAGACCCTACGCTTCCTAAATAGAAAAACTGTTGGAACAAAATCTATTTACATTTCTCAAGACCATATTGAATATATTCAAAAATATGAATAGAATAAATCATTGAATATTATTTGTCCTATTATCTTATTTAGAGAAATCCTTTGAAAGTACTTCCAATACTTTGGTTGAAATTATCCCTTCAAGCATCTATTGCTTTTAGGAAATTATACTGTGCTTAATTCCTGCTATGATTCTGTGTTTATTAATAATGAAAAGATTAAAGCAAGAACTTAACTGTAATTTTCTAAAAAACTCAATATTGATACATTTGGATTTCAATTCTAAATGCAAAGTTAGGGCTTATTAATGAATGTATCATATAGCAACCAAAGATATTCATTTACTCATCTCCAGAAACTGTGAATATATTACCTTACAATGCAAAAGTTCTGATTTATTAATTTGTAGATGTGGTTATAGATAGGATTAAGTCAAAGATCTTATGATAGAGACTATTATGGAAAATCCAGGTGAGTCCAATATAATCAAAAGGATCCTTACAAATGAAATATTGAGGCAGGAGAACTTGAGTCAAGGAATGGGATATCACAGGAGATGCAGATTTCAGTGATATAACAGTGGCTTTGAAGATAGATAGGAACCAGAAGCCAGGGAATATAAACAACCCCAAAATCTAGAAAAGCAAAGAAATGAGTTTTTCTCTAGATATTTCAGGAAGCTTCAATCCCTCTGACACCTAGATATTAGCCTCTTTTGACCTGATTCAGCTTCCTGACTTCCATAATAATAAATTTCTACTACATTCAATTTCCACTAAATTTTCAAGAATTTGTTGCAAAATCAGAGAAAATAAAATAGTTATAATTGCAAAATGCAACTGTCATTAAAAATATCTGAGTTTAAAACACAAATGCTTCAAAACACCAAGACCTGTAAGAACTTAACCAACGCCATGCGTGACAGTTAAGCCAAATGTCAACTGGATTGGCTTCTGAGTCACTGTGGGTGTGGAGTCAAGGGGGTGTTACACTGAATATTTGGTTCCTGGTCTCTTGCTCTCTGGGACTGTTGCTCTGCTCCTCAGCTATCATAAACTGAGTAACCCTGCCCATCACACCCTTCCGCCATATGTTGTTGCCTTGGAGCAAGATGATCAAGTATTCAACCCTCTGAATCTGGAGACAAATTAATCTGGAATTTTCTTTTTACCAGCACTGGGAATGCTGACAAACACACCATGCAACAAACAAGCCACACCTTTTTTAGCATTTATTCCAGAGAGAAAAATATGTTCATACAAAAACTTACATGCAAATGTTCATTCAAGCCTTATTCATAACAATAAAACTTGGAAAAGATATTTCCTTCAGTGTGTGAATGACTGAGAAAATTCTGCTTCATAGAAACAACATAATACTACTCATCAATTAAGAGGAGTGAACTGTCAATACCTGCACTAGTGTGGATGAACCTCAGGGTCATCATAGTGATAGAAGATTTAATGCTGTAATGTCCTCTTTTTCTAAAACTGTTTTAGACCCACAGCAAAATTAAGAGGGATATACAGAAATGTTCCATATGCCTTCTGCCTCAACATATGCACAGTTTTCCCAGATATCAGCATTCTCCACCAGACTGAGACATTTGCTAAAATTGATGAATCTACAGTAATATACTTCATAAACATTCAAAATCTGCAGTTTAGATTAGTGTTCTATCTTGCTCTTGTGCATTCTATGGGCTCAAACAAATGTATAGTACATGCATTCACTATTATATTTACACTGAGTTTTTTCACTATCTCAAAGAGTCTCTGTGATCTGCCTATTCATTCCCTTTGTCCCTGATCCCTAACAACCATGAATCTTTTTACTGTCTCAATACTTTTACCTTTGCCTGAGTAGTAGAGGATTATTTAGCTTTGAAGAAGCCATTTGACTCACTTCCAGAATGGTTATGCCATTATTCATGCCTTTAAAAATGAGTGAGAGATCCTATTGCTGCATATTCTTGCTAGATCTTGGAACTGTCAATTTTCTGGATTTAGGTGCATAGCAGTATCTCAATTTTTAATTTGCATTTTTAAAATGATGTACTATATTGATCATCTTTTCATATACTTATTTGCTATCTTTATATCTTCTCTGGTGTAGTGTATATTGGAGGTGAATATTTTCATTGGGTTGTTTCTCATTTTTGAAATTTATATGCTTTTTTATATTTCAAGTATCAATTTCTTTATCAAATATGTTCCTCTCAGTCGGTGATTTTATCTTCTTATTATCTTAAAAGATCCCCTAAATGGTGAAACTATAGATATGGAAAAGATAGTGAACAAGGTATTTGTGATTACCAAGAGAGAGCTTGAGGCTGTTATTTTTAGGTGATGATATAGTGCTATATCTTTACTGTGGTAATTGTACACAAATATATTCATGCAACAAGACTGAATTTAATCTCACATGTGTGAAAATATGTTTAAAATGGTGAAAAATGTTAAAGGTCTATAGAATAGTTAACTATAATATGCCAGGGCTAACTTCCTGGTTTTTATGTTATACATAGAAGTTATCACCAGAGAAGAATTAAGGGACAGATACACAGGACTCTATGCACTGTAATCTTTGAAACTTCTTATGAGTCTATAATATTCACAAATAAAAGAATTTAAAAACAAACAAACAAACCCAATGCCCTCCAAAATACTTAATATTTGTGTGTAATAGTATATAAGCAAGGATTTTCCTTTACAGGATCTATCGTGTCTATGAAATATTAGAATTGAATGTCTTTCAGTAGGATACATACTTAAATAAACCATGATTAATTTTAAAGCATAAAAATCTCTTAGTTCAGAATGCCACAGCAGAATACAAAAAACCAGGTGGCTTAACAAACAAAAATTTATCCTTTACAGTTCTAGAACTATGAATTCCAAGCTCAAGGTACTTGTAAATTTGATATCTGCGAGGGTCTGGTTCCTGGTTTTCAGATGACTGTCTTCTACTTGAATTCTCACATACATCAAAGCAGAAGGGAAGCAGTTTTTTATGTCTCCTCTTATAAGGGCAGAATCCCACTTAAAAGGACTCCACTTTCATAAGCTAATTATTTCCTCAAGGCTCATCTCTGTCAATTGGAGTTAAAGATTTCAACGTGAATTTTGGGTGCAACACAAGCATATAATCCATAAGAAGTTTTAAGAAATACAGACCCTCATTCATGAGGTTTCTCTATCCTAAAAGAAGGCTAAATAAAGGGAAAATTCAGCAACTGATGGCATATTTCAATCTTTCATTACTTCATAACTATTTTTGCTAGCATTGTTTTCTATTTTGTAGTTCCGTATTATGTGACTACTGGGTAACTGTAGGTGGTGACCTGAACCACAGTATAAAATGTGTTGTAGAAAATTTCTGACTCCAGAAGTACATAGTAAATATAATTTTCCCAGAGTATTCCTCTAGGAACAGTCAAAATTTCTGAGCTATACATACAACAATCATAAGAAGACTATCGATGTGTAGAAAACAGGCAATCATAGACTCTTAAATGTGTAGAAGAGGGCACACGGAACATGTAGTAGGGAGTTTCCTAGGTTTTCTTTGATTCATATAATCCAAAGTGAGTGTTGCAGTAGCTGGCAGTATAACAATGGCAACAGTTAAAGATAAACATTGGAAGAAAATCCTGATATCTTTTGGGCCAAGCTACCAGGAGATGGGCATCCTAGCAAGATAGCAGAAGTCTTTTTTATTTTAAAAAGAAGAAAAAATAAAACAAAATTTCAAAACAACATAATAGGAAAGTAACAATGATTAATACACTGTGAATTGTTATCTTCAGAGTAGTTACTGAGGGTACAAAATATAGGCATGAGATAGTGTCCAAGCAACATGAGCACAAACCTTTGTTTTCAGTGAAGTAAGAAAAACTAGTAGTATAGCTATCTTAGTTATCTTGTTTAAGCGTATTTTTTCCCTTTTCCCTTCCTTCTTTTCCTCTTTGCCCCATCACAGTTTCTGTTTTCTTTTGATCAGTTTATTCCCATTTTACAATAACTAGTGTACATTTTGGGTCTTATTTACTCATTCAGCTTCTCACACTAGTGAGACCGTCTGATGTTCACAGATGTGAGTATGATTTATTTCACTTACGAGTATGGTCTTGAGTTGCATCCATTTACCTATAAAAGTCTCAGGTTTATCCTTCTTCATGGAAGAGTGGTACTCCATTATACTAAAAAATGCATATTTTATCCATTACTCAGTTGATGGGCATTAGGGCTGTTTCAAAGATTCAGCTATTACAAATTGTGCTGAAATAAACATTGGTGCACATATGTCACTGTGGTATGATATTGGTTGATTTCTTGTTAGTAGTCATTCTTTCTGGAGTGAGATGGAATCTCAGTGTTGATTTACCTCAGAGTTGTTCATCCAATCTCTCGGATGATGAATGACTTTGGATATTTTTTCATATATTTATTTGCCCTTTGTATTTATTCATCTGAGAAGTGTGTGTTCATCTCAGATGTTCATTTTTGGATTGGGTCTTTGAATTTGGGGAGACTGATCTTTTTCAATTCTTATATGTTCTAGATAAAGTCCTTGTTCTGACAGACAACTGGCTACAATTTTTCCCATTTTGTGGGTAAGACAGAAAACTTCTAAAAAATAAGTGCTCTATTCTAGTTCAGCACCAAGAACAAACCTGAGCCACTTATCCATTCCTACAAGATCCAGTGAGAAGCCTAGATTTGGCCCTGAAAATGCTACCATGAAGTATCCCACTCTCAGTCAGAGTGAAGTATTAGGAAGCCTAATGGAAAGTCAGAACTTTCACAACTGATGAGCTTTAGCTTTAGGAGTGATGGTGTAGAATGATGCTATGGGAGTGTAACTTATGTGGGGAGCAGCAAGGTATTTCTCCTCGTCCCTGTCACAGGAATATAAACAAAGCCCTAACTGTCCCCATCCAACAATAACAAGGAGTCCATAAACCAACCTCATGTCAAGAAAGGCCATGTCAGTAATCTGGGCTTCTAAACACATCTGACAAGAATAATGCAGTGTCATACTTCTGGTACATTATCATGGAAATCCTGCTGGAGCACAAGATTTAAGTAAGATGCAGCATCTCATTACAAGATGCACGAATACTCGAGTTTCAATCAAAAGCCACTCATAATACTGAGAACTGGAGCATTAATTCAAATAACCAGAGAAAACAAACAACAAATGAGAAACGATATTAGATTTATCTGAAAGAATTTTTAAGGGAGTGATCATGAAAATCTGTCAATGAAAAATTATTAACACATTTGAGACAACTGAAAACAAGATTCAAAAAATAGGCATTCTCACCCAATAAATACTATGTAAAAAGAAAAACTAAATGGAATTTTCAAACCTCAATGATTGGGCTTGGCAGCAGAAAATAGAAGGCAGAGAATCAGTGAACTTACAAACAAAACTATAAACATTATTAGGAAACACAATAGGCATTTCTTCATTTCTTGAATTTTTTAAGTATGTTTGATGGCTGAAACAAAAACTATGCTATTTCATGTGATTCTAAGTATACATAGTGATAATATTTAAAATAATTATAGTATAAACGGATCTAAAGAATAGTAAGATGTTCGTACATAATGTTAACTGAAAGGAATGATTATACCTATAGAGGGTAATAAGTTATAAGTGTCATAAAAAAGGTGACTGTGACTCAAAAACACTACAGGTAAAATAATATGGAATTCCAAAAAATGTTCAAGTATCCCACAGAACAACAGGAAAGAAACAGCAATAAAAAACAAAGGGAACAGAAAACAAAAATAAAATAGCAAATACAAGCTCAAAAGACTGATAATCATACTAAATACAAGTTGTGTAAATATACCAATTAAAAGACAAAGAATGACAAAGTTGATGAAAAGCATAAAGATAAATATACACGCCAATGAAAAAAATTATAGATCTTAGAAATAAATCCATATATAATAAGCAGATTTTCAACAAAGGTGCCAAGATACATAAAATGGGAAAAGACATTTTTTTTGAAAAGTATTCTGGAAAACTGGATAGCTACACACAAAAGAATGAAATTGAATCTTTTACACTACACACAACACTACGCTCAAAATAAAGGCTTATAGATTAGAACTGACACTGTAAAACCGCTCAAAGAAAACATGGGAGAAAAACTTCTCATGTTGGTCTTGACAATAATTTCATTGATAGGACACCAAAAGCAGAGGCACCAAAAACAAAAGTAAAAACTAGCGCATCAGCTAAAACTCTTCTGCACAGCAAAGGAAATAATCAACAGGGTAAAAGGCAAACCTACAGAACGAAAGAAAATATTCGCAAACTATAGATCTGATGTGGGTTCAATTTCCAAAATACATAAGAAACTCCTGCAACAAAAAATGCAAACTGTATCCAAAATGATGTATCATTCACACTTGTTATAGTAAATATCACCACAAAAACAGACAAGCATTTATGAGGATGTAGAAAAACCAGAACCCTTGTATATTATTAATAAGAACTCAAAATGAGTATGAAAAACAATATACAAGTTCACTAAAAATGTAAAAAATAGAATTACTATATGACTCAGAAGTTCCACTTATGGGTATTTATTCAGAAGAATTGAAATCATGACTATAATTATGTGCACTGCAGCACTATTTGCTGTAGCCAAAGTTTTAAAAAACAAATTAAGAGAACGAGAAGGGCCCCTTCCGGGGCCCGGTCTGCCGGGCCGGAGGGGCACCGGCGTGTGGGCTTGGAATCAGGGACAAATACACTCCCCCCCGCCATCAACAACCTGCTGTTTCGGAGGTCTGGCTAAATTGATAGCAACCAAGGAACATCAACCAACTTTTTGCTAGTATTGTTTCGTAGATCTTACAGGTCTCTGGGCAGCAACTCGAGCATCTCTATGGAAGGTGACAGCAGGCAATGTAGCAAGTACGGGGGATTCTCTTCTGTCTTGTCTTTTAGGCCCAATATGGTTCTCTTTCTTTGGCTTTACTCTGATCATTGTTATTATTATTAATAAAATTTTAAAAAGACAAAAAAACAAATTAAATGTCCTTGAACCAATAAATGAATAAAGAAAAAACAATGATAGATTAGATTAGATAGTTACATAGATGATACATAGATAGAGATAAAATGCTATTCAGTTTTCAGAATAAACCTGTAATATATGACAGCACAGGTGAACCTTGAAAACACTACTTTAATGAAGTAGCCTGCAATAAATACTCCATGATTTCTCTAACGTGTTGTGTAAAATACTCAAGTTTAAAGTTAAAGAATGGGTGGTCATTACCAAGAGCTGGAAGCACTGGAGAAATGGGGAGTTACTAATCAAAAGACGTAATGTTATAGACAAGCAAGATGAACAAGCTTTAGATAACTGTTGTACAATATGTCCCACACAATTAGTATCATGTATTGTGCACTTCAAAATTTTAGAAGGGAACATCTCATATTACATATTCTTAATAAGTTTTTTAACAATGTTTTCTAAAATAGATTTATTGTAAATGTAATGATTTATATAGATTTAAAGGACAAACGAAAGAAAAAATATATAATGCAAACATTAATTAAAAGAAACAGATGTGGTTCTATTAATTTCAACTATAACAGATTTTAACACAAAGGAAATTTTCAGACACAGAGAAAAATGCTACATAATGATAAAAATTCAGCCTATCAAAAGATGCAACAATATTTAGTGTGTATGAACAAAGCAATTAAAATATGTGAAGAAAAGCTTATGGAACAAAAAGGAAAATAAAGCCAATCTCCAGTTGGAGACTTCAAAAGCCCTCTTTCAACAATTGATATAACAACAACATCAAAAAAACAAAAATATGATAAAAGGATTCAAAATCACATCACCAACAGGATCGAACTACATTTATAAAAGACATTACAACAACACAAAATGTACACTCTTTTGAAGCACTATCCACAAATATACTCTACCATGTTTATAGACCGAAGACACAACATAGTAATGGTAATGATTATCAAAACTGTATCAAATTCTAAAAGTGATGTGTTTATAGATACAGATAAGATTATTCTGAAATTTATATTAAACGATAAAGGGAATAGAAAACAAACAATTATTAAAAGAAGAATGCAAAGAGGCTGGGAGAAATATTTTCAAATCAGACATATGATGAAAAAGGCCTCATACCGAGAATATATGGAAAATATTCAAGTTCTACATTAAAGGAACCAAACATGCAACTAGAAAGTAGGCAAAAAAAACTGAAGATGTATTTCACAGAAGATGATATATGTACGACAAATAAACACAGAAAATAAATTCAACACCATTAATGAAAAACATTAAGAACAAGATAGAATATCACTGTATCCCTGATAGATGCATTTGAAAAATTAGCAATAATACCAAGCACTAGTGATTACATGGAAAAAATGAATCTATCATACACTGCTGGTGGCAATTTAAAATAGTATGGCCATTTGAGTAAATTAGCAATTTTCTTAAAATCTAAACATATAGTAATCCTGTTAACCCAGCAATGTCTAGGAGATTTAAAAATTTATGTTCACAGAAAAACCTGTGCATGATTACATGATTATTCATAGCAGTTTTACTTGTAATAGCTCAAAAAAACTCAGACATTCTTTAACAGGTGAATGGTTAAATAAATCATGGAACTCCCATATGACAGAATGCTCCTCCTCAATTGTAAGATATAATATTGAGATATACAACTCAGATGGATATCAAGGACATTATTCTATGCTAAAATGTCGATCTCCAAAGACCACATTTTTACTCCATTTATAAAGCAAAACTATAGGAATAGAAACAGATTAGTAGTTTACAGAAATTACATATCATAGTGGGTAAGGAAACACAAATATGAAAATTCTTTTCATAGCACAGAGAAATTCTTTGTGATCGTAGAACATTTCTTTAACCTGATCATGATGGTATTTATATAAAAGTATATATGTAAAAAAATGAAAGAGAATATAGATAAATATCAATGTCAAGTTCTGATTTAAATGTGTAGCATAATCTCCTAAATACTGAACACCAGGGAAATCATGAAGGACTTCTTTTTACTCACTTTGTCACTTCCTATGAATCTAATTTATTAATACAAACGTACAGAGTACATGTCTTCTATTTTGGTGCTATCACATGCCGAATAAGCGAACTCAATATTATGCTTGAATATAAGAGGAGAAGGACTAAGAAGAGAATATGAAGAAGGAAGAGGAGGGAGAGAAGGAGGAGGGAAGTTGAAGAAGAAAGGGGATGGGAAGAGGAAGAAAGAAGGGTGGGAGGAGAGAAAAGGAAACAGGAGGGGATGAGGAAGGTAAGAGAAAGGAGAAGTCACCAAAATAGGATAAGCATAATTACCCATAAAGTGTAACATTAACAAGAATCAAGTGTGTAACTGCATACTTTAAATATTTGAGCCCTTGATGTTCAATATAAGTTTCACACAGTATAGAAACAAGTACATTTGCAACTCTATTCGGCATCTAACATATGAATATATGTTAGCAATTCACTGTTCTTTGAGCCAAATGTCATCTGCATTAGTCAATATTCTCTAAAGTAACAGAACCAATAGAGTACATAATTTAAAAGGAAGAGCTGCTTACATAATTGGAGGTACACTGCAGAGATAGGGAAATCAGTCCAGACTCAGTTGAGGAAGTTGGAAGTCTCAGAAAAGGAGAGTCCAATGATGCAGCACCAATCTGAAGCAAAAGAGCTTGGAAGCTCCTTTGGAAGCTTGGAAGTCACTGGTGCAAATCCTCATTCAAAGATTGAGGGATCTCAAGTCTCATGTGCACAAATATCACCCATGGTGGGTTGAGAGAAACAAGATGAATCAAAAAACAAGGTTCCCAGGTTCCCAAGATTCTTCAATTCATTGCATCAGAGATCCCCAACCTACTGGACACTGCCACCCTCATTTAAAGTTATTCTTCTCCCCTCAGTCTGCTGAACTGTGTTAGTTCTTTGTGGAAATACCCTCATGAAAACACCCAGAAATGAGCTTCACTAAAATTCTAGGCATCTCTTTTTCCAGTTGAGTTGACAATCAGGATTAAACACCATAATAAGCATTCATTCATCTTTTGAAATAACCTTTCCTGAAAAGAAGACTCTCCACCTAACCAGTGTATTATTTCTTCAACTCGTTGAAGTGGCAGATACCACAAAGAAAATAAATGTTACTCAAAGCAACAGAATCACCACAGAATAAACTAATAAAACTAACTGATCTAAAATATAAATTTTCAACCCTAGGTCACAATTTAACCAAACATGATTTTTAGGACATCTTTATTTTGTTTTTGTTTGTTTGTTTTTGTTTTTGTTTTTGATTTTTGTTTTTGTTTTGTCTTTTTGAGAGAGGGTCTTTCCATGCAGTTCAGGCTGGTTTTAAACTGACTTTGTAGCCCAGGTTGGTCTTGAACTCACAGTAATCTCCCTATCTCAGCCTCCAGAGTGCTGAGATTTCAGGCATACACCACCACACCCAGTTTTGTTTAGTTTTATTGTCTTTTCAAAATAAACTGTGATTTCTGGGAGTAAAATTAAGAATCATGCTTTATTGCTATTACAGAAGAAATGTTAATTAAAACCATAATGTAAATCTCAATCAATTTGAGCTTTTAATTTAAAAACTCATTATGATTCTATCCTTAAACAAACATTAGTATGAATTAAAAACAATGTTTCAGATGATGAACCAATCTTACTTTTCTCAGATAATATACACTATTTGAAATATATTTGGTTTCAGAAGAAATTTTTACATGGCAAGATTATATTTCAGTCACTACTTGTGGAAAATTTCCAAGTTCCACTTCTGTTGAAATAGCTGGAGTTTTTTTCCTAGGGACACACAACGCATTATACAATATGTTAAACTCTATTGAATTATGACCATTATTTTACCCAAATTGTATCTCATATTTGATTATTGGCATCATGTGAGAAAGTTCCTTGATTTTAATCATATTCTTTTGTCTAACACTTCAGCTACACCTGCAGTGTGGTCTACACTCCATGTATATTTTTCCATTATTTGCATTATTTGCTCAATACTTCATTTGAGTGATAGCACAGCTAAATGATCATTTTTAATTAATCTATTTAAAGTTTGGATGTATGTTCTTTTGATATTTATATACACTTGAAATTGCTCATTTTTAAATGAAACTCAGGTGAAATACTATTTATAGATTTTTTGATGTCTTCTTTCATCCAACCCATTTGCATTTGCCATATATAATCTGCTGTAGTAAATATTCCTGCTAAATTTGATTATAGTGTTTACCATTTTCTCTAAAGTATTTTGTTTCAACTCATCATTTCCCTTCATTTTCCATAATTTTCTCATTTCCACTATATTTTATGTACCCAATAACAATGTAGCAAAATGCTCCTTTAATGAGATGTTATGATATGATTATAGCTGGTAAAACTTTTCTTTTTGAAGTGAAGGAATATTCTTGAAACTGACAGGGAAGCTGTGATCTTTAGATTTTTAACCTCCTTTCATCTGCTGAAGGTAAATGTCAAAATACTTGTTAATATTTAGTGAATGTGTACCATATAACAGTATAATTTTTAACAGTAATCTTTAAAATAAAACAAGATATCTTATAACTTCCCAGAAACTTGTAGGAAGAGGTAGGAAGAAAACAGGATTAAACTACCTTTGTCTCCCCTAAAATGTCTGTGAATCTTTTATCAAAAAGTTTCACCAAAGACCTTCTTTTCATAGTCTTGAGCAATTATTTTAAAGCATGTAACTCAGACAAAGAGAAATGCAAGATGCAGACAAGGTAATGGGCATAAAGGGTACATGCAATCTGAATAATCATTGGTGAGAATTTTCAGCTTCAAAAGCTAACTCTTCCTGGAGATGCAGCTCAGCGGTACAAGGGCCTGCCTTGCAAGTGTAAGGTCCTGAGTTCGAGTCCCAGTTTTAAATAAAAGCTAACACTTACCTTAATCTCAGATTGGCTGCTCATGAACTTCTCCCAATTTGTGGGAAATCATGCTTTCCATCATTTAGTAACTTTTTGGTAAATAGTTTGTGTGTGTCTGTATGTGAAAAAGACAGAGCAAAATATAGGGGTGATAAATTATAATGGAGGCTTCAAAAAAATTCTTAGTAATCTTGAATTCCTTATCCTTTATGTATGATTAAACACATGAAAGCATACCATAGACTATTCCAAATTTTCTAATACTACAAACCTTACTCTATTACAGTAACATAAATGGTATATATACAGTAGCTCTAGTAATAGTATAGACAGGGCATATGCTACCATATTACCTCTACACTGCTAATAGGTCCAGTATATTGCAGGATTACAATGCATTGCAACACAACCATCTTTATAGATGTGTATTTTCCTATTTCAAATGTCTTATTCCAGATCCTTTAAGATCCTAAAAATTCCTAAAGTATACTCATTGAGATATATTTTCCTGTTATATGACTTACTAACCAGAAGTTCTGGTTGTCTTTTGCTTTTACTTGCCCTCCTTTAATTTAATCAATTTGAAAACATCAAAATTTCAATTTCCTCTAAAAATAAATGGCAAGTATTGATTTTAATTTTTTTCAGTACAAGTCAAGAAGAACAATAAGAGAATCTGAGATCTAGAAAGCTAATCCTAATGAATCAAGAGATCTAAGTATCACACTAACAACTATTTCTTTAACAAAATTAAGACTTCACAGTATAAATGCCATAGATTGACATTCTTTATTTAAATATTGGTGGTAGTGATAGTGTATTTGAAAAGTGCTGGCTGCAGAAACATACATTGTGAAACTAATAGAAGAGAGGCCCCTTGAACACAAAAACCTGTTATCTGCCCTGACCCTTTTCTCCTTCCACTACAAGTTTCTACTTATTCCTGAAACAAGAAAGTTCAACATAATCAACTGTGAAAAATAATAAAGACATAAATATATATTTTAAAACACTATATTATAAAATGGTGACAATATTAACCTTATAAAGAACTGTTTCAGAATTCAAAATGGACTATGAAGCAAATAAAAGAACACATGGCAATCAAAATATGAAGGAAGTAGTTAAAATATAATTAGAACATAGTCCTAAAGTTGTTTTTCAATGATCAAGATCCATGAACTATTGCATACTGTGTGTGTGCTCTACAGTTGAACCACTTCTTCAGCAATTGTGATAAATCTGTTAAAGTAGTCAGAAACATAAAGGAAGACTGCAAAGTGAAAAAAACAACTATGGGGTGGGTGGGGTCACACAAGTTAAAAATAGGAGATAGGTCACACACAAGGAAGTTTTACAATGACAACTGGTAGATTCCAAGAAGAGACAGCAATTTCCAAAACAAAAAAGTAAAGAAAAATTTAAAAGTGAATATAGAAGATATGTAGCAAAAACACAAAAATACAATTAAAAATTCATTAAGTTAAACAGACATGTATGACCATTATGTATCAGTTTTTAAAGTAAAATTGAGTCATAAAGACAAAGAGAATGTCAATATAAATGTCAATTATTTAATTTTTCTCACATATATTTATTTTTCCATTTGTTACATGATTTTTGTTCTCTCTTACTCATAACACATAATACACTGCTTAGACTTTTTGAAAATATTTTGCTTTGTTCCACATTGCTGTTGTTACCATTTATGGAGTCTTTTAAAAATTTTGGTATTTCTCATTCACTGATTCTGTAATATAGAATATTTTTCCCAATTTTCTTCTTGAGGCTATTACAATCTTCAAATGCCTCTACATTTTGATCTTGTAGCTCATAATTCCATAGAAGTATATAAACTCTGATTACAACGTATGTTAATCAGATTCCTTGTAGTGAATTCAGCATCTTTTCTTAGTTCATAATTATGCAATTCCTTATCTGTAAGACAGAAAAATATCCTAAGTTGACTTTTTAAGTGCTTTCCTAGCAATACCCTCTCAGCACTGTGATCAGAGTTTCCTTTTCTAAATCAAAATATATGACCTTGCTATTACCCATGCACAATACATCTAATGACTGTCCAGTAGATATTGTTAAAATTCAAGAGTCGTTAAGATGTTGTAGTAGGTTTACTCTGTTGAGACAATTTACTCTCAAAATATATTTCCAAGAAAGATCTTTCTTTAGTTGGCCCAAGAGTAGAATTCTTCCAAGCAAAATCTGTGTAAGATTTAGCAGGTAAGAGTAAAACAGCATCTCAAAAGGATGTAACCACCATTCCTCTCTGAAGAACAATGTGGTTAGACATGACATACAGAAGTAGCAATAGCTTGACTTTGTGTGATTGTTAATTGTGATATTTCTACTTGACTTGAGTAAGAACAGTCCAGTAAAACAACAAAGCTCTAAGTACATCTGTGGATGATTGAATACCGGCCACAAATTGAGGAGCAAGACCCACCCAAGATGTTTGTGGCACCAAACCCTAGGCTTGTGACCTGGATGAAATGAAAAGTGAAAGGAGTTCTTCTCTTTTTCTTCTATGGTGGAGTTCCAGTCTTAACTACTGCCTTAGGACATTCACGGCCAGCTCCTTCAGATCTTCAGCACAGACTTCATCCTTCCCGTGTAGATTTTCTGACTTTCTGACATAGACTCACACCAGATTTTGCAGTGAGCTCCAGGCCTTTGACATTTGATTGGAATATCTGGCTTTCCACTGTGTAGATGGACATTTTGCATTCTTTCTTTCTTGATTCTGCATGTGGTCACATAAGCCTAACTTTGCAAATTCTTTATACAATCACATAGATCATATAGTATTATATTTAGTTAGTATAATATATATTATTATATTAAATCTGTTTCTGTGGTAAGCCCTAACTGATACATCTGTTTCCCTGTACATATTTGTTCTTTATGCTGAGCAGTGGGTATGGAGAACTGAGTAACTATGTAAAGGAGAAAATTTCCTGCTGTAGTCCTTTGTGGTCCTACTTTGGGTCTAGACATAATTAGCCTCTCAGATTACCTTGTAATTCTAATCATCCACCCCTGCCAGAGCCTCAAAAGAGTTCATTTATGAGTGTTCACTGATGTTTTATTTTCTGTTTCTAGATCCTCACTCCCAAGATTCTCTTCTAATCATGTACAACTTATTCATACCAGAAATTATTTAGCACACACTATCTTAATGGTTTAGCATCCCAAATTGAGCCCTATATGATTCAGATGGATTTTAGCCCTTTTATAATCATCTCCCCCACAGTCTTTTCAAACTCACAAATGATTCTCTTACCTATATTATTACTTATGTATTATTTTTCTAAAAATTTTAAAATATTAGATAAATTATTTCATACCTATATAAATTATTTTGTATATCTCTTCATCCCTCTTCAGTGACCTCTTTGGCACTGCCCATGGTCATTTCCCTGCTTAGGATGTTCCTTCTACATCTGCCTGGTGGACTCCACTCACACTTCAAGGTATACACTTCCATGGAACCATCTCTGTCATTGACCAAATTCTTCATTCCACTTTCTAAAATCAATTTGTATTTTACCTTTGAGTCTACTATATCCATTAATAAAATATATTGTAACCTTTTATCTAATTTATGTCTCTTTAAATGAGCACCTTAGTTTTTTTCTTAGTTATACTACTTTTACTAGCATTTTACACAGTTTCTGATATGTGGCATTTCTCAATAATTTATTCAGACATTGAATTTTCAGTTTTATTAAAGTGGTTATATTTTTTTAAATTTCCCATTAATAAACAGTCTGCCATTATGCTTTGTGTTTATATGTCCTCCCAAAGTCTCATGCAGCCATGCGGGCAGGTTTCTAGAGTTTGTGGTTGATTCATGGTCCAGTGTTGGGATAATGGGTTTGAGTTCTACATCCACCCTAGGGTGGGTAGCCTACTCACAATATAAGGTACAGAAAGAGTCTTCTCTCATGCTCCTCCCTTTTTGGTCTTGTTGCTTTTGCTGTCTTTTGCTGCCATGAACAGTTGCCCCTCTGCCACACCAGCCTGCCTTGGAGCCAGCTAATTGCAGACTGAAACTTCCACAGACAGTGAGTTAAATCAATCTTTCCCCTTTAATTTTGGACATTGGGTATTTTACCTCAGCAATGAGAGAAAAGTAACTAAGACAGCTGCAATAAGTGAATTTCATAGTTATAGCTTTTTTAAAAGTCAAAGTCTAGCCTGATGTGGCGGCGCATGCCTTTAATCCCAGCACTCAAGAGGCTGAGGTAGGAGAAACGCTGTGAGTTTGAGGCCGGCTTGGGCTACAACCTGAGCATAAGGTCAGCCTGAACTACACAGTGTGACCCTGTCTCTAAAAACCAGGGCCAGGAGTTTGGTTTAGTGGCTTAAGTGCCTGTCTGCCAAGCACGAGGTTGTGAGTTCGATCCTGGGTGCCACAAAAATAAATAAACAAACATAAAAATAAAAAATAAAAGTGTAAGTCTATTTGTACATACATTTTTTAATTCATTGTTTCATAGTTTTTATTATGGTTGTTTCAAATGTGGTCTAGAATTACTATTACTCCATCAGCTTTCATATGCACAACATCAAACAAATAATCAAGAACTGTTCAAAGGAAAAAATGACATTGTATTATTTTGTATATGCTTCTATCACTTAGTTCAAACAACACTTTCACACTAGAAAATAAATTCTCATAAGAAACTTGTAAATGCAGTAAAGCTGTGGGTAACTAAAAAGTTTTGAAGTGGTTTTCTGTTCTTAGAAAGTAAAATTAACTGTTAGTTACAGAACTCCTTTATAGCTAGTAAATGTGTCTTATTAGACATTTTTTCCATGGATGATTTTACTTGTACATATTCACAGCAAGTATTTATAGTCTTCAGTTTGCAGTGCATCTTTAGACAAGTGATTATTGTCAGTTGGCCTTTGATAATTACACCAAGAGGTGTATTATATGGGGACAATGTACAATTTGTGGTTTGCCTTGATAGTTTAATAACAAGCTATTAAAACTGTTTTGACAAAATTCATATACTTTATTTTAGGCATTCTAATCTATACCAAAATCATTATCATATCAACAATGAGGCACGATCTGAAAGGAGAATAAAGAGTGGGAAAGAGAAAAAGAAGGAGCAAAAGAAAAACACATCACTTATAACAGTACTTCTCAGTTTACAGGCTTCTGATGCTTGGGGACCTATGACGTTATTTCAAACTGATTCACTGATACAAATTAGAAGATATTTTTTGAATACTGTTCCCATATTTCGCAAGCATGTGTTTTTTAAATATATGAATTATTTGATTAATAAAATGAAAATTAACTTACAATTTAGCTGTGCACCAATTTTATCTTTTCATAATACACTTTCTCATAATACAAATGAAAGTAAGATTGCACTCTTAACTGCTTTTCTAGAGCAGACACAGCTATATTTGAAACTACTGCTTTAGATCACTAATGTCAATAAATGTGGCATGTTTGCAAGGGTTTTTACTTTTTCAGATAAAATCTATTCATCACATTCAGTGCTAGTTTGGGGATCACAAAAATTGTATGTCAGTTCTTATACCTACTTATAATCTTACATTATGGTGTTCCAGAAAAATAATATTTCAAAAGAACATTAAAACCAAAATGTTTTCCGCTTTATAAAAATTGTGCATTTTTACACCTCAATAATTCAATTACTCAGATATCAGCATTATTTATATTTAGAAGGGAAATTACCTAGCTTTTACATCTACAACTGAAAAGAGATTTTTGAGGTTAGGAATCTCAAAGATAGGGAATGCCTGTATGCAGGAGTACAAAGAAGATGCTGAGAAACTTCCAGCTCTGGGAATCCTGACATCCACAGAGAATCAACCAGGTCTGTATCTCTGAAGGTCAGCCAGACCCTGGGGAGCAGTTTCTCTCTTTCCATCTAGGTTCAGTTTTTCCTTGCTTTATCTCCTTGCAAAATTATTCTAAGTAATTGCTGGAAGCAAAACCTAAATTGTAGGATATATATTTTTCTATTTCCTTTCTAAAGGGAAATTTTAGAAAATTAATTTTTAACTATGAGTCTTGAATTCTCCACAAACCTTTATGAACTGGGTCTTTCAGTTAATGTAATGTCAAACATTTATTTTATATTGAGGTTCCAAGAAAAGAGTCATACTTAAAAAGAACTTAATTTCCCAAGTTAGTCTGCTAGTTCAGTAAACTTTTGAACAAAATTTCACCAAGATTTTCCTTGGGGTTTTATAAGACTTTAAAAATTTTAAAATTAAAATTTAGAAATCTAAAATTCTTATGAAAGCATAAGATTTTAAATAATAAGTATAAATAGTAATTTAAACATTTTTGTATAGAAAATTTGCAGATAAGCCATTTCAAGTGTATGGAGATAGTAGTCAAGTCAATAAATTGTATAAGAAATGTATGCTAACCAGCTTGAAAATTAAGAAGGAAAATCAATTATACTATGTGCTTATCAGCTTGAAAATTAGAATGAAAACCAATTTATAATATCACACATTGTGCAAAAATGTGCATTATCATAAAAACACGATAATATAAAATTTGTGTAGAAAGTTAGGGGTGGAATGATCATTTAAAATAAAACTCTGAAGCCAAGATGGATAGATGGGTAGATGAATGGATGAATGGAGGGATGGATGGATGGGCAGATAGTTGATGAATGAACAGATGAATATATTTACCTACAAAGATATTTATAACTTTTGCACAAAGAAAAACACTTTAAGGAAAGTTGAAATGTAAGCAAAAAATAGAACACATTGCAATGTACATAATTAGCAAAAACCATCAAAATTTGTAAAGTAATCAAAATTATCAAGAACAAAATTGCCAAAACCCTTAAAGAAGAAATTAACAAAACATCATGCATGAATATCATGCAGACATATGAAACATGTTTGCCATCACTATTAATTAATTTAACTCACTAGTGACCTACAGTATTTCGTTCATTTGGAAATATATGCATCTTTAAGCAACTTTTGTAATGACCTCCAACAGTCATTTTACTTTTGAGCAAGTCAAGGTTATTGAAAATTTACATGACAAAACTTGTATCATCCCCTATCCTCGGAGTGCAAAACTAAAAATAATCTTGCTATTCCTCTCCTCTTGGCTCAGCTGCAAATTTTCCCTCTTCCATGACCACATGAACTGTTTCCTAAAGCATGAAATGCTGGTTCCTAAGTGGTCATTAAAGGGCAAGATGATGCGACCTGCATGTGCAAAGGAATTACTTTCTGTGGGAATAGGTTACAGAAATGAGAAAAACAAAGTGAGAGGAGAGTTTACTCATGAATTTTATCTTCCTTCTCTCTTCTTGTGAATGAATGCGAAGTTCATATGTATTTCAAAAGGACTAATAAGACGGTGGGAGGCAATACCCTGAAGACCTAAGTGATTGAAATCTGTGCCCCTGAGGTTTTATAGTATGCAGAGGCATACATCTCATTAAAACAATAAACAAAATGCAATGTTTATCTCCCAATGTTTTCTTCCTGTGAATAATCTCTAAGTGTGACTTAACCTATTAACTTATACTAAAAGGAGTGTACTCACATATATCTGTACTAGTTTAGCCTATCTTTCTGCTAATACACACATTTTTTATGTATAAAATGGTCTATTTTCTAATATTTTAATAGTCATAAAGCTATAAAATTCATAACAATCTACAGATTTATAATTTGATTAAATTTCAGAAGGATGAGACTTTTAAACTCTTTTCTGTTACTGGCAGTCAAATTAATTTATATTTTAAAGTCCATTGGAATGAAGATTCCAGCCCTATGTCCCTTAAAAATGTGCTAAACCTTTTAACAAGGCTTGAATTAATACATTTTAACAATGGAAACCATGATTAGAATTTGGACCATTTGTTGACTATTATGAATATTACACTAAATTTTACGTTCTTCCTCATGTTTACAAAAGACTTGTCACTTAATTATTGCAACAGAGAATAAAGATATTTGGAGATTTATAGGGACCAGAGCTCCAAAATATACAGGGCATGCCACAGCATCAGTAATAATTGAGTAAGATGGGGGGCATGAGTGTGTGAGTGCGTGTGCGTGTGGGGGGGGTAGATCTTGTAGTATGACTGAATTGGTTTGCTGATCAGTTTAATCTAAAATTGAATATAAACTGAATCTAAGTGGCAAGGAATGACTATGTCTTTATTTTCACATTTATGCTGTCACACACGTAATTGAGTGCTCATGCCTCAAAGGAATGGTCAAAATACGACCATTATATCAATTATAGAAGCCCTATATATGTCTAGGACTTCTTTACACAAATGCAATTATATTTTATATTTTTAATTTTTAATTTTTGTGTTTTAAAACAAAAAATTATGATACAGAATTTCAAAACAAATTGTTAATATATTGCATATTGTTATCTTCAAAGTGGTTGCTCAGATCACAAGATATAGGCATGAAAAAAATGATCCAACAATTAAAGCAAAAACCATTCTTTTTGATGAACTAACAGCGATTAGCAGTGTAATTATTTATCTCATATATATATATATATATATATATATATATATATACACACATGTAAGTCTTTTCCCTTATTTTCTCCTTTCCCCCATCCCAGTTCAGTTTTTTTTTCCTTTTGAGCAGTTTCTTCCCCTTTCACTTTCACAATAACTATTGTATATTTTGGAAAGAACAGCTATCATCAAGAAATCAACCAATAAAAAATTCTTCTGGGGCTGTAGGGAAAACAAAACCCTTCTCCACTGTTGGTGGGAGTGTAGACTGGTACAACCATTGTGGAAATCAGTGTGGAGATTCACCAAAAAAAAAACTAGAATTCAATCCAGCTATTCCCCTTCTAGGTATTTGCCCAGCAGAATTTGAAAACATCATACCACAGTGATACATACGCATGCATGTTTATAGCAGCACAATTTGTAATAGCTAAATCTTGGAAATAACCCAAATGCCCATAAACCGCAGAATGGATAAAATGGATGGATAATTTTATATAATGAAATACTATTTAGCTACAAAAAAGGATAAACTCAAGGCTTTTCTAGACAAATGGATGCAACTTGAGACCATGCCTATAAGTGAAATAAATCAGACTGCATGCTTAAACATTATATTGTCTCCATAGTGCAACTAGATTTTAGACAAAATCACAGATGCAGTGATTTGTTTCTCAGAATAATTTAAGATTTTGTCTTCAGAATGTCAATAATACCAGACATATAAATCAGAAAACAAGACAACTTTATATGTAATTAATCATATACTAAAATATTGTATCTGGGCATCTAATTCAGAAATTTAGGCAGTTATTAATTATTTAACCTATTTTAGTATGGGTAGGAAATGATGTAATATGTGAAGCTATAAAGAATAACTAAAATGACATGTTTATCACTGAATTTAGCTAGGAACAAATTAAAACTACTTAGGTCATGTTCATTCATATTTTAAATTAATATTACTATTCTATCCTTACTATTCAAAAACACTGTTCTACTGAACATTAACATATTTGTCAGGCTGCAAGCTTGCAGTTTGCTTATTGCATTTTGCTTTTATAAAAATGTCATAATTAATCACAAGAGCGCTTCATTGATACATTCCATCATCAAGTGATACTGATATACTTAAAATTCTGTTCTGAACATCTACATAATGTCAAGTTATATAAATTGTCCCTACTTGCCACTTTCACTGCTCAACTAGTTATTGAGAAGACCAAACAATCTAACATCGACTGAATGAAGCATTTGCTATCCTAAAATGGCTTTAGTGCCCGGCACATAATTGGAGGTTTAAGACTGGATGGCAAAATTGTCAAATCCATTACCATACCTGCCAAGAAAATGCACAGTTCATATGTTTCCATTGTGTTTTTTTTCCTTTCAAGTTAGAATTCAGTTTCATAACACTATTAGATTCCTTCAGGCAAAGCATTTGAAGACAGGCATTGAGCCTCTCCATTTGTTAAAAAAATTTAACCTTTGCTCTCCTCATTTATATTACTACCCCATGTATATTGAAAATCTCAAAGAAAGATAACTGGAAATATTTTGAGTGCTAGCATGAGCAGATTTCAAAAATCGGAAAAAGAATAAAATATTGTTTGTTTAGCAAGAACTATGAAGATGCCTAGTTACAACTGTAGAGCAACTTGATTTATTATTTCAAATATGTCAGTATGGAAATGCACAAATTTCAAATGACACATTTATAGCATAGTGAAGAACTTATTAGAATTTTCATTTTCTAATCTGTGAGCAGGTTTAGAAACAGATTTTGTGTACAAAACAAATATTGTTTTACCTAATTGAGTAAACAAATATTCAGTGAGTGGGGGAGGGGAGTCTGCAGGAAAAATATATCAAAGCCTAGTAAAAGTAAAATAAAAATAAACTTATTCAATTGATTAGTGCCAAATAGAAAATGTAGTAGAATTAAGTTTCTGTATCACAGATTTTTGCCAGTAGAACCTGGAAGTGGTAGTTTTATAAGTCTAGAGTTAGTATGTGTGTGAATTCATTGGGAGAAAGAGAGATAGCAGAATAAAGAGAGATGGAAAGCAGGCATAATGCCATTGACGTTAAAAACTGAGACTAAGCAGTCATAAGGGTTTCAAAGGGATTACTAACAGAGGTGGGATTAGGTACCTGTACTTCTAGCCAGATTCTCTATACATTTTCTTACATGTGGATTGAAAGTTTTAACAATTAACATTGATTTGTTTTTCTTATAATGTAAAATGGAATAATGGAATTTTAAGACTGCCAATGACAAAAAGCAGGGCTTGGTGGCGCACGCCTTTAATCCCAGCACTCGGGAGGCTGAGGTAGGTGGAGAGTTGTGAGTTCAAAGCCAGCTTGGGCTACAACATGAGCAAGGCCAGTCTGAACTACATAGTGCGACCCTGCCTCAAAAAACAATTAGGGCTGGGAGTTTGGCTTAGTGGCTTAAGTGCTTGCTTGGCAGGCGAGAAGTTGTGAGTTCAATCCCTGGTACTGACCAAAAAACAAAGACCACGAATGACAGAGTTCATCATGTTTTCTTTCCTAAACTAAATTAAGAAATAAAAGGAATTCATCCTTTTAAAATGGAATTATTCTAGATAAAATATGGTAACATGGGAAGAAAAAAGGTGTATTAAGAAAGTTGTAAATATAAACATCACCAAAGATTATACAAAATAATAACATTAAAAACTGTAAAAAACATACATAAAACTAATATGCAAAGCAATAATACAAACTCTATACAAGCAATGAAAAACATTAAAGGGTTCTGAAACAGTATTCCCCCACAGTATTGTCAGCATCACGTACATGCTATATTGTGCCCTAAAAGGAAATACATGAACCAGTTGTCTCTATTAAGCACCAGCAATGTGCTAATGGCCCAAAAAAATAAGTTTTTATTTTAAGTTCAATTTATATTTAAATGGTACCTGTGTCTAGTGGTACCATGTTGAACACTGACAGCCTAAAGATTCATGCATTACCTGGAAAGTGGGTAAAAGTAGACTGTAAAAATAAATTAAGGTACAAACATTACTTTTTGGGATAACAAGAAAAAAAATTCACTTATGAACAAATCAAAAGAATGTAAAAAAAATTAAATACTGAAAAATTTACTCCATAGCAATATAAAGTATGAGAGAAAAAAGTACATTATAGTTGATAATACACAAAATAAATCGCAATGTACCACAAGTAAATCTTAATTCAATAATTATATCAAATTTAAAGTCACTAAATATTCTAATTAAGATATCAAATTACAAACTCACCTATTGAGTTTACTATCTGGTTTAGATAGCATAATTTTTCTAGTATTTTTTAGCTTAGGAAATATCAGCCTTTAGAATCTTTCTAAGATTGAAAATCATTAGCATAGTCTTTCCATTTGATTTCCAATATTGGATATTCTTTAATGTTTTTATAAATATTTTCATTTGTATTTCACTTTATTAACATACATGCATATGTAAGTGTACATATGTGTATGTATATACACATCCATGTATGTTTGTTCTTTCTCAATAAAACAATATTTTCATAATTTTCTGTCTTCTTGGATATTGCTCTACTAATGATATCTATAATATTTGTAGAATAAATCAATGAATTTCTAAGACATGACTAGCATCAGTGTTTAGAGGTAAGAACAAATTAAAATACAGTCAACATTTACACAATTAAGAACAATAATTTGAGTTTAAGAATTCATATTGAATTTTGTGGTTTTTCAGAGATATATGGTTACTCATTTTTTCAATTTAATGGAGATAGGTATTACTCATTTCAGGTATTATCTATTTTATTATTATAAAGTACACAAGTTATATTATACTTAATGATACTTCTCTTAATATTTTTATATTATTAAAGTACTTTATAAACTTCATAGTGTCTGCAAGTATATTATCTTGTGCATTGTCATAGTAGTTCTATAAAGAAAGAGTAGATAAATCTCTCCATATGCTCAGTGTTAGAGACAGTAACATAATCAAGCCCCAATCAAAACATTTAATTGTACATGCTCCCTCTCTCTCTCTCTCTCTCTCTCTTTCTCTTTCTCTTTCTCTCTCCCCTCTCATATTTTCACACGGACCAAAATTCAGTACGGATAAAAATATAAATTTCTTTGAAGGTCAAAATACATGTCTAGTGAATTTTCTGAGTTTCTTTAAAGGCAGAATTTATAAACCATATACAACAATGATTAATGTGAGTAAAGTAAGTCACAAGTCAAATTCAAACTGGAAACCAAACTATAAATTATCTTAATTCTTTTTTGTTAATATTGAGGAGAAAAAAAATGTATGTACTTTCAATAATCTAAAATTGAGTGAATTTCTAAGCCAAATGTGACAAAAAACACCTGCAATTTCAGTACTCAGAGAGGCTGATGGAGAATCTCAAGCAACTTACTGTGGCCCTGTCTCAAAATAAAAATTAAAAAGGGTTGGGCTGGTATGAAGCTTAGTTGAAAGATCCTGGTTCAATTCCCAATATTTCAAAAAAAATTTTTTTAAAAATGCAACTATTTTCTCTCCCTCTTAAACCTTAATGGTAAGAAGTATAATTTTTATTTTCTAAATTTAAGCCACAAACCTACATATTTGCTCAAAGCAGGAGCTTCTGGCTTTAATTGTAATTGAGTTCATTAGAAATAGAAAACCATGAAAATTTATTAAGAATTTGAAATGATTACTTGTAGCAAGTCCTTAGCAGTCCTAGTTGAGAAAAAGCCGTTCCTTATTTTCTAGGGACACCTAAAATTTATACTGTGTAGTGTAATTCATCAGGACAGCATTATGATCAATGATAAACAACTTACAGAAAATTCATTTACCTGTTGCAAACTGCTTTATTATGAGTTACCAATATTAAAAAAAATTTATCTCAACCATGCTAATCTCTTCCAGAGATATGATTAACTGAGCAACAAATCATCTATACAATTTTCCATTTTTCAAGATGAAAGAGAAGATGTTAAGTTCCAGTTTTTACTTTTACAAACATTTAATTCAGTCGCGTGAATCATCACTACTTGAAAACCAGACTGCCTTTCTCAGAATGGAAGACAAAAAGGCTTTCCTAGTCCTCGGCTTTTCTCTAATAGGAAACATAATGAAATTTCACTAGTAAAGATCATCAACTTCTTAGTGAAATCTCAGCTCCAAAAAAATGTCATAGAGCATACAGGTTTTATTCAGGACAAGAAAATACTGACCTTTATGTTATACCAGCTGTTGCAAATTTGAGTACTAAATGATCATTTGAGCACTAAATGATCACTGGAAATGAAGATAACAGTATCCTCAATGCTGTCTTTCATTACTAATTTTTAAGTAAACTGTTTTACATTCAAATATTTGTATAAGAATCATTTGTATAAATAGATGTTAAGAATAAACGATGCACAGTAACATTCATGAATGTCCTCTCCATGGTATGAAATCTTGCAACTGTTTCCAAAATGGGTCACCTGAACACCCTAACTATATGTCAAAACATGCCAGAATACAGCTTCAGAGCTGACCATTTCATAAAAGCAAAACCAAACAGACAGTACTTTCATTGTTGCGTAATTGTTTAGTTAGGTTAAAAAAGAGACCTCTTTATTGGGTGTTTACTAAGCAGTGTTAATTTCTACTAACCAAAAGTCAGCTCTCACAAACCAATCACTGAACCGGGATAGTATTTCTCAGCTCATCATCTATTAGGACAGTTAAACATTTCAATTAAATTCTTTACTTTTCCTGTAGACTTCACTATAATGTGTCCACAAGGCATGACATGACTTCTAATTCAGACTTCAAAACTTCTTTCAACTTCTCCTTAGCTATCACTTTGATATCAATGCACAGATAACAGATATACTTTGATGAAGCCTTTGTGAAATGAAAAGCAGGGCAATGAGTTAGAATTAAGGGAGTGAGTTAAGGGCAGTGATAGAGGGGTGGTATTTTGATAACAAATATGCAAGCCTCTAAGGTATGGGACAAAGAGATCTTGCTGTTTTAGCAGGGTGACAGTTTTGGCAATCTGAGCTCTGAAATCAGTAAGATCAAGCTTAAATACACATATCTTTAGTATTTCTTCATTGCTATAGTCTCCACAATGAAGAAAGGCCTCTTACTGAGACATGTTTGGTGAGGAAATTGCCTGTTGAGAGACATGTCAAAGAAAGGAAAATCATCTGGAAGGGGTAGACTTGACTGACCTTTGACCTTATTCCTATTGAGCCCACTGTTTTTTGGCTACTCATCAAGGTCAACAAAAGACACACCCATATCACCCAATGGTCATTGAGACTCCATTCTGTTGCATAGCTGGTAAACTGAAACTGAGTCAAAGATAAATTAGTACCAATTTTCCTTACCAAATTGTGGGATGAACCATATGGCTTCCCAGACCAAAGCACTGACTGAATTCTTACTCTGAATTGTAGAAAACACATCTTAGTCAGTACCATAAACCACTACACAGTTAGATGGCAAAATTTCTCCAAATTTGCATGTCAATTGCATTGGGCATATGTGGAAGGACGTGGCTCATAAAGTACACAAGCAACACTTTCTCTAGTATCAAGCTTCCATATTCACATAATTCTTAATAGATTCACTCCTCCCTTCCTTTCATTAGATTCAATGCTGAAAAACAAAATTAAAATTTAGAAAAAAAATAATTCTACTGGAAAGTCAGATGTTGTAATGATTTATTATTAAAATATTCACTTTAGCTATAAATTTATATAAAAACTGAATGAAAGGATGATGTCTGAAAAGAAAGTCTAGGTTCAAACAGTGCTCTCTATGGATACAAACCGATGAATTTTTTGAAAAAAAAGTCATTTAGGGTTATATCTAAGCCTAAAAGTAACCCATTGGAATTATCTAAATTTGAATTCTTTTAGCATTTGGTACAGTCTCCCTCTTAACTGTATTCCAAGGCATTTGTGATTAACATTTCTGTATAAGAAAATTAAACAATCAAAAATACCAACTGAAATAATGGTCTTTGGTCACTACCACAAACACATTGTTTTAATTTATTCACACTCCAATAAATCACAAAGTGCTTCAACAACACACCTGTAAGCAAAATTTGGTCTTTAAAATTAACATTTGTGCTTGTGTAACATGCCTATAATTCCTTGTATATGAAATGTACAATCCTAAGCATGTTTTTGTCACTAAGGTGGGAGAGAAACATGAAAGAATGGGTAGAAAGATAGGAGGATGGAAAGGAGAAAAAAAGAAGAAAGAGAGGGAGGGAGGGATAGACAGAGGTAGGGAGGCAGAAAAATAATGGCTGCAAAAGAATTTTTCTGAACTCAGCAGTAATTCTGATCCTTGAATTAGCTATTTATGCCTATAAACTCTCCAGTCCTAGGCTCAAATTTGTTTTGAAAATTAATGTATTGTTCCTTGACTTTTTAAATAGAGTTTTTGCCAGCAGAGCAGAGAGCAGCAGATCACATCTTTTGGGTACCCAGAGAAGGAAAAATGGCGACTTGCCCATTGATGTCCCAGATTACGTTTTTTTTAATTAGTTTCTTTTGATGTTATACACTAAAGACAATTATTTTTGCCATTATGACTTTTCAAATCATTTTTAATCACACATTTGCTCATTTTATTCTCACACAGAAATGAGTCCAGAGTTTAAAATAAAATTAACTTCAAACATTCTAAAGTTGTTAAACAGCTAATTATTTTTATGGGAAGATAGCAATGAGTCTCTGGATTACATATTCTATTGTATATTAAAGTGAAATAGTTTGCAGGCCTATCCTCTTAAAGTTCTGAAAAGGCCAAATTTTGTTAAAGGCATGACTACATAATTATCATTTAAATAGTGCAGAAATATAAAAAAGATTCCTCCACCATCATCAAGCTTATGTAATCATTAAAGATGCTAACTTTTCATTTTGTTTTCACATTTACAAAATAATTAGACTTTGCCTTGAGGAGTAATCTTTAAGAATGGTAAAAACTGTTGTTGATTTAGCAATCTTCTCTGCAGTTGTGTGATGAGAAGATGTAATATTGTGAAAAACTTACAAATGAAGTTTATAAAACAAAAGTTTTAGCAACATATTATAACCTTTTGAACACATACCTGAGTAAAGGATGCTATATAAATAAAGACTGAAACTTTCATTATTTTTTAAACTCATGTTTAGTATAGTATTAAGGAAGTTTAAACAAGAGGAGTAACTGGTTATTCTGTAAACTTTTTTCAACCATTAAACAACCTAGCTGGGGGTTTAGCTCAGTGGCCTCAGTGCCTGTCTGGCAGGCGCGAGGTTGTGAGTTCGATCCCTGGTACCAAAAACAAACAAACAAAAAAAAAAAAAACTATTATATTAAACAACCTATGCTCCTAAAATATTACCACTTTCTTCTGTATTTGATATCATTTGGATTCCTCTTTGCCCCCACTGGTTTAGTTTTACATGCCCATACACACACACAAACACACACACATAATGCACATGTTCTACCTTGAACACATTTTTCTAGAGAATAGTGTATTGTTTAAGATAGATACTAAATTGTAAAGCTGATCTATAGGACTTACCTTACATAGCTGAAGAACCAATTCCTGAGACGCTGAAAAACACCATTTCATTTCTGCTTTCATGAATTCCATCATTTTATATACTGTTATGGTTTATATATTGTGTCAACTTGAGAAGTCTAGAAGCTTAATTAAGTAACTCAGCTGCTCTCCATCCTGGGGTATAGAGCACAGGCTGTTACCTGTTCATTGGGTCAATTTGAGAAGATCAGAAGTTTAACTGAGAGACTCAGCGGGGAGCCAGGGTTCTTTGTAAACATCCTCAGCCTGTGCAAGAGGAGGGCAGGCAGATGGTGTGAGTGCTACCCCCACCCCAGGGGAGCAGCCTGCATACTGTAAAAGGTGAATGAGGAGGGATTGATTGCTGCTTCTTCGGAGGAGCTCCAGTCTTCGCCTTCAGCTTGGACGTTGTCTCCTAGCTTCTGTCACAGACCGTTCAGCTTCCTAGTAGACTTTCAGCCTTGGGTGTAGACTCTTCAGCCTTCTGTGGTACCTTCTTCAGTGTTTCGTCATAGACCCATCGGCCTCCTGATGCGGACTTGCATAGGACACTGCCGTAAACTCTAGCCCTTGAGCTGAACCATTCACCCTCCAGCTTGAAGACACCCTCTGCACACCCCTTTATTCAACTTTGTGGTTGACCATGGTAAGCCAATCTTGTTATTCGTTATACAGTTGTATATCGTGTGTTATATCTGTTCTCTAATAAACCCTGACTGATATGTATACCTTCTATCAGTAACGCTGTGGAGTGTTTGTCCTATGACTGACTTATTTAATTAACATAATGTCTTCGAGGTTTATCCATGTTGCTTTAAATAGTGGAATTTTCTTCCTTTTCAAACTTAAGTGACATTCTGTTACATGTATATGTCACGTATTCTTTATTCATTTGTCAACGGACATCCTGGTTTCTTCTACATCTTGGCTACTGAGACTCACATTTCAATAAACATGGGGCTGTGGGTATCTTATCAAGATAGTGCTTTCAGTTCTTTTGGGTGTATGTCCAGAAGTGGAATTACGAGTCAAGTGAAAGTTTTACTTTTAACTTTTGGAGCAGACTATACTGTTTTGCATTGTGGCTGTACTATTCTACATTGGCAATTACAGAATAGTATAAGGTGAGAATTTTTAAACTTTGTTTTCCAGTCTCAGAATAGCAAACTGTGGATGCTAATGAGTCCAATCTGATAATCTTTATGAACACTTTCAGCAAAGCAAACTTGTGAAGGTCTGTAGAGTAAATCATCACCATTGTACCTATGCAAATGAATGCACCAAAACTATTAAGAACAGTCTGAGATTATTTTTTAATCAATAGGAAGAGACTATAGAAAAATGTTCGTTCTTCAGTAAGAAATTACACACTCTGTACTGCCAAGCGACCTTCAATTTATCCATTCTGACTCTACAAGAATGCTTTTATAATTTTTGCATTATAAATAAGTGATAGTGATGCAGAATCATTCTTATCTATGAACATATAAATAAATTCTTGTCTATAGAAACAAAAACTGCACAATCATTTCAGCATATTTCATAAATGTGTATTTCCTCAAAGTTGTTTTTGAGTGAGTCATAATATTTACCTGATTTCATCAGCTTTAAGTTAATTAAAAACATTAATGCATGCTTATTTTATACCCATATTAAAAGTAATGATTTTATTTTTTTCTGAAAAGTAAGGGTTGTTTTTTTTTTTTTTTTTTTTTGCTTGTTTGGTTTTGTTTTGCAAATGCATTAGTGCCCTGCTATGCTCAAACCCTGAATGAGAGCAGCTCAGAGAATGTGTGGCTTCAGCAGGACCTCAGGTGAAGCTGTGAGAGAGAAGCAGCACAGGCCATCGGGTGATTACACTCCCAGTAGCAGAACATTTGAGTAGCACATTTCCATGGCTATGAGAGTCATATAAATACATGCTAAATAAAGTAATTTCTCCCATTATAATTTGCTTAGAATGTGTCATTCTTCAAAACACATGCTTAAAATCCAGTAATCTTTTACTAACCTAAATTGAAAGTAATACAGAACAAATTAGTATCATACAGAAAATATTTATTGAGATGCTACAAAATATACATTACCTGAAGTAAATAAATAAATGTTATTCCTTTGCTCTAAAAGATATTTATTCTAGAAAATATTTCATGAAAGAATGAAATTAATACATATTTTTGTCTGTAGCCAGGCTTTTCTTTTAAATAAACTATATTGTGGCCCATATATAGAAAGTTTGTAGTCACTGCCACAGTTATAGGACATCTGTCAATACAATTACAGAGGTATGTAACTATATTTTAACAACTAACCGTCAACATGAACTTTAACTTTATAAAATATTCTTTGTCTATTGATGTATACTATAACCAATTTCTTACAGCTAAATCCAAAATTAATGTTTTTCTTTACAAAGAATACTTTTAAAGAAATACTGATGAACATGTTTTTATAAAATATGGAAGAATGCATTGCTTCTCCTTATATTTCTTTTGTCATTGTTTTGACAGAGTCTCACTATGTCACTGTGTAGCCCAGGTAGGCCTTGAAATTTTGATCCTTCTCCTGTCTCAGTTTTGTGAGTGCTGGGACTACAATCATATGTCACTGCATCCAGTTTTGATTTTGATTCACATATTAAAATATTATTAGCATGATGATATGAAAATTTTACTATCTCATTTCAAATACATGTAAAGAGAATATGCATCTTAAAATATTTTGTTAATAAAATATCACATAAAAAAAGAACTATCTTTAAAAAATTGAGAAAAGTAAAGACATAAAAATATATAAAATTATGCAGATCTACAGAGACAAATCACTTGATTTTCATTCTAGGAATAGATTCATTCTGATCAATATGGTACTCTGCTAAACAGAGATACTTAATTAATTTATAGTGGAAATTTCACTTAAGTCTATTTGCCATTGTGTATCAGACTGTTCTCCCATAGAGAATAAATATGAAAGCTGGTTAAAGTGGCAAATAAAAAAATTAAAAACCTTCTTGAATGCATTAGCAATTCTTGTATCTATGCTGAAAACAATTAACCTTTACCCTATCTTATAATATATGTACAAATCAATTCCAGATGGATTACAGAACTAAATGTGAAAGGTTAAAAATGTATATAAAGCTTCTGGAAGGTTACATAGTTGAATATCTTTATGTTGTGATATACAAAGGTTCCTTAATACACAAAAGCAATAATCATAAAAGAAACAACCCATAAAATGGATTTCATTAAAATTAAAGGTTTATGTTTTTTATAACCATTAAAAAGTATAAGGCAGGCCACAGAGTAGATGAAAAATTTATTTTAATTATATCTGACAAAGAAATCATGCCTTGTGTAAAGTATTCTTACAAATTGCTAAAGAAAATCCAACGCAATTTTTAAACCTTTGTTTATTAGTACAGATTTGTATTAAATATTTACATTTTGTGGGGAGTTTGGCAATGTAATTTTTAAAAATATTCAAAAGGCTTCTGCACGTACTTTAATAAAAGAAGATGTACCATGAATAATAGGCACATAAAAATATTTGAATCTTTAGGAGTTCTTACCAAAATGCAATTAAAACTGTATATGAACTTCAATTACAATTTCAAAGAAAACATTATAACACTGACAAAAAATGTACTATCAAGAACGTTAAACTATCAAGTATTCTAACTGGAGTATAAATCTATACAATTGGAAAACTGTTCTTTGCTGTCTGTTGCATACTAAAGTTATAAACTGAATTGTTCTTGAAAGTATTACTTGTTGGAATAATTGTCAACAAAATATGATCCCCAAAAATTTACCACCTACTGTATGAGTAAATTGTCATATTTTATTTAATAGTGTGCTGCAAAGAAAGGGGATTGATTACAGCTACAGTCAAAAACACGAATGTATCTCAAACATAATGTAAGGTGAAAGAAGAACCACACAAAACATTGCAAAGAATGTGATTCCAATTTATATGAGTTTCACAAAAAGCTAAGTGAAGTAGAAATTAGAACAGTGACTATGACTAGAAGAATAATGACCAGTGGAAAACCATGGAAGAGACTTCAGTTTTATTTCTCAAATGGGGTTGTGATTATGCTGTTGAATTCATGAGCTTTAACATGCATGCACATCAATGTATAAACTTACATTAGGGTTTCAAAAATAGATTGTAAGTATGAATTTGATTGACTGCCCTCAGTAGTAAAGCAAATGTGTCCTTATTGTATGAAATGAAACCTTTTATTCTCTTTAGGAATAATCTCATCACAATTACCATGTATAAAACTGAATTCATTGCTCCTTTTACGTACCGGGGATCAAACTCACAACCTGGCGCCTGTCAGGAAGGCACTTAAGCCACTGAGTCAAACTCCTGGTCCTAGTTTTTTGAGGCAAGGTCGCACTACATAGGTTAAGGCCGGCCTTGCTCATGTTGTAGCCCAAGCCGGCCTTGAACTCACAACACTCCTCCTACCTCAGCCTCCCGAGTGCTGGGATTAAACGTGTGCACCACCACGCCTGGCTTCATTGCTTCTTATGGAATAGTTTCCACAAAATATACTGTATTCTTTTCATTTAAAAAATTAAGATTCAGAAAAATCTGTAGTGGAATAAGCTAAAATCAGTGTATAAACTAAATCTAGGAACTAATAGATATGGATTTTTACTTATTTGAATTTAAAAGATAGTTGCTTACAACTATTTTAATGTTAAATAATAAAATTTCATTTATTCAAAAAAGTTTAACCAATATCAATATATCTCATACTTAAAAAAGTGAAACCTCTTAGAACTTACAAAAGCATGTGAAATGCAGATTTGAATGCTATTTTCTTCCATTTCATTCTCAAAGATCTTTTAGTAGAATGATTATGTATGATATGCACATTTACCATGTAGAAAACACATTAAAGAAAAAGATAATCTCTCATTTGTATGCATTGTATAAAGAAGTATTTTGATATTTTAAATCTATTTATGTGCCCTGTGATAGTTAATTTTATGTGTCACCTGACTGGGCCATGAGCTACTCAGATATTTTGTTTATTATTATTATTATCATTACCATTATTATTATGTACTAGGGATTGGACCTTCATGTTGAGTGATATCCTCAGCCTATTTTTTTATTATTAGTTGTCAGATAGGATCTTGCTAAGTCACAGAGTTGCCTAGGCCGGGTTTGAACTTGCTATTCTCTTGCCTCAGCCTCCCAGAATATGGGAAATATAAGTATAAACATTTGACTTGAAAATTATTTTGAGTGTGATTGAGAATGACAATAATATTTGAATTAGCAAAGTAAAGCATATTTCTCTCTCTAATGTAGGTGGAACTCATCCAGTCAATTCTTATTCAGAAAAATTCTGAAAATTATTTTGAGTGTGATTGAGAATGACAATAATATTTGAATTAGCAAAGTAAAGCATATTTCTCTCTCTAATGTAGGTGGAACTCATCCAGTCTTTCTTATTCAGAAAAATTCTGAATAAGAGGAACTCTTCATGCCAGACTGCTTGATGTAGGACCTTGGTCTTTTTCTGCCTTTGAGCTCAAAGTAAAAAAATCTGCTTTTCTTGTGTGTCTGAAGAAATGCTGTTATTAGGTTCTTTTGAGATAGGATAACAAAATGACTTAAAGAATTTGTGAATATTTTCTTGTATTATAAGGTTATTTGGTTTCAATCATCCATACATGTATATGGTTTTTATTTGAGTAACACCCTAATAATTAAAACTTTTAAGTAATAACTAGATTTATCCAGATTTTCTAGTTTTCTCATTGATCTAAAAGGAAATGTAATCTTATGACTTCAAATTATATTGTATTTAACAGCATAGTTTCTAATAGCTTGAAATTCCTCAGAAGTCTTTAAAAAGTCAGCAATATTTCTTCTGTTCCACATGTCTCACTGAATAAATTGATTAACAGATTGTTCTGATCTTCCTCTGAAAATGTCATACCTAACTATAGACTTTATATAACTTTTTAAATATATTTTAAAATTCATTGTCAGAAAATATCATATTCAAATACTGTATAAACGTTAAAAGTAGATTTTAAAATTCTTCATAGTACTAGTTGAAAGTGAAACCCAAAATGTGGTTTTGTCAGCACTTACATATTTTTTTCTAGAAGAAAAGAAATCATGTGACCTTGTGTTTCAGTGATATCCTATTCCATAAGTGGATATTGCATAAGTTTATGTCACAACAAATAGGTAAGGTATGATAGAAAGACATGATAACTTAAAGTCAAAACATGAAATTCCATAAGGAAAAATCCACTGGGCACTTAATCTAATGGAAAAGAAGACAGAGAACACTCAAAAGCAAATCGACCCTATTTTATCTTTGTCCTATAAGAAGAACATGATATTCATTATTTTACGTCCTTGAAAGATATTAGATAGTACTAATAACAGTGTTCTAATAGAAAAATTATAACTATCAATAGTTTCTAATGTTTAAAAATGACATTATTACACTATCAATAATGTATCATTGCAAAAATAAATCAATGAGTTAGATAAAATCTATACATCTACCTACCAATTTATAGAAAACACAGAAAATAGTACATGATGTAACCAACAAAATTCAAACAATAGGAATCTATTTTTTTTTCTGCCAACCATAACAAATTATTCCTGAAAATAGGAAGACAGATCTTTTGCAAAAGTCGGGGTGTTATAGTTTGTGTCTAGATGTCCTCTCAAAGCCTCATGCAGTTATAGAGGTTTTTTGCAGAGATGACTGAATCTAGAGTGTGTGGTTGATTCACAGTGCAGCACTGAGAATAAGGGTGCTGGGATTAAGGGTGGGTGATTGCTGGATTAGTGCACTGATTGGATTGGCACAACCCTGATCCCAGTAGACTGGATATAATATAAAGTACACAAAGAGGCTTTTCTTGCTCTCTCCCTTCTCCCTTTTTGTTTTTGCTATCTTCTGCTGCGATGAACAAATGCCTTTTTGCTATGTGCCAGCCTGATTTGGAGCCAGCCAATGACGGACTGAAACCTCTACAAACTGTGAGCTAAATAAACCCTTTCTCCTTTGACTTTGAATGTCAGGTATTTTGTCTTAGCAGTGAGAGAAATGTAACTAAAACCCAAAGAGACTAAGAGATGGAGGAACTGGGGAGATAGTGGGAGAAGAAGAGAGGAAAGGGATGAAAAATTATTAAGACATGCTACGTACATTAACAACTCTCTATGGTGAATGCAATCACTATGTACTGCAAACACGCACTAATAAAATTTTTAAAAATTTTTCCTCGCAGGACAACAAAATAATGTATTTAAATGCTGGAGTATTATATTTATAATGATGGAATAGCAATCAAATTATCATCAAAAATGAGAGTGAAAGCCATTTTGTGATATTCTGTGTCCAAGACACCCACAACCAAATGGAGAATGTAAGGAAAAGGCATGAAATAAAAGATAAAAGTAAATTAGTACATAAATAGTAAAGAAATATTTTTTAAATTTAATTAACATAAGAATAAAAATTTTGGGCCAGGAATTTAGCTCAGTGGCATAATGCCTGCCTGGCAAGCACGAGGTTGTAAGTTCAATCACCAGTACCAAAAAAAATAAAAAATCATGTATAAACAATTTAACTAAAATTCTAAGCAAAGGGAACAAGATGAAAAGATGTATCAGTGAATATTATGAACAACTAAAATTCTTATATTTTAAAGGACAATGGAATACTGAGAAGTGTAACTATCTTAGAATATATATGTATTAAAATTTTAAGGAAACCAGTAAAAAGAATGATTTAAAGATAATTTAAAGTTTCTAGATATACAGGAAGATAAATAATGTATGGAATACTTTTTTTATTGTATAGAATGTATAGAATACATTATTTATCCAACAGAAATTAAGAAAGCAACTAAGTAGAGAGAAAATAATCATATTTATGTATTCAATTTTCAATTCCCACTTTATCTTTCACCAATGAAAGAGTTTGTTTCACCAAACAGACTCAATGACCTCTAATACATTGCTTCAAATATGTTCAATCTTCCCCTAACATTCATGTACAATGATAACAGCACATTGTCGTAAACTCACAGAATTCTTGCTCTGTTCCAATCCATTTACTACGTAATAATTATACTTCTAAAACCTATGACTTCTACTGATCCTAGAATGACACACAAAATTTCTACTCTGTTCACAAGTATAATATGATACTGCTTCTCATGGCTTCTCTTTAATCTTTAAATTTTACTCAGTGGAAGTTTTATTTGGCATATCAGAATTTCTTAATTTTTTAGAATAAAATCTGAATTAGTGGGTCTCTAAAAAGTTGAAGAAAGTTACAGCAATGCCAATGATATACAGCTGTTTTCTTTCCCAAAATATTATCTCAGGCCAATAGAATTTTTTAGAATTCTATGCATAAGTAGCAAGAACATCTGGAAAGGCTACCTGTTTGTAACAGTTAATAATGACTGTCAACTTGACAGGCAGGATTAAGAGAAAAACCCAGCAGACAGAGTAGAGCACGTTTCTCAGTGTGTCTGAATGGGTGCCAGGGATGTGAAGGTGGGGACTCCGTCTGCGCTCTGGCTCCTTCCTCTCTGGTGCTTTTCTGTGCTCTGCTTCTCATCTGCCAGGAAGTGAGCAGCTTCGCTCCACCATGATGTTTCTGCCTTGGAACAAGACAACCACAGACTGAAACTTCGGAAGCCACAGCCAAATAATCCATTTCTCCTTTAAATAATGAATGTCCAACATTTGTCCTACTTGTGAAAACTGATCAATACAGTGCTTTAATCAACAAAATACAATTCATAAAATAGGTCTCCATTCTCCAGTGTAAAAAGTTATTTAAAAATTATGAACAACAGTCCTAAAGAATATTTGAGTTTTAATTTAGTTTAACAATCTGTATTTAACAACTTTTACTTTTATATTGCTCAGCTTGTCCATTGCTGAAACAAAACACCAGGTGAGCACAAAGTGAGGAGAAGAGATTCATTTTGGCTCATGGTTTCACAGGTTTCAGTCCGTGGTTGACCAGTGCCAAGTCAGAAGCATCCATCTGACATCTTGGTGGAGAACAGCTGCCCAAGAAATGGAGTGGAGGAGGAGAGCCACAGAGAAGAGAAGTACAGGTCACATACAGTCCCCAAGGCAATTTTTCCATCATTCTTTTTCTCCCAATAAACCCCTATGTCTAATAGCTTATTCAGCTAAGAACTCACCATTGACGAGCTTTGTGTACAAGTTATGCATACACCTCTCCAGGAGTCTCCCAATTTCATCAAGTTAGCAATTAACATAAACCAGTACAATTTCCAATAATTATTATAAATATAAATATTATCAGATATTTACTATATATAGTAATTTTAAAATGCACCTTCATACAAATTAATGATGAAATGAAATCAGAGCTATACTTAAACTTGTTGACAAGAGAAATTAAATTTAGGTTAATACCTACAGAGCAAAAAATTAAAATATCTAAAATTACGATTATGCTACAAGAATAAAAACGTCTACTAGGCAAAATCATTCAATCATTCTAGATATTTATTTGGAACCTATGATGTCCCATATTCAGTTCTAAATTCTGAAAATACAGCAGCAAAAATACCTGATAATAATGTGTTACCCCTTGGACTTTACATCTCTTTAAGGGAAGACAAAGAGCAAATATATAAGCTAAAAAATGTATAGCAAACAAGTCAAATACTGTAAGTGTCATAAAAAAGGATTACTAAAGATTACTAATATTAACTAAAATGGTGAAGCCAGGCATTGTGATGCATGCCTATAATCCCAGCACTTAGGAGGCTGAGGCAGGAAGATTGCTGCAAGTTCAAGGCCAGCCTAAGCTACATAGTGAATTCAAGACAAGCCTGAATTACAGAGCAAGACCCTGTCTCCAAAAACAGAATAAAAACAGAAACAGTGAAAGAATGCATCACCAAGAAGCTGAGATTTAACAGCTATTTGAAGAGTTGAGAGAATATGTTCAGAAGTATCTGTGGAATAGGCTTCCAAAAATATTCAGGGACAAATACAATGGCTCTGGTATGGTAAATTATCTAACAGGGCAAGGAAACAGTGGAACTTGATAGAATGAGAAAGGAGGAAAGTGGTTAGGGGTAAAGATGAGAGGTAAAAGAGTAGCTCATGGAATATCTAGATGTCCAAGAAGGACTTTGTTTATTTTTTCAGATCATTTTCTTAATTAGTACATGCTTATGGCACAAAGTTTATATATGTAATACACCTTAATTCCTTTTCTTTATACCCTTTCCCTTCCTTCCCTCCATCCATTGTTACATCACCTTTGGTTTCCTTCTTTCCCTTTCTTTCTTTCTTTCTTTCTTTTCTTTCTTTCTTTCTTTCTTTCTTTCTTTCTTTCTTTCCTTCCTTCCTTCCTTCCTTCCTTCCTTCCTTCCTTCCTTCCTTCTTTCCGGACATGCTTACAGTTCATAATGTTCACATTATTTGTGTGGCATTGATAACTGTACAGAACAGATCTTAATTGCTTTTTCATCCCCTTTCCTTCCCGATTTTCTTCCTCACTCCATCCCTTTCTCCTTTAGGTTCTGTCTCCCTACTTTCTATTATCTGTCTTTTCCTTTGGTTTTTACTTGAAGCAAGTTCAAAAGGCAAAGGTGTCTATCAGAGGAAGAGCAGAATCAAAACTGCATATGAAACTTTATGGCTCCAATGTTGAGAAAAGACTGAAAAGAAAGGCAGAAGTAGAGAGTCCTGTTACATGAGTACTGAAGTAATGCAAACCAAGGCACGATGATGGCCTTGTCCGAGTCAGAAATCATAATGATGGAAACCAGGACTTTAGTGTGGATTTTATTTTTAAGAAAGAATCGAGAGTTTCCTTATAATCTAGGTGAAAATGTGAGAAATGAATAAGAATCCAAGATGAAACTGAAGTTTTTCATTTGAGCACTTGAAAGAATAGAATTGCAGTTTATTTAGGTAAACTTTTGTGGAGGAACTTCCAGAAAAATGATCACACACTTGATTTAAAGTCATATACATATATATATATAACTGCAGACAATGAATAGAAAGGTAGAAATTGGGTCTGAAATTCAGAGAAAGCATAATCAGCATGAATAATTGGGCAAGGGGATTTAAAATCTTGAAACTGAAATCACCAATGAAATAAAACTTTGAGAAAGAATAGACTGAATAAAAAGTTTTATGAACTTTCAAAGACGAGAGAGACAAGAAAGAGAAGAAACCAACAAAGATAAACATGAATGATTAGAAACATAGGAAAAAACTAGGATTATAGTATCTTGGGACAAAAGTATAGAAAGTGTTTCATGGAGAAAGGATTTACTGTATGTCAAGTGATGATAAAACATGAACTAAAATGGGAATTTACATTTTGTCACTGGATTTAGAAAGGTGGAAATCATTAATAGCTTCTTTTAAAGCAATTCTTTGCATAAGGGATAACTCAGGCAACAGTGAAAGTCTTGATTGTGAAATGTTCAGGAAAGAATAAGGAAACAGAAATTATAAAGATTATATAAAGTCTTACAATGGAAGGTTCTCAGACAAACCGTGGGAGACATGTTTTCCACATGGAAATTAGAATGGTGCAGAAACTGGAAAGACAAAAGTTAATAAAATAGAAATCTTTACTGTAAATGAGTCCCAGGGTTTGCTGTCCTTCTCCAGAAAATTAATAAAAAGAGTAAGCAAAAAATTAATAAGGATCAATATGAATTCATGAAGAATAAGCCATGATCTCACTGGTATTACAAGAGCAAAAATTTGTATAATCTGTTTGAATAAATATTTGACAGTATTTATCAAATGTTTAAACATCCATAGCTAATTTCACTCATAATAAATTATCCTACAAGCATATTTTTACGTTTCCAAATATATATTTCAATAATAGTTAATGATTTGAAGTATTTGCTTTATGCAAGACACTGTTCCTAATTACCTTATATGGGGATTTCAAGAATGCAACATTGAGTTTGTCTTTTTCTATTTTATAAATGAAGACAACTACGTAAAGAAAAAATTAAATAATTTGCTCATGTAAGAAGAATGAGTAAATAATTTGTTCAATATCTGAACCCTGGGAAAGTGAACCCATAGAAAAACATTTTTACCATTACTCTAGAACATCTCCCTTTAAATATACACAATTCTTCTTGACACATTATTTGTTACACACAAAAAGACATTTGAAACAACCCAAATGGCCTTCACTATATAACTCTTTTAATAAACTATAGCTCATGAAAAATATTACAAGAAAATATTTTTTGAGGTTTTAAGAATATTAATTTATTTGAACAAATAATTCATGACTTGGGCAGCACTCAAAACTACGGGAGGAGAGCTTTACTACAGGTACCTGAGAAACACACTTTGGCAAGTTTAACATAGAAGAAATTACTTGGCATTTCTAGTTAGGCATTTGCCTTAATTGGGTATATCCTGAGGACCATCCTCATTCCCATCACCCTTAATCCCAGCATTGCACTATGAATCAATCACATACTCTAGATTCAGTGGCTTCCATTCAGTGGCTAGATCTAAAAGTGCATGAGGCTTTGGGGGGACATCTAGACATAAATTATGACACAGTACCACATTAATTTATATATAATAGTGTAGGTACAACCCATTTTGATTTTAGCAATTAACTACATAGGCAATAGTTTTGTGTTCAAGGAAAGGTGGATAAACTTGGAACTTTAATTAGGATTTTCCAAAGAATAGACAGGAAGACAGAAATGTAAGTATGGATAGCTTTTAAGGGGAAATAGTACTAAGTTAAATGGGAAAGAAAGAGGATTCAAGTATTTGCTGTCAAGAAAGATATATACCATGGATAACTAGGACTTGATCTCAGTGAGGAAACCTGGTAGCCAGTGTAGACTCATATGTGTCTCAGAATTAAAAGGCTGGCAACTCCAGGCAGTCGCTGGTTGAGAAATGCCGATATGGAGTAGGTGAGTGGACATTAATTCCTGATGTCTTTTTCCTGCCTTACTCTGATTCAAAGCAGGAGCTGATGACTAAAGAATGAGGGCCCAATAGATGAAAAACGAACAAACAAAAAGTAATAAAAGCTGGAGATTGCCGGTTCCTGTCCAGTTCTCACTTTCTTTCTCATTTGTTTTATTTTTTGGTAGGGGTGGAAGAGGGTGAGGGCTAAATTCTGCCTTGTAAGAGCAAAAGGTCTTGATGGAGCAGTGATAAACCCAGATCAAATGTATGTAGAGATGTATCAAGTTTTAGCACATGTTGTATGAAGCCCAAATTGTGCTGATTATTTCAGAGAGTGCTATCAGACATGAGGTAATCTAGAATCAGATCACAAGTGCTGTATTTCAGTAGCTTCATACATAGAAATATTCTATTTTAAAATTATTTATTTTTATTTAAATGCTCATTTAAATCCTAAATATTTATTTTGAAGTAATTTCAGACTTGTAGAAAAGTTATAAGAATTTCTCAGTGTCTTTCATTAAGATTTTTCAAATGTTTCTCTCTTTCTCTCTCTCCCTCTCCCTACCTCCTTCTATGTGTACACAAGCACACACTCCTACACACAAACCATAATGATACTTCCAATTTAAAATTCAACTTCAATCCAAAGGCAGAGTTTATTCTTGCCTTTCCTTTTTCCATATTTATAAATTTTGAAAATAGTAAAAAGAACTGATTTTCATTAGCCACATATATTTATTTGTGTGCTTAATCCTAAATACACAGGAAGTAGTGTCAAAACTGCTAGCCCAAAATACTGAAGAAAACAAACCTATTAAATGTGGCCACTTCTGCTCTGACAGTATTTGGTCAAAATTCACCATTTAGAAGTTTTTGATCTTAGTCTTTTTTTCTTTCCCTTTAATATAGTGGTGTTATTCATTTTTGAAAGATAATTAGATACACTGTGCTTTAGAGAGGTTGTTTCTTCCTTTTCTTATTTACTTTTATGTACATGTAACATAGACATATTTCTAGAATTCAGGACTACATAAAGAAATATATTCAGAGAAATATCAGAATAACCTCATCCCTTCTACCTGCTCTCACACTCTCTGTCTTTTTACACCAGTTGAAAAGTGGAAGATTTGAAAATAAAAACTTCCAAAATAAATCTTAGTATTTTAAACTTGAAACTGAATTGTTTTTGTGAATGTCCTGATCATATCTTAGTGCTCAGAAGACACGTTAATTTCAGGAAACATAGACATTTTCACACCACTAAAGGCTGAAGGCAGCACAGGAGCATTTAAAAACAAAAACGCTTTTTAAAACATTACGAGTAAAACAGGGACAACAAAAACAGTGTCACATGGGATTTTCCAGGTGATAGCATTCAGTGGCCAGAATGTTTATTAAAGAATTCCCTTGAGGACCACACCTAGGAAAGAAATGAAAAGAAAAAAAAAAAAAAAAAGGTTAGTCAGAGTTGTGTGCTGTGCCAGGCAACCCCAGAGGGAGCTCATGAAGTAAAATTGCCTTTCAGGGTGGTTCATGTTGTGCTGAAGTGGCTGGGCTGCTCGCTTTAGTTATTGGAGTTGGGTAACTTGGAGATGAATGTGACCCTGAGTGAAGAAGCTGTCTGCACTGGAGAAATCCTCGCGGGCTACCTGCTGAAAGGTCTCCCAGTGGGGCAGGTTAAATCTAGAAGATGAATCAGAGGCTCATGACTAGTCCATAAAATAAGAACTAAAGTCTGAAACACAACACCAGTTATACACTCTGTTATATTTATCAAGAAAACGATATTTTCTTGAATTAATGAATAATTTTCAATTTGTGTGTGTGCGTGTATGCCAGGGATTGAACTTACAACCGCGTGCTTTTAAAATAAATTTTTATTAATAATTAGGGTTGTGGTAGTTTAAGGATCCAGGTTAGTTTTGTTTTGTTTTGTGTTTAGTATTGGAAAGGGAGATTTATTTTTCTTTTACCCCAATACAAAATCTTTTCTTAATGCATCAAGTTGAGATGAATAAAATAACATTGTGGAACTAGGAAATTTCTACATCAAAAACTTTCGTTAAACTGACTTTTAATGATATGGGGATAGATGCTGATAAATAAAGTACCCCAAATGTGTTATCATTGTATCATATTATTAAGATATCTGGAAAGTTTAGAGAAAAAATATTCTCTATAGAATGAATATAGAAGTATATGGTGGCTAATGAATATAGAAGTATAAAGTGGTTGTTGATAGTTATCTTTCAACAGAGAAAATTAGAAAACTTTCTAGTAAAAACTGATTACCTGTGACCAGTGCAATTGCCATCAAGCAGAATGTGTCAACAGCTGCAATTCTCAGATGACTCTTAGCACAACTAAATTTTAGAAATGTGGAATTTCCCTATTTATTTTTCCCAAATATGACCAGAAATAACAAGTTCATGCCATTGAAAATATTAAGTTTTATAATGTTCCTATGTGGAGAAAAGTGAAATACTTATTTTTTTCTTACAAAACACAAAATTTTACAAAAATAGAATGAGAAAATTAATGAAATCCAATTCATAATAAAGGTATTGCAAAGGATGGAATTCTGAGTCATACTTGCTTCCTAGATAAAACAAATTGTAAAATCATTGGATAAGCTATATGTTAAGACACAAAACAAGATTAATGTGAAAAGTGTTGACATTTGTAATTCACAAATAAAAAACTCACAGATCACATTATAACACTGAATTCAAGACAACATGAATGAAAGGAGAAACAGAGAAATATATTTTAAATGACAAAAATGTCATCATGAAAAAGGCACAACAGGATACCACAGCAGAAATATTGACAAGATTAAATAAAATGCTGCCCAAAGCAATTTGAAAGATAGACATAAACCACAGATAAAGAAGTATATGTACATATTATTAGAAATATTTTTAAAGATGATTTATATGCCAGCATCCTGCTATTTTAAGTTATAAAATATCACTTAACAGCCACCTTTTGTTTGTCTGCTGTTTAGAGTACCCTACCAGGCTAATTCAAATATAACAATATTCAAGAATTCTACTATCATCATCCACAAGATAGTAGTCATTGTTCTGGCAGAACATGAAAAACTAGAAAGCCAATCTGAAGCCACTGTTGTTTTTAATCCCATGGTAAATAAAATAAACTTCAGTACAGTACAGGAAAAATCAAACCACAGCGTTCTATCAATGGAGTCCAATCTGTACAGAGGGCATTCTCAGGAAATGGTCATTAGTCTCCCTTTAATATGTCAGAGGGTTTGTGGTGGGAAGAGTTCCTGTATTTTGGGAAGCTATTAGTGCCAGAAAACACAAAATTCATTACCTCTTTCTACTTGATAGCTCTTTGGGTATTTTAAGATTCACAGATACATCTGCTCTATCTGTTCCTCAGTCTGAGCCTTCACAGCTTCCCTGCTCCTCACATGCACTCTCCAAATCAGAGAAAAATCCACTCGGAGCACGAAGGCTTTTCAATCATCTCTTCCAGCTTAGTGCCTACAAATGCATCTAGTACACCACCTCTAGAATGATAAATGCAAAGCCACAGTATCTACATCTGGATGCTATGCTGCTAAATGTAGATTTTTAAAGCTACACATCTGATTACTCCTTCACTTTCATCAGCACAAATGAAATTATGTATATTGTTGAAAATTCAAATACAAAATTTTACTCATTATCTTTTTTTTTAATCTCTGGGTTCAGGCCATCATTATGGCTGATTGTGACAGCCACACTCCAAGAATATGGGAAATTTTCACATACTAAGACACACCAAAGTCCCCCAAGGCCTTTGCATCCATTGCTCCCCCTCCCTGAAAGACCTCATCCAACCCCACCCCAATGCTATACACTGGCTTCCATTACCTTCCTTCCATTAGCCTGCTCACTTTTACTCTGTTCTGACAAATACAATTGTATATATATGATATACAACATGATTTTGATATATGTATAAATGTTCTTCAGCTCTGACTTTAAACACTTGGACTGTCACAGTGACTACTCAGAGTGGATTTCTTCCAATTATATCTTCTTTGTGCATACTAAAGCACTCAGCTCGAACTCATTCATCAGTGAACGTCTCACACTAAACAGAGAGCTTCATGAATAGGCATCATGTTTGTTGCCTCTCCTGCCATAGCCCAGGTGGCTAGTAGAAGAGTAAGTAACCACTGGGCTAGGAAGATAAGAGGAACCTGGGTTTTACCATGCATGGCAGTAACCTCTATCCATTATCAGACATTCACCTCTTCAATACTGTAGAGGTCATAAAGAATTTTAATCAGGAAAGAGACATAGGTGTTCTAGAACATTTCAATAATTAACATATTTAAGATCATATTGTAGGTAATGTTATAAATCTCCTTATTCTGTTTTCTCTGGAAAGATGTTATAATACACATTTCATCCAAGAGTGACCACTAAATTCAAATATAATGAAAGGAACATGAAAGTTACAACCAGTAAAACTTTCATTAGCTATATAATTTTGGGCCAGTTATTATAATTTCTTAATCTGTAAAGAGGAAATTGTTAAAATATATAGGAATTATTTTATTGCAAAAATTAAATAAAATGTTAATAGCATTCACCATCTTTATCACTTCACATTCAAAATTCAGTATTGACAAACCCAGTTAGTTTTAAAATTTGGTGAGAATTGATAAGTATCGACATTAAAATAACCAGACTACAATTTCTAATTTAAAAAACTGGAGACATATCAGCCCTCTCCAGACTTCAGTGTCTTTGATTTCTGATAACTGCAAATTCAGTAAGGATTTGAGCACCACAAAAATATTGCCTTTATCTGGGACTTCAAATCTACCTTAAAGTGGTAATTTGCCTTCATATTTTGATTCTTGTTTGAGATGCAAAACTATCTTTCCAAGTGTGAAGAGTAATCTATTTAGGTGAGAAAAAAAGAAAAAGAAAAATCATGCAATTTTGTTGCTGTTTTTAATCTGCTGTCAGACTAAGTTCCCCAATCATTTGTCTCCTCCTTTCATTTTATTACACTTACGCTTTTGCTGCTTAGCATTTTTTAAACCCTCTATTCATTCTTCAGGCTTCCTGAAACTATTCTTAGAGTTACAGAATAAAAATGTATCAACATTTTTATATCCTCCTTGATATAATTTGAACATTTTACAACTTGAATTTAACAAAATGATCTCTAGACTAACATCTATTTTTCTCTTTGTAATTTTCACAACTGCAGAGTTTGTGTAGTTGAAAAATTGTATGCAGTATTTCACCTTTAATTTCTTGTAGGTATTTAAACATAGAGTTGAAAAAATATGTAGAAATCTTTTAACTTGAACATTTTTATTAAGTATAACATATATACAGAGAATGTACAAATCATAAATGTTTGGTTCAACAAATTCTTACCAAGCAAATACTCATGTAATCAACTCCTAGTTTAAGAAATACCCAAAGTGCTTTTATGCATTTGCTGTTTATCCTTCCTCCAAAATAAAGTAAGCAACATCGTGACTTTTAGTATTTTAGGTTAGCTTTCCCAGTTTTTGTACTTCATATCACTGGTAAACATTTATTTTTGATTTGAGGCCATTTCAAAAAGTACTAGCATGACTAATCATGTGCTCATATGCATTTCTCGTGTGGTAATTGATTAATTTCTATTGAATATGTACATAGAAAAGGAATTAATAGATCATAGGATATACATATATAATAGATTACAGTGTATAAATATATCTTATGACAAAATTGCATATATATGATCTACAACATGATTTTGATATTCATATACATGTTCTTCAGCTCTGACTTACACTTACATATATTATATACACACATGAATATTATACATATATAAACAAAAATATGTATATGTGCCAGACTGTTTTCCAAAATAGTTATACTAATTCATGCACCTACCTCCTGTATATGAAAAATGTTAACATGGTATCTTTCTCCACCCCTTAATTTCCAATTTAATAGTGTCCCTATGTATAGAAAGTGGTTTTCTTGCAGTCAACAAAAAGTAAAAACTTGATTTTTCTTGTATCAGCTGAAAGCATCTGCATTGTCATTGGTACACTTAGATTTTTTATATCTAAAATTATTGCATATATGAATTGACAACTACCATATTTGCAATTACTATTCAATTCATTCTTTGTTTCTTTTTATGTTATCTACTCTTTCTGCCTTTTCTGCATTTAAGTGAGCATTTTATGTAATCCCATTTTTTTCTCTTACAATATCAGTTGTATTTCTTTAAAAAATAACTTAGTTCTTGTTCTAGATAGAGTTCCCGGTATGCATTATAACTAATGTAGGTCCACTGTCAAGCAACACTACCACTTCATAAGTAGTGCAGGTCCATTGTAAGAGTATTCCCAATCTCTCCATCCTCCCTTATACGATAAAGATGCAATTCATACCACTTGTCAAAAGCTATAAGCACTACTATACTCATAGATACTGTAATTATTTTAAACAAATTACTTTCTTGATGGGGCAACAAAAATAGTTAAAATAAAATGTTACTTTTTCTAGTACCTTGCCTTTCTTTAGGTCTATCTCAATTTCTGACCTGTGCAGTTTTCCTTCTTCTGAAGAATCTATTTTAATATTCCCTGAATGTCAGGGTGACAACAATTCCCTTAATTTTCATTACTCTGAAAGAGTCTTTATTTCTCTTCACTCTTAAGGGGGAATTCTAGAATTCACCTGAGAATTTTCCCAGAATTCTAGATTAGTAGTTTTTCTCTTTCAGCATGTTATGGATTAAAAACTGGTGGTCAACTTAGTACCAGCTAAGTTAAATCAGATGGCCCGCCTGAGGAAAGCTGCCAGCATAGAGACATAAAGAAGAAGAGTGAGGCATTTTGGTTTCTCCTAAGGGTTGCTGTTTCGAGCCGTTGGTTCTCCTGGAGGAGCTTGTCATGCTGGCTCCCCCAATATGAATTCGGGCATCATCATCAGAGGAGCTCAGGACCTTGTCACTGAGAGTAGCTGTGGTTCACTTTGGGGGAGCTCTGCTCCTTACACTGAGCATCACTTCCTGGTTCCAGAGGGGAAGATGTTTGCTGTTTAATCTCCAAGGTAAGCTTGTCATGCTGGCTTCCTGGCATGTACTCAGTTGTTGTCGTAGGAGCTTGGGACTTCATTGTCACTGAGGATGACTGTGGTACTTTTCAGGGCAGGCCTGGTCCTTATTTTGAGTGTGCCTTCTCGGCTCCAGTGTAGAATCCTCAACCTACTGGCACAGCTCCTTCACCCTGCTCGTATAGACTTTCTAGCTTCCACCGCTGACTTTTGGGCCTTCCCCGCGAAGATCCGTAAAACAGACTGGCGTGAGTCCTTCTCATTGGCTCTAGACCTCCAGTTGGACTCATGGGAGGCATTATCATGGGCTCTGGGTCTTCAGCTGGACTCATGCAGGACATTGCTATGGGATCCAGGTCCTTGGTTGAATATTCTGGGTCTTTAGTGCTGTGGACAGATTTTCCTGCACTTTCTTGTTTTTAACCCTGGGTGACCATCATAAAACAGTATTGTAAATTCTGTGTCCTGTATGTGATTGTTCTCCTTGTAACCCATGACTACAGTGCAGCACTTTAAATATTTTTATTTCATTTCTTCTTGTTTTCATGCATTCTGAAGACAACACCAATGTAATATTTATCTTTGTTCCTCTTAGACAAGATATTCTCTCATACCACATCCCTCATCTAACGTATCATCAGGCTTACATTCTTTCTTTAACTGTATATAATCTACCAATGAACCTACCAAAAACATTCCTCTTTTTGTTACAAATTCAATTTCTAGCATTTCCTTTTGATTTTCTCTTAGAATTTAAATCTCCGCTTATACCACTTGTTTGTTCTTGAATGTTGTTCACTAAGATTTTCAGAATTGACCTCTCTTTCCAGTTTTCAGGCATTGTGTGCTTTCTGGTAATTTAGTTTCCTCTGATTAATTACAAAGACTCATAGATTTTCACTTTGTTCACTTTTTTGCTTGATGTGAGGGTGCAAGTGGCTACTTCTAAACTCTTTACCTGTCACACTAGACCCTGAAATACATGAGAAGCCAGCTTCTTCACAGTCTCACTTTTTAGTAGTCAGCTTTTAATATTTTGAAAATATTCAGAATTTAATATAATCCAACAGTTCAATTTCTTTATTATTTCTTCTTCAGTGACCATGTTCTTTTTTTAATTTTTATTTTAAAGAGCATAAAATCAAACACAACAAAACAGAACAAGCCTAATCAGAACAAACAATGAAAGTGATACAGAACTTTAAAACAAGATAATAGGAAATCAACAATGGCTACCATAATGTCTCTTGTTTTCTTCAAACTATCTGTCTGTGTCATCAGATATAATAAAACCAAACAAAACTAAACAGAATGAAACAAATCAAAACAGAACATTTAATAAAACAAAGCAACAAAATGGAACAAAGCAAGACAGTGAAAACAATATCATATTTCAAAAACAAGACAATATACTGCATATTGTTATCCTCTTAATAGATGCTCAGACTACTAGTCTTAGGCCTGCAAAATCAACCAAACAATAGAAGCATTAAGTTGTTTTGGTACTTCAGATGCTATCAACTCAGCCCATCCTCCAAATAAGCAGGCTGCTTATAGGGCAGAGAGGGGGTCTCCTAGCCCACACACTGGTTGGCTCACAAGAAGGGTGAATTGGCTTCTTGTTCTTCTTGTTTCTCCCCGCAGACCCAGCATAGCTTATGCCAATTCACAGGAAAAGCAGATTTGGCCTGCTCTCTTCCTGGTACCCACATGGCTTGTGCTGGGTCACAGGAAGGGCCTGACCATTTTCTTATATCTTAATTTACTTCAATCCCTAAAAATTATTTTCTACAAGACTCTTTCTTGAGTAGTTGCATTTGAAAAGACAGCTACACATTCTCTAAACTTGTATTCCTTCTTGCCAACAAGAAAGCTAATGTTCTCTGGCAGCAAAGATCCCTCACAAATGTAACTTTGTTTGTATTCTTTCTGTGTAACACTATTTCCTATAGTATTCCAATCACTCTGGATCATGCCAGAAAGAATTGACTACAGATAACACAGAAACCCAATTCACCTAATTTTGGACAATGAGTGCTTGAATCTTTGATTTAAGTGTAGAAACTTAACTTTTTTTAAATTTCAACTTTCTCAAACAGAAAATTGAGATCATATTATGACCCTCACTAGATCACAAAGCACTCTGCCAAACATTCAAATTTTTATATAACTAATAAATAAGAAGCAGCTACTTCTTGTGATTAGTTACTGTTCTTCAATCACACATATTCCATGTTTTTGTTATCTGAGGAAATATTACTTGTATATTTCATATAAAGAATAACAACTATTATGGTTGATACATTGTGTCAAATTGAGAAGTTTAGAAGTTTAACTGAGAAACTCAGCAGGGAGCCAGGGTTAAATATCCTCACATTGTGCAAAGGAGGAAAAGGCAATTCTGTGAATGCTACATCTGCCCTGGGGGTTGGGGGTGGGCTGTGTACAATATAAGGGAGGAGAGGAGGCTTCCCCCCCCCCTTTTTTTTTTTTTTTGCGGCACCGGGAAATGAACTCACAACCTTGCGCCTGCCAGCAGGGCAGGCGCTTAAGGAACTGAGCCAAACTCCCAGCCCTAGTTTTTTGAGGCAGGGTAGCACTATGTAGCTCAGGCTGGCCTTGCCCTCGCGTTGTAGCCCAAGCCGGCCTCGAACTCACAACGCTCCGCCTACCTCAGCCTCCCGAGTGCTGGGATTAAAGGCGTGCGCCACCATGCCCGGCTGTTCGACCTTTTTGTTCTGGCTGCTACCTTGAAGTGTTGTCCCAGTGTCATGTTAACCTGCCTTGGAATCAGCTGATTATGGACTGAAACCTCCACAAACAGTGAGCTAAATAAAACTTTCCTTCCTTCATTTTAGTTTTTGTCCCAGCAATGAGTAAAAAGTAACTAAGACAACAACTATGGTAGGTAGCTTCATAGACATTGTTCAATTACTGGTTATATGGAAGACAATCTAAGTACTTAAGGCATAGTTTCTCATTAATAATCACAACAACTCTGAAAGTACAGAATCACTGTAGTTGATAAAGAAGTTATGAGTTTTAAGAATCTTGCCAAATGTCATGCAAGTATTGATACAGGGGAAATAAATATAACTCCCAACCTGCTAGATAGCAGATATGCCAAGTTCCTGTTCCTCCAAACTCAAGAAAAAATTCTAAACAATGGAGGTTAAGAGCAAGAAATATTTATTGAGAGAGAGATAGAGCTCTTGAGAGACAGGAGGGGACCTGAAAAATAAATTGCTGCAGACCCCACTTTACAGAGGAAGTTTTATAGAGCAAAATCACTAGGTGGGTACAAAATCATGAGGTGGGTACAATGTGGGACAAAACTAGGACCATAAGATTACAAGCCTAGCTGCTTAGGTAATAGTGATCCAGTGGGGAAATGTGGCATGTAGCAAGTGTACATGGAAAGAACAAGGACCACTTTAGGAAGAGATGAATTAGGCGATCTTGGTCACACACCTGGGTGACTGATAATAATTTATTGTTCATCTCCTGGGGTGGCATTTTGTCCTGATCATTTTGTCTTTGTCTTGAGTCCTGGCCTCCAACAGATACGCCTCCAACCACAGTTGTAATGTATTTTCATCCCCTGTGTTGATTCCCCTGAGGGCCTTGCCCTCTATGACTGCCTATATTTTTACCTAGCCTAGCTGTGTATAATAGCATCACATAGAAAATCATGACATTTGATTTCAGAAGGCCTTCCTATTCTGCTTCCTGATTCAATACCATCTACTATATTTGATTATACCAAATATACATCCAGTGTGTGCCTTTTACAAAGAAGTATTTTTCCCATTGACAAATTATCCTATATGATGCTCTTGTATACTGTATCACAAAGCAATCTTTTGATGTAACAATTTGACAACTCTACCAACAGTTCAATCCTGGCATTCTTTGTACCCGTGTTATTTTCCTATTGCTGAGACACAATCCTCAACACCTACATTTTAAAAGAGGAGAAGTTTATTTTGGTTCATAGTATTGGTTCAGTCCATAGTCAGCAGGCTTCAAGGCAGAAATATGATGCCAAAGGGCCATAGAGGGAAAAAGGCTCTCAAATCATGGGAGCCAGGAGGCAGAGAGAGAGGGAGAAGACGGGAATAAGAATAGACCCTTCCAGTTTATACCCCCAGTGACCTGCTTCTTCCAGGCAAGCCCTATCTGTGAATCTATCAGTGAATGAATCCACAGGCGAGTGCGGCATCCCAATGTTCTAATTACTTCCCCACTTTCCGAAGACTGAGACTTTCGGAGGACACTCTAGATCTAAACCATAACATTCAGTCACTGGCCCCCAAAACACTCATGTTTGTTGCTTTATGCAAAATGTATGTAGTCTGCCTCTAAAATCATCAAAGTTTTAACAATTCCAGAATTGCTGAAAAGTGTAAATCCTAAGTCTCCTCTGATCCTCAAGGTAAACTCTTAGCTGTGAGCCCCTGAAAAAATAGAAAATAAAATTAAAATACTTCCAACAAAAAATGGCACAGGGTAAATAAACTCATTCTAAAAAGGAGAAATGGAGAGATGGAAAAATGGAACTAAAGCAAGACTAAAATGCACCAGGGCAAACATAACACCCTGTAGGTCTATGTCCAGCAGCCAGGGCAAGTTGTGGTTAGCTGTGAGCTTGAAAGGACTTAGGCAGCCCCACCAATATGGCATTGCCAATTTCAAACCATTGGCCTCTTTCATGGGGTAGTTATATTCACTGACTGTAGCTT
>RJWM01000375.1:95368-228726 GCA_004363535.1 Dasyprocta punctata | reverse complement strand
TATTTTCACCCTACTAGGTCACAGAATTCCAAAACTATTGTCTAACCAACACTGCCTGCTTCACCAAAATCTCTCCACCCCACTTTCACCTGGATTATCCCAGTTTACTAGCCACTCTCCTTTCCTCAGCTTCTGTGAGATCAAAGTATTTATAATCCACGAATAACTGAGATCATGTAGTACTTATTTTTCTGCTCCTGACTTATTGCTATTAGTATGATGTCTACTAGGCACCTCTGGGTGGTCACACATGACAATATTTCATGCTTACATAAATAAATGCATTGATTTATTTTTATTAAAACATAATTAAATTGTTATAATCCTCATGGCTATTTTAGTCAAATAATACACTATTACACATTTTCTCCAAACATGCGCTGTCTCTTGGGAACCTTATTAGTGTATTTGCCATCTTAGTAGGATTTTCACCCAATACGTTAATAGTATCCACCAAATTTTGACCACTTTTAGGGTCCTAAATTCTCATAAATTTTCCACTGTTCTGCTCTTTTTCTTTTTTTGATTCCTTCATCAATATTGCCTCTTAAATCATCTTGATATTTTGAATTAAACTCCTTCTAATCCAGTTTTGTCACTAGTATCATTATATAACATTACAAATATAAATTGATTGCAGCCTAAAATCATTTAAAGCTTTTCTATTATCTAAAAAAAAGCAACAAAATAACCCAGTATTTTCCTTTCCTCATTGTTTTTGTTTAAACAGTACAGATGTTTCTCTGTGTGTAATTACTGTCAAAATAATAACGAAGGGAGCAAACTGTGATTTTTTCCTGAACCTCTTACTCAGTTCCGAATATCAGTAAGCATATTCAGGTGATGGTAGCAGTGTAAATCACTGCAGAATCAAGGTGTGGAAAAACGCATGTCATTAGTGATGAAGAATTTACTTTTTGTTTTGCAATATGGATTCGCTTGTAAAATGAACTATGGAGTATCTTTTTTGCTGCTGTCTACATAGCTTATTACAAGCATGCCACATTAAAAATCCAGTTAATTATAAAATTATCTTAATGGGTTGTGATTACAAAACCTATGTAGCTGTGGGAGATTTTAACATCTGATCTATAATGCAGTTGATAAATTGATACTTTACTGTCAGAGAAAATCTATTCAACTATAATCTCAAAGCTAAGACATACTCTGTCCACATTCATTAAAACAGTCCAGCTTGGAAAATTTTCCATCCTGAACTAATTTCTTATTACTGTGGGAGGGTTTTTATATGTTGATCCAATTTAAAAGACTGCATAGAGTAAAACTCATTATATTACTATAGCTACACTTTTCCTAAAATAACTTCACATTTGAATTATTTCTTATATGGTTGTGTTCATTACTTCTATTGGCTACTTTCACATTTACTCTTCCATTTCTTTGGTTTTTCTCTTCTGTCTTGAATCCTGCTGAAAGGTAATCTCAGATGATCTTCATTCCAGTGACAACCTGTACCCAGCACTCTGAAATGGAATTTGTAGAAAGGAGATACAGGGACATTGTACATATGCTCATGAAAATCAGGGAAACAAAAGCAATTGAAAAGTAATGTGTTGCACATTAAGGGAGATAAACAAGAAGCCAAAAATATGGCACAATTTCCCTGGCAATGAAGAAGTACAAGCAGATGAAACATAAAGAGTATGCACTATGCCTCGCTATTTTAAAGGATATTTTGCTTTAGGTAAAAGGGCAAAAGCCTTCATTATTCCTTTCTGAAATCAAGTCTTAGATTCCGTGTAATACAACAATTATTACCAATGAACTTGCTTGCCAGCATTACTCAATATGTTCTCTAGAGGTCCTTTTTTCTCAGTTACTACCAGAAAAAATTTTCTCTCTTCCATGGCTTCATTTTGAGATTAGTTTCTCTTAACTTCTCACTGAAAAGGCTGCATTCAGCATGTTAAGTCTTCTTGCTCATCCCGCAATCCTTCTTTCTCATTGTTGACATCATTGCACATCTACAAAGGAATTCTAGCCGTGCTGCTCAGATACCTGTAAACATCAAGTACAGTGGTGGCAATCTTATGGCATGCATGTTATTTGTTTTTAAGGCAAAAGATGTTAATGTATGAGCTGTTTTTTCTAAACTGTAAACCACAGTTCTCAGATTTAATTGCAGCGTTGGCACTTTGCAATAAATAAATGGGTCTTGGGTTGCAGGTTGACACTCTTCTCTAAAATGTTCTCCATCAGTGCTCTTGTAGAATCTCTGTTACATAGAGACTGGTATCTAAATTCCCAGATCTGATATTGAAGGCTTCTTAATATGTGGCCTAACCTACTTTTTCACTCTGTCTTATGACTTCTCTGTCTTCATAGTGATAAAATTCACACCATTCTCTGTTCATGTCATCCAAGTTTGTGGACCTGGTTAGCAGTTGTCGTCTCTTAATGCAGTCTCACCCTTTCCTTATTCCTTCATGACTTTGAATATAATTCAAATGCTATTTATTCTCCAGTGCATCGTACTGTTTGATACTCAAAACAGTAAAATATGACCTTGCCTGCCATGTTTCCAAGCACTTTTACCTCTTTCCATCCTCTTAGATATTATTTTTACATATCGAGTTAAAAATCTAGATTATCATGCTATGCACAATATTATTAGTTAGTTCAAATTTCATGTTTTTTCAAATAATGTGGAAGGTCATCGGTGCTTTATTTGTTATTCCACAGAAATGAAAAAAAGTGCATCATGTTGCTTAGTTATAAACAGCTGTAAATTGATTGAAATGAACTAATTTTAGAAATTCATATTATCTGTATAAGTTATCTCACATCTTTGAGATTTCAATTGTGCAACATGAGTAGATTGCATGTAATTTACAGAAAATGATGGTATTTGCATTGTCTGACATTTGTATATTTTATGAAATCTAGTAATTCCTTATATGTGCATTTTTAGATTGTAAACATTGCTAAATCATACTACATCCATGTTAACATACAGCAGCTATTAAAGTTCCTGGTATGTAGGAGGCAGTCAATAATATACTGAATTTAGTTTAATAAATCACTTTATGCAAATGGTAATTTGCAGATACATATTTATGTAGATATAAAACAGAAAATATTTTCTTCAAAATGAACCATTTTGAATGACTTTCTGCCTTTTAAATGCATTTTACTTATTTAAATGGAACTTTTGGCAAACATAACTCTGATTTCATAACCAAAATCAAAATTCAAAAGAAAATTATATTTACTTTCAGGCAAATCATCTTTTTTGAAAACATCCAAGAAATAATTTATTCTTAAGAAGGGGCTAATTTCAACATTTCAGACTTTACTTCTGCCTTAAGTATTAATATTTTACCACATTCTTGTGCCCAAGTAGCAAGAGTGGATTTGTAAGACAAAATATAAGTAAATGTTAAATGTAGTCACTCTTTCACAGCACTTCTAACCTCCTTTTTAAATTAGATGTTATACTGCACTGACACTTCCATTTTCCTTTCTTGTCTTTTCTTTCTTCCTTTCTTTCTTTCCTTTCGTTTTTTTATCAAAAAAATGGATGTGAGAACGTTTTTTGTTGGAATTTCATGTGACAAACTCTCTGCTTCGAGTTCAGTGAATTCTCACAATATACTTTTGCTCCAATGATTTGGTATTTCAATTCACAAATTTAACTGGTTCCAAGATTCTGGGGAAGATGGCAATGATGTGCAAACGGAAGCAAAATTTTACCCAAAGCTCTTGTCCACAAACTGAACTGATCCCGAACAGATGCATGTGTGAACTGAGGTTTTACTCTATCTGTTGCATAAATGAGAAAATGGAGAATTTGAGAAGTGACTTTTAGTTTAACAATCTGTATATCATTATCTAACGTTTGCTAACTTTTGCTTCTTTATTTCAAAGCCTTTCTTACCATTTCTCTTTTTTGTATTAATTATCTCCCCTCATCTCACTTTATGACCATTCAGGTCATTCGGAACTTCTGACGCACACATAGAAAATCATTCTTTATTTGTTTATAAACCTGGATTTACATTAGTTTCACAATAAACAGCGTTTTGCTCTTCTCTACCTGGTAAAACCTGTATCAGTTTTACAATTTATCTCAAATGTGACCTCTTTAAGAAACTCACTTACCGTGGCAAGGTAACTTATTCCCTTTCCTGCAAATACTACATTTTACCTTTAGTGAAGACTTCACTGTTTTCAGTGTAATTTTGTGTTTGTAATTTACCTCTGGAAGATAAGTCTGTGGAGAACAAGGGTTTCATATTAGTGATTTCCAAATTGAATATGCACAGAAATCATTAAGAATTTGTTTTAAGCATGAAAGACTTTGCTTCCTCTCTACCAGTCTCACTATCTGCAGTGCAGTTGTTACTCTGTGTAAACCTGTCCCAGCAGGGTGCAGAACATGCTACCCTTTGTCTCCATCACCATTTCAGGTCCTCAGTGGCCATAATCACAGGTCCAGTCACCAACGTATGTAGAATGCTTCAAAAGGGGCTTATCTCAGTCAATTTTGGCTTCTGTATGGTTACTTAAAGAGCAAACATTTATTTTTCACAAAACTGGAGGCTGGAAGGTCCCAAAACAAAGTGCCAACAAATCTAGAGAGGGCATTTTTTCTGCTAGCAGATGACTATCTTCGTGTTGTATCCTTGACTGGTGGAGAGCAGACAGGGAACAAACTGATTTCTACTCTTAAAAATTCAGTACTTTTATTCATGAAGATTCATAAAAACTCACTGTTGTGACCTAATTGCTTCACAAAGGCCTCACCTCTTACTAAAATCACATTGAGGATTAGGATTTTAAAATAGGAATGTTGAATGAAAACAATCAGTCCCCCTTTGCACGAGCCATCATAGGTCCCACATCCCACATAGAGATAGCAGATGAACCCTGTTTGCTCAAAACGATGTCACTTGCTGATGATTTCAACTATTCTTTTTTAATATCTTTAATAGTTTTTATTTGAAATATTTATACTTAGATGCTGAATTATGTTACCTCGCATGCAAAATCATATTTAATTATCAATTCATTATTTTTGCCTCACTTTCAGGCAAACATAATGGCGTGCTTCAGTTTTCAGCAGATTTTCTGACCTTATTTTCAGTTCATCCTGAAAGGCTTTTTAAGCCTTCTGGGCTCAAGTGCTGACTTTACCTAATCTTTGAAACTTGTTTACTGCTGTTGATAATGGCATTGGGATTTATACGGGTTTTTTTTCTATTGTTTTTTTTCTTTTTTTTTTTGGACAGTGGAAGGGATTCACAAATCACCTTTAGGTTCCTTCGGTAATAGGCAAGCCTTTATTGCATTTTCTCTCTTGACATCAACAATTGGCTGATGCCAATATTCTATTGCCTTTTTTAAATTAAACTCTGCATTTTGTGCTGCCAGGTGGAACCACTTTAGCCAAAAAGCAGAGGCTGTGTGAGATGCCGTTTGAGACTGCCATTTGAAGAAAAAGTAGGAGGATGTTTTAATATGGATGAAATGAATTGTTTGCTTTGGTAAGATTCCTTACCAAGTAAATATAGAACAATTTAAAAACACAGAAAAAATATTTGATAATACGACTTTTATTTTACTTTATTTTCCCAGGCAACAGAAATATTGGCAACCCAGAGTTTTAATGTGGTCTGAAAATCCACATTATGACATATTACCCCTCTTGCATCTATTATTTCAAAGGGCTATAATGATTTAAAATTATAATCAGGTGTTCAGAGTCAGTTTTCTTAGGATTTCAGACCAATAAAAACAAATTCTTTGGAACATACTCAAAAAAAAATCTGTTTTTTTGAGGTCTTTACAGTTTTTTTTTTCAAAGTGGAATTTCTACTGCCACTCACACACCATTGGTGGAAGTGGTTGGCAACTGATCTTTCTACATAGTTAGGAAAAAAAGAAATTACTGTCCTTTAATTGCTATCTAAATATTTATCATTTTTATACACTGCAGTGAGAACTCATCAGTCTCATCTTGCAAATAGGAAAGTTGTGTTTAGATTTCCATTTAAAAATAAATGTTTTGGTAACACGTATAGGACTTCATGAGTGGACGAAATGAAAATCCTCACTGTGTGTCTCGCATAGTACCTAGGCCCAGGTTTCAGCCACCTAAATGCCTAGGGGAAGTCAGAACCCTCACCCCACTGTGCACACAGCAGTAGGGAAGGCTGCAGAGCTGCAGAAGTGATGGGTGAGGGTCTGTGCTCTTTTGGTGCCTGAAGTCCTCCACGAGAGGGAAAGAAGGCAAATGACAGAGGAGGAAAAGCAAAGTTTGAGGGATCAGTCAGGCAGAAAGAGCATCGGAAGAGTCCAAAAGAGAGAACAGACTCTTTACACTATAAAGGGAGCTTGAGGCAACGCTACCGCAAGTTCAGAACCTACCCTAGTAATTAACAGCCACAGTGAAGGTGATAGTAAGAATTACGCTACCATTAAGGGAGCATCAAGGGACTCTACACAGTGTTTACACTTAATCCTTCAGTTGCCCTTCTGGGATAGGCTTGACTAACACACAGAGGAACTGAGTCCTATAGAGGTTAATTTTTTTCCTATCCAAATAAAGAGCACAATAATCAGAAAAGCTGGTGTCCCATTGTATTCTTTTAAATCCCTGAGGAGAGAGAGACAAAAGCATACACTACCACATTTTTAACTGTACTGGATTGCAAACTAGGAATTGAATCTCAAGAAACTAAACAATTTAGATGTCTGGTAAAGGAGAAGTTATGCAGAAATTGGTCTGTACTCAATTTATGCTCAAATGAGATGTTAAGCATCCTTCATTAAGCGTTGTTTCATTTATCTACTCATTCAGATTATTATTGTTATTTTTTATCCATATGTGATTTATGAGCTACCATGTGATGATTTGATTCATGCATCTCATGGGTAATGATCAAATCAGGGTATTGAGCGTATCCATCACCTTGAATTTTCATCATTTCTTTCTGGTGAAATATATTCAAAATTCTCTCTGAATGATTTTGAGATATGCATTTTTGTGGACTATTTTCACTCTGCTATGACATGAACACCAGGATATAGCCCTAAAGTTAACAATTGTGGCCATGGATGGTGACCTCTCCACACCTCCTGTTGTTTCCCCGGTCTCAAGGAATGACTGTTCTACTCTCCGTCTCCACGAGATCAAGTTTGAGAATGCAATAATATCCTGGTTAGCTATAATACCTGTGCCATAAAAATTTGTAATCTAAGGCAATAGAAAATTGTATCAAATGGATATTTTAACTCAACAAACCTGTTTTTAAAAGTAATTTGGGAGTCACAATTTCATTTTAATGAAATTAAATGCATTTTAGATTTCCTAGTCTCTGATCAGCCCAATTTCCTTCCACCTCCTCACAGATCTGGAATCAAAATCTGGAGGCATTAGTGAAAAATACCCAGTTGTCATTTATAATTTAAATCTGTGAGAAAGATGTGCTGAAATTTCATTAAAACTTAAGGAAACTCTACTTTTCCACACCCAAAGGACCATCTGCTATCTCCCATGAATTTCTTGAGTTCCCCTTTATCTTTCCCTAACCCAGCAGTCTGAGATAGCAGCTGTTTTCTGACAGGGGCCTGAATATGGTAGACGTTTCCCAACTGATTTCACAAAATTTCAATAGCAATACTAGCATTATCTCCAAAAATATGATAACATGTAACAATTTTTTACTCAACATATCTTCGTTATGCTCAAATTTGATTTATGAAACATGAATGTCTTTGTGTTTATACCTTGGTTTCACTTGAAAATACAGATTTAGTGGAGAGGAAGAGTCAAATTCTGTGTTTATTAACTGGACAAATATTTCATGTATCATAGGCTTGTTTTCTTGATGTTGATTAGGAAGATGCATTTATTCAGAGACATTTGAAATCATTTCAAATCTTTTTTCATAGGGATCTAATTGATTTCAACAGCAGTACTAATGGTATCTACTAATTTGCATAAAAATGGCTTTATTCAATCTACTTTTGAAGACTGTTCTTTCTGTATGTTAGTTCCTGTCATCTTTGTTTAGTCTCAATTTATCCCCTAGCCTTTCATCCAGCTTTTATCACCTTGAAATTCTTATTACAATTTAACTTAAAATACCCCACCTTTTTGTAAATTTCAGAGGCAGTAAGCACAGTGTGTTTATAATTTTTTCTATAGGATAGTTGTTTCTGTTCTTGAAGGATTTTTCTGTTTCCTGCTACATTATCTCTTCTTTTATTTTCTTATTTTTATTTCCCACTACATAAAATCATTTCCTTACCTTTACTAAGGGATACCTGGTACATAAAATCCGCATATAATTGCTGTGCGCAACTTGATGAGTATGAGTGCACGCACTCGCCGACATCGCCATCACCACAATCAAGATAATAAGCCCAACCATGACCTGAAAATGTATCCTTGTATCGCTTACTCTCCTGCAATCTTGTGGTGAGAACACAACATGAGATCTACCTTACTGACAAATTTTAAGCACATAATGTCTTTTTGGTAGTAGTTGGCACTATGCTGCATGATAGATCTTTGTAACATATTCATTTTGTAAAATATATCTCTATAACCACTGGGCAATAAATTCCCCCATTCCCTTTTAACAATTGGTCTATTTTTCTACTTCCATGCTTTTGGTTATTTTATAATTTTCATATAACAGGACTCATACAGTATAAGGTTATTTATAAAAGTTTTCTATTAAATGAATTTTTGCATGTGTAGCAGAAGTATAAATAATATCAAATTCTGTCATTTCTATTTTAAATATTGACTGCACGCATAATATAGAATTTTATTTTATTTTATGGATGCTATCAGAATTAACATGACATTCGCTTTAAATTCTAGACATTATAACTAAGAAGGAATTTAGTTTTTCATAACTCTCAACTTCTTATAATTTAAATTTTGTGCCTTTGGGGTTTCCTTGCTGCTCTAATGATTTTCTAATTCAATTTCCAAATATCATCTAAAGAAATAATCTGTAGACTCAGATATGAATGTTTCAAATATATAGAATAATTTTATTCTGCAAGATTTTAGAAAATGAATCTGAATCAATGAACTAAGCAAATTAAAGAAGTGTGTATCACCAATACTGCTGCTCTGATGTAACCGTAGCTTACTCTCCATTAATCAGGTGTGCACCATGTCTTCCTGCCCCCTACTCTTTTCAGTCTCTGGGAAATTTTATGAGACCCACATTTTTAAAATTTACACACAAGTGAAATCACATGATGCTAGTCTTCCTGTACTGCCAGTTCCATTCATATTGTCAGAAAGAACAAGATGGTGTCCTCTTTTCTAATGGGTGAACAATGTTCTTTTGTGCATGTGTGTACACATATTGCCTAAAATTTCAGTATCTGTTCATGAGTTGGTGAATAAATACTTTGTCTCTTGTTCTTAGCTACTGAAAACAAGGCTTAAGAGAACTTGAGAGTGATGATGGATTTCCACATCACTTTCTTTGGATATACACCCAGGAGTGGAGTTGTTGAATCAAATGGAGGTTTTACTTTTAGTTATTTTTGTTTTGTTTTGTTTTACTGGGAATCAAACTCTTGACCTCATGCTTGCCAGGCAGGCACTGAACTGCTGAGCTATATCCCCGACTATTTTTAGATTTTGAAGAGCCTCCATACAGCATTCCACAGTGTCAGCAGTGTACCACTCATGCAGCAGCAGAGTTCAAATGTTCCCTTTTGTCCACATCCTCACCTACACTTATTATCTTTTGTATTTTTGACGGTAGTCATTTAAACTGGAGTGAGGTGATAGCTCTTTGTAGTTTTGATGTACTTTTGTCTAATGATTAGTGATGCTGAGCACTTTGTGTACCTGTTAATCATTTGCATGTCATCCTTTGAGAAATGACTATTTATAGCTAGTACTTATTTTGTATTAATTTTTAAATTCTCATGGGTGCATGTGTGCAGGCCATAATGATTGTATTCTTTATGGGGAGTCGGCACACATACATAAGATGTCTAAATTCGCTTTGCATCCCCTTCACCTTCTCTTCCTCTGCTTTCCATCTGTTTGTTCCTTTCTTTCTTTGCAAAAGTCTATCACCATATTCCCTATTATCTGTCATTCATTTTCCTCTTTATTTGTATTTTGGGTTTCTTATATAAGAGACACCATGTGATATTTAAGTGCATGAGTTTGACTTCCTTCATTTAACCTTCCTACTTTAAGGTCTCAAGATTCATCAATTTTCCTACAAATGGCTCATTTTTATCATTCTTTATGAGAGAGTCCTACTCCATTGTGCATAAATGCTATACAACATTTTATCATTCATCTGTTGATGAACATACAGGCTTCTTCCAAGATTTCACTATTATGAGTTCAGCTGGTATAAAATCATGTGGACATGTATCACTATACTAAGAAGTCCAACTCTTTCAGAAAGACACATAAAAAGGGAATAGGTGGCTTGAGAGGAATATCTATTTTTAGCTTTTGTTTCTGCTTTTGAATTTTTATTGAGTTATTGAATTCTTTATATATTCTCAGTTCTAGTTTCTTGTCAGAAGTGCACTTTGAAAATATATTCTTTTTTTCTCAGTCTATGGATACTTTAGAAGAATTACAACTCTATTTGCCTATTTAATCTTTTCATTCCTGTGCTTTTGAGGTTTTTGCAGATGAATTTTAGTTTACTGTAATACCATTTTTTTCTACTTTGGCTTGTGTTTCCTGTATTTTTGAGGTCTTATCCAAAAATCATTCCTCATTGCAGTGTCATGAAATACTTACTATATGTTTTCTTCTACTTAACATCATAGTTTCAGGTCTTATATTTAGAATATCAATCATTTTTAGTAACTGGTAAAAAATAGGGTTCTAATATATATTTTTGTATGAGTTTTCCTAGCATAATTAATTGAGAAGACTGTCTTTTCTCCTACTCTTGTTTTTAGCACCTTTGTCAAGGAGCAGTTGCTTGAATGTGTATGGATTTAGTTCTTGTTTCTCCAGTTGATGCTATTGCAAAATTTGCTTTTAAGTCAATGCCGTGCTGATTGAGCTACTATAGTTTTGCAGCATATTTTGAAGTCAGGAGGTATAATGCCTGTGGTTTTGTTCTTTCAGTTATATTTGAGTCTGTTTTACACAAAATGAGTATGTTCCTTCTTCCAAAACAGACAATAATAATGGATTCCTTTGAAGTATATGCTCTGTAGTTTGCAACTAAAGTATTGAGAAGTGCATCATTCACATTATAACTCATCCATGAGCATTAAAAACAGTAAGCAACCAACATTAATAAAATGAAAAATACAAAGCAAGTTCACTCAGTTATCACAGCATTAAAGACTTCCTGAGACAGTTTAATGCCTTCAATATATACTATTTAGACTTAGCTGTTCTCTTTTTTAACTTTAGTTGACTGTTTATTGAGTTAACTGGTCATTGCTTTACAGAATTGAAACAGTAAAAATACATCTTGATATTTAGTCAATTATTTGGGTACATTTATAGGCCAATCAAGTTCTGGAATCTGAACATTTGATATTAAGCCACATCTCAGGGATTAATTTGTGATTAACAATGTTATACAACGTTATCCACTATTTGGATATCTATTCCTCACCAAACTGAAATGTATTTTAGAAAAAACTTAGGTGATGGAGAATCCCTTAATAATGCTACTTTTATGAAGCACAAGGAAATCTAAAACTATGATCTTTAGCTCCTGCCAAAGAGGTGGTAGAAGAAATTGTGGAGTGTACTGTTTGGGCCCTTAAATCTGTAGCCTCTCAGTGTAAGTCTATGGTGTCAGTATGATTCAGATATGAATAACAGTAAATTAAGGTTACTGAAATTGATATGGCTTAAACAATATATTGAGTGAGAAAGCACAAAAATATCTTTGGTTTAATCTCCTTAGTTTAGATAGTGTGTGTGTGCTCAATGGCTAATGATACAAACTTATGTAATTTACTGTACATCATCATTATTTATCCAAGTAAGTTTCCTTCTTCCTTCCTTTTTTCCTTCCTTTCTTTCTCTTCCCTCCTCTTTTCCTTCACCACTTATTCACTTTTTCCTTACTTTCACTCTAAATTTATTTCAGAATGTACTCTAATAAGCTTTTATTTGTTTATTTTTAGAATACACAGAAGGGAAGATATAATTTAAGACTTCATATTTTTATAATTTCCATTTCAATTCTTATAGCGATGCTGATTTTATTTATTTAGATCATGTGTACACATATGTAATACAATGATAAACATATATCAGGGGATACTTGCCATGTTTCTGAAATTAAAAGTGCTTCCCTCATATAGCTATAATATTCTCATTATATTTTTATCAAAAAATTCGTCAAAAGTGTTTATGAATTTTTAATCAAATTTTTTTCAAGTTTAACAGATTTTCTTTTACTCTCTGGTATAATATAAATTTAATATAAATATTAGATTTAGTAATTATCTTCTGAATCAGTAGATGTAATGTTTCTCTGTTAGTTAATCTAGCCACATATTTATTAAAGGAAATACGTTAGCTTACTGACCTTTGTAAAATCCAGCATTGAGTGTCAATAAAAATACAATTCAAAGGCACAAACAGATTTAAATGAATAGCATCAAGAAAATGATTTTAAAATATGGAAATAAAAAGATAAACAATCTACCCAAATCATCAAATCATGTACAAACTGCTAAAAAAATTTTGGAACTAGATAGAGAAGAGGGAAGACAGAATAAAATGAGGACTAACTTCTAAATAGAGAATTAGACACTATAAAAGAATAGCAGACCATCTTTTCAACACCAATGGAAAAAATTGTTAACTGAAATTTTAAAATGAAGAAAACTGCTTTGTAAAAACAGGTAATGTAACTTTTTAGACAAATAAATTGAAATTTATCAGCATCAGCACTGAGATGTAAGACATGATAAAGGTGCTTTTCAGCATGAAAGAAATGATGCTCAATAGAAAGACATAGATACAGCAGGAAAGGAAAGGTATTTTAAATTGAAAAATAAAAGTGTTAATATGATGATAATATTGTGGCAATTTTCTTACAAAATTAGCTTTTTAGAACCAAAAATATTTTGATGTGTGAATCTTAAATGTTTGTAGAAGAGATGTAAAAATAGTAGTACGAAAATAGAACACAGAGAAAAGAATGACATACACTGTTACAAGATTTTCCGATTTGTGATGTGTGCAGGGCAATCAGAGTGAAGACGAAGTGAAAACCACAAAGGTTGAAATGGAAAGCAATAGATCTGAGGTACAAAGCAAGATGTGGGAAATAAAAACTGGTTTGCATGGAGTGCAAGTTAGGAAGTGTGAATGTGAATAATGAAGTGTAATGAGATTGAGTGTAGTAGAGTTTTAAATCTAAGAAAGCATATTTACAACTATAGAGAAACTATAATAAACATATTAATCAAACTTTTAGAATGAGGTGAGCTAAGAGACCTATGTACACGAATAATCAAGTGTCCCATTGTCTCTCTAAGGTCAAAATAATATCTAACTGAGTGTTTAATAAAAATGTACAATGAAAGGGGCTTCTTAAACGATTGGTAAACACAATTCCTAATGGAAAAATCAGAGAATCAAACTCTTGACTATATAAATCAGTAAATTAGCGTATCTAGAGACAGTTTTTTCACAGTAAAAACTAAGCAAATAAACAACAGCCAACATTAAAGAATAGCCAGCCACCAAATCAATATGAAACAGACATGTATTATGGTTCTTTAGAGGAACTGAATCTATAGGGGAAAAAAAAGTATATCTATATATATAAAATTATGCAGGGGGGATTTGTTAGATAGGCTTGGAGCATCAGCGGGAGAAGAGTCCTCAGAGGCCAGCAACTGTGCAGGGAAGAATCAGAGGGCTCAGCAATGCAGTACCCATCCCGGGTAGAAGGCTTTGAAGCTCACTGAAGTCCTCATAGTGACTGTATTACAAGCTGAAGACCTGGGGACTGGCAGGCTGATGTCCAGGGACATTGGCAGCAAAGGATGCACTTGCTCAAGAAGCAGGGAGCTCTTCCAAATGCTACAGTTCCTTCTTTTTTCCTTTTGTTGAGTCTATCCAGGTTACAAGCCTGTTGTCTTTCCTTCTCAGTTTGTGGGCCTGCTAAGCATTTTCACTGGATCAAACTGACACAGTACAATTAATAGTTATCTCTACTACCTATACAGTAAGAGAAAGAGAGAGAGAGAGAGAGAGAGAGAGAGAGAGACAGAGAGAGACAGAGAGAGACAGAGAGAGAGAAAGAAACAGAGACAGAGAAATTGAAGTAAATGGGTTCTTAATAAGATTCACTTAAAATATAAAGTAAAAATTTGTTATTTAGATTGTACAATTAAAACATAACCAATTGCAGTCTTGCTCATTCTAAAATTTCTCTATATTTTACCAAGAGTGTAGTTTTAATTTCCATAAGCACTGCAACAAAGACATATTTGATTTGAAATCATTTGTTAAAATAATATAATTTGAATTTGGAAAATCTAATTAAAAATAGCATTATTTATTTTGTTATATTTTAATACTGGTGCTCATATGACAGTAGAAGGATTTTATCTTTAAAAAGGCTTTCTTTTAGATGTTGCAGTGATTCCAAATCACTTATTTAATGATTACCTAATAAATGCTTATTCCATGAAAATATGATACACACATCACCTCAGGATGGTGAGAATAGTCTTCATAGTTTAATTTCTGCCATGCCTGAAGAAATACAGTGAACAAACAAGTTCAGCATTTGTAAGTAAACAAGGTATGATTGTGCAATTCTAGATGTCCTGGTCCAGGCTTGGGTAAATTGGCCTGATCTACACAATTTCTCTTCGATTAATCTTTCTCATTGTATAACTATGAGATTAGCTATAACATGAGACAATTCTAAGCACAGGACTACTACATGTATAATTTTCAGAAATGAAATCCTCCTGGCATTTGAAATACACAGGCCAAATACAGTATATCCAATTTATCAGCAATTTTAGACATAATGTATAAGTCAGCTTTCTTCTTCCTGGCATACAATGTTTGGCACCCTCAATTTAAAGGAGAAATTTTATTAAGTTTGCAATTATGGGGAATTCAGCCATAGTCAGCAGTCTCCAAGGCAAGGACCTCAGGTTAGAAGGATGTGGTAAACCACAGGTGCTTAATTCATGGTAGCCAGGATGCAGAGTAGGTCAGAGAGGAAGGGGTGAGGGGATCAAATATAGTATTGATGGCTTTTTTTTTCTTGGAGTGGCTCTACCTATTGCTTGCAGCCTTTCTAAACAGACATTCTATGTTCCTGGCTTCTCCATCTACCTGAAATTTCCACTGTACTTTTGGTTTAATTCTCGTAGCTTCATGTACTCGTAAGAGCAAATTTCCTGGTCTCCTAGATGTTCTGAAATATGAGTAGAAGCTTGCATAGCTCAACAATCTTGCATTCTATTGCCTGTAAAACAAGTATCAGGTGGATGACACCAAGGTGTGCCATCAGCTCAAGCAATAGCCAGGCCCTATTGTATCATGACTAAAGAGGCCTTTGAGTAATTGAATGAGCAATGTGAAATAAATCCTATGGAGCAAATTCCTTAACTTGTCTTTCCGGAGCAGGGAACCCAGGTGTTCCTTCTAGAAGAAGAGTTTTACAGTTTTGTACCCATGAGCCTGTGAAGTTTTCACATCTATTTGCCCCTGGTTCTCATGGTAAATATGATTAAAAGTAGCCAGCAATACCCATGCCACAGCCTGAATGTTGAAGTGCTTTGGAATTTCCTCTGCCAGATAAATTTCTCCATCACCTTTAACCTTAATCTTATGCAAAATCTCAAAACATTATAGAATAAAGACTTTTTTCTGGCATATAACACAGTCTCTAGTATATCTGCCATTGGAGTCTTTATTCCTAATAGAAACCTTCTGAGTCTGACCATTAGTGTCTATATTCTTATCTGAACTCTGCTGTTAACCCAAACAAGAATCTTTTATCATGTTGTCTTTACAATTTATCTTTACAACAATCTCAGACTTCTCTAGCTCACATCTACAAGTCATTTCGTATTCCTTCTAAAAATCAGTTCCAAAAGCTTCTAAACCACACCTCACAGTCAGTATAGTTGTAGCAATCATCACTCTTTTCTGGTACCAAAATCTGTCTTAGTTACTTTCCCAATTCTGGGACAAAAATCTACAATTTAAAAGGGAAATATATTTTGCCTCATAGTTTTAATCCATGACTGGCTGACCAAAGCAAACACAGGCAGGCAGAGCAGCATGATGGAAAAAAGGGTGATCAACTCATAAGAAGGCAGAAAAAGAAAGGAGGTGCTGGCAATAAGAACACACCCTTCCAGTTAATTCTCCTAGTAAACTGCCTGCACTTTTCCACACAGGCACTGTGCCTCTGAGCTATGTCCCCACCCCTATCCCCAGCCTCTTAGTAGCACATTCATCTGATGAACACATGAACAGATGAATCCATTTTGATGGCCACTGTGCATGCATAATCCAATCACGTTCCAGATAGATGCTAAGAAGGAGGCATGTTGTATAACACCTACACTACAATTTGACTTCCTTCTTCATAATCCTACTTTCTTTGGAGTTGTTTCAAGTTAATATCTTCCACTCTAAAATTCATCTCAGAGTTTGCTCCTGGAGATTCATAACTGTAGGAGCTAATAACATAAGCAGTTTGAAAAAACAGAATACCAAAGGAGATTTTGCAGCTATATAACTGTCCAGATTAAATGAGGCCTCTATCATGAATACTTAGAAAAATGAAGACATTACCTGAGTCTCTAATTACAAAACATCTTATCAGTGATGAACTGGAATGCTTTCCCATGGTAATTTTACTAATATGCATGATATATTAATAATTTGAAGTTGGAAACATTTGAATGTGCCTATAGTCCCAACACTCAGGAGGCCAAGATAGGAAGATCGCTTGAGCCTGAAAATTCAAGAAAAACTTCAACAACATAGCGAGATCCTGCTTCAAAATTAAAAACAGAAAACTATGGTGGCTCGAACTTGTAATCCAAATGCTCTGGAAATCTGAGACAGGAGAATAGTGATGTTTGAACCCAGTCTGAGAAACTTAGTGACTTAGTGAGACCTTGTCTCAAAAATTTAAAAATAAAACATTAAATAGTTTGATATATATGTGAGAAGTAACAGATATGAGGATTCTAGGATTTAATAACTATTGCAAAATATCTTCAATAAATACACAATAAATAGCTAAAAGTTATAACATGAGATTGAATTATGATTGCAAAGTCCTAGTGCCCACTTTGCTATAATAGAAAAAGCACTCATTTTAGACATTTGGACAGTAGAGAAAATGAGTACAAAAGCCCAGGAGTTAAATGTAATAATAAATGAAATTTAAAAAAAACTCAACATGCAATTTAAGTAGATCTAGTCTATCAAATTCTAGAACTTGTTTCTAGATTTCTAGATTTGAGATTTCCAGATTGTGTGGAAATTTTTGAACCTTCTTAAGAGCTACTATTCCCAAGGTCAGAGATTGGAATCCCCATTGTAGATGCAAAACTTGCTGAGGTATTCAGTCTAATCATGCATCTTTTAAATGATTCCTGAGGAATCAAGTAGCTGCCCAGGAATAATTGTGTGCTACTTGACACTCAACACATGCCTGCCTATTTGAGGTCACTTTTCTTTTCTGCCTTCTACAGTGTTTTAAATATGCATCGAATATATGGTACTTGACAAAAACATTCTACTGTGTCTTTATTATTTAAAATATCAGAAATAGCACGTGTTCTCATATAATTTGCAACATAATTTATAGTTTTACCTATGGTTATGTTGACCCTCTTGTTTTCTTTAAAATTATGTACTGAAGACATCCACACCATCTTAATATCTTACAGAACATCATGGTGTGTCATCACCACGGCTGAAACTTAGAGCCTTAGCAAAACACATGTACCATGAATGGTGATAGAATAAATCAGTGACGATTGAGGTGTCCAATACATCTATTCAGGTTTTAGTGGCTAAGAGCATGCCAGGACATCTTCACCAATGTACAATATGAATTATTTTAACTTGAAATTTTTACTGAAAAAATAAAACCAAAACACTTGGTGAGTCTCTTCGGGTTCTGGAGAGGATATACTCTAACCTGAAGTATAGAGCTACCAACTATATCCTATGGTATGCAACTGTTGCTAGTTTTGAATGTGGCCCAGGACAGGATTGGTTGCTTCACCAAGCTAGTGTTTTGGATGTTTGGTGAGTAAGACCTGGCGCTCCCTGTAAAGTTAGATGTATGCAGGAAGCAATGATGCCACAAAGAATTTATAGAAAGACTCAGGGAGAGAATCACAATGCAAGACATTGAAGTTTGAAGGAAGTCCGTGTGTAATGGTTGATACATTTTGTCATTGAGAAGTTTAGAAGTTTAATTAAGTGACTCAGCAGGGGGCCAAGGTCCTCACTTTGTGAACATCCTCAACCTGTGTAAGAGTAGGGACTGGAGATGGTGTGGGTGTCAGTGACCCAGGGTAGTGTGGGTGGCCCACATACAACATAAAGGAGGAAAAGAAGCTTGCTCTCCTGCTTCGTGCTCTTGCTGCTCTTACTGTCTTCTGCCACCTTGAACTGTTACCCCTGTGCCCCTCCATCCTACCTTGGAGCCAGTTGATTACAGACTGAAACCTCCACAAGCTGTGAACTAAATAAATCTTTTCTTCCTTAAATTTAAGTGTCAGGTATTTTGTCCCAGTAAGAGAAAAGCAACAAAGACACCATGCTATCAGTTTCACAGAATTACAGGATTCCCAAAAACACCTCACTAATAGTATGCTATCTGTTATAATGGAGGATGACTATGTTAGTGAAGACTGCAAGTAATCGTGCAACTGACACTGTTCGTCATAAATTCACTTGTGTAAAATCCATCAAATCATAACATAGTTCAGCAGTAAGGAAGTGCAAAATAGATATAATTCCACCATCAAGAACAAGTTGAAGAGGTCACAGCAGGAGATCCAGAATCTTACGACACTCTTCATATTTTTGTTCCTGTCTTTGACTTTAAGGAGAAAGAAGAGCCCATGGTTGATCAGTGGATGAGTGGGCTTGATGTGTCAATTAAGTCAAGACCTCAATTGCAGCTACATTACTGTCTCATGTTGACATCCTTGGCAAAAATGGAAATCAAAATTTCTTCCAATATATTGAGTTTCAGGAAGAATACCTAATTATTTTCGTGTGTGTGAACAGAGAAGTGGGCTGGGGTCCAGTATGAAATCATGAATTATAGAGAAAAGGCAATGAATAGATTAAGTGGCTGGAAGACTGGAAAATTGATGTTAAGGAATTCTGGGCTAGAGTGATGAAGATGGACATATGGAAGTAGTCACAAATGTGAATGAATTTTTATTGTATGTCTACTAAAGTGCATTTAGTAAAGAAAGGGCAGGAAACAATGAAAAACGTCAACCATCCTGGGAATCAGGAATTCTAATTCTTCATAACAGGCATGTGAATATATGGCATGCACCCAATAACATGGACAACCACTTACTAGAGTTTCCAGCTAACAGTGGCGCTAAATGCTTGAGTCCCATTATGGAACCATTTCTCAAAGAGACAAACTAGACTGCTGGGGATCATTTCACTTTAATAAGGCTCTTCAATTTTGGAAGATGTGGTGACTTCTTTTTTTCTCATAGGTGTGAGTGCTAGATCTACCAGTGTGAACACATGCGTAACCTTGCTTCAAATGAAGAGATCTACTTAACCCAAATGAAGTGTGGGAGAGAATCCATGACCATGATATCAACCCATCTTACCACATGTTATGTCATTCAGCAGCTGCTATGGTAACAGGAGATGATACTGAGTTCTACGGGCACAGTCCCAGCATTCATACAGCAATATTATTCTTCAAAGATGAGAAACCACCACCTAGGAAGCAGTATGTAATCACTAGAGGGCATTTATATTATGTTCTTTCCCAGGTATGAGAAAAACATGGGTCCAATAGTACTAGTCAGTGTCTTGACTAGGCGTGTACTACCCTTGCTTTCAATTATAATTTAAACATAAAAAAATTAAGCCTACAAGTAAAAAATCAGTTATAACACACATCAATTCATCCCCAGACATAACAAGAGATTTTCACCACTAGGTCATGGCTTAGGTCAGAAATGTCTCCCAGGAGTTTTATGGTTTCATGTTTTTGTTAGATGCCTGGCTCATGGGGGCGCGCTATCCATCAGTGCATTCATCCATCCATGAGCACAGGAGTTAACCGTGGTGTGAGAGGTGGGACCTGGTTGGAGGTGGGTCACTTCAGGCGTGAACTGGAAGCCTGTATTCTCAGCTCGAGCTCCTCACTTCTCTCTTCTGCTTCCTGACTGCTATGAATTGAGAAGTTTTTCTCCTCTAGGACCCTCTGCCATGCCACCTCTGCTTTGGAGCGAACCACCCACATACTGAATTTAGGGAAAATGAGCTCTACTCCTTTAGGTCGCTGGTGTCAGTTATTTTGTTCCAGTGATGAGAAAGTGACTAATCTACCCTGTGCATCTCTGTTTCTCAGGCAAGATCATAATGATTTCCCCATTTCACAGGCAAGATCACAATGAATTTAATGTTTTGGATCTTGATGGTCTCAGGCAGGCTCATAAGTTGAAGGTACCCAAAGCAGAGATGTTCAAGGTGAGATATTTTGGGGCTGATTGGATCTTGGGGGCTGTGAGCTCGTGATTGGATCAGTCTATTTACGGATTCAGACCTTTGTGGGTTTCTGGGAAGGAGATTAATTATAAATACCACCTCTCTCTTTCCTCTCAGCCAGTACGAGGCAAGCATCTGTGTTACACTGTCTGTCTGTGTGCACCATAGCACTCTGCCTTGCTATTGCCCCAGAAACAGTGATGGGCAAGAGACCATGGAGTGAGTCTTTGGAAAGCAGGAACTAAAGTAAGTCTTTTCTCCTTTAAGTGGATTTTCTCAGGAATTTTGTGAAAACTGTGAAAAACTAACATGCTAGTCAAGTCCAAGGAACACTGATGAACTTAGTTTAGATTTTGGATAAGTGCAGAAGAAATGTATCCTGCACTTATTTTTAAGATTAATATTCAAGTGCTTAAAATTAAACATATTACAGAAAGAAAAAAATTCAAGCTTGGGAGGAGTTAAAAAGAAAATGTAGGACAGAGAGATGTTAGAAATGTCTAAAAATGTGAGTATACAACATAGGATCAGTGTTATATTATTTTTCTTTAAAAATGTGTTTAAGAAAAATTACCTACTCAGTTTTAAAAATACAATATTTGAAATATTTCACATATTTTGTTTTTGAGACAGGGTCTCACTATGCAGTTCAGGCTGGCCTCGAGCTCCTATAGAGTCCTGGCTGGCCTTGAACTCATGGTAATTCTCCTGCCTCAGCTTCTCCAGTGCTGGGATTACCAGCAGATGCCACCACACCCAGTACTTTCCATATTTTGAAAGAACTAAAAAGCAAAAATCTATTTTACATTCCAGAAAGTAGAAATTATTCATCCTTTTGTATGATAAAAATCAGTTTAATGGAACCATCCTCATTATGTGTTCCCTTTGAGTGTTATAATTAAACTTTTTAAAAATAGACTTTTTTGATAATTGTGACATAATTGGAGTCTCTTTCAGTGCAAGGGAATAAAATATGAATAAATCCCGCTTTTGTGTGTAAATTCCCTATTCTTTCACTGAGGGGAGCTAAATATTTGCAAAATTACAACAGAAGTAAAATAAATGCAGTGTAAATAGTTGTTGAAGGGAAGCTGAAAGAGGGGATAAAGAGAGACCACCAGCAACAGCAGAATTGACTGAAATGATAACACGGTGCTGAAAAGGTGCTTAATGTCTGAAAGTTCACATAAATTATTTGAGCACAGTTAAATATAAACAAAATGATGCAGAATGAACTACATTAGGAAATACTAAGGTGCCGCTTAATAAAGAGGTATATTATTTTTACATGATTTAATTAGATAAGAGTTGTAAGTGTTGATTTTGTTTTAACATTTTGCAATAAGACAAAGGAAAGAAAAATCAAAGGTTAAAAAAACAGTTTCGGTTGGTTGCTCCAGGCAAAGTTAAAGAACCTTAAAAGTAATTTTTAAAAAACACCTTTAGCTTCTTTAACTTTGTAACCAAGGTTAAGCAATACTGAGCTCAAACCTATTTTCATTTCCTTATGTTAAAAATGCTGAAAATGTGTGGGGTTTTTTTGGTTTTTTTGTTTGTTTGTTTGTTTTTTCTCAGTGGAAGAAAGAGTACTGAGAAGTGGCAAATGTGGCTTAATTTCTTGCTTTTGGAAATGCTGCTCCAGTAAATTAAAATAATAAATGAACAAAAATTGGTTTATTTATCAAGATTAACAGGTTCTCCATCAAAATTCCTTCAAGACCCACCAATCCACACTTATTACAGAGGGGCTGATGCCCAAGCCCAAGCTCCCACTTGCAAATTCCACCACAAAAATCACAGTCTTAGACATGAAACCTTGCTGTTTTAGTCTGTACTACATTTAATACACAGAGATTTAATAAACCCAGTTTTGCTTGCTAAATAGGAATTTTCTGTTATAGGGACTAGATGCATAATAATACTGAAGCTGGGTAAATTATCTTGTTGGTAACGTTGTTAACCAAACAACTGATTATAAAGCTAATTAGAAAGGAGACAAACCAAATGATGTTTCATGTAATCTTTCCTGATATTTAATAGTTTCTAAAGATGCAAAAAGTTACTAAGGCTAACAATAATTTAAAAATATGAGTTACATCAAAATATACATTGTCTTTAGGAAATGAGACAAAGAGACAGAGATAAAATATAAAAACAATGAAAGGAAACACAAAACCCTTATGGATATGGCTGCTAATATGTTAAGAGATTTCCTAGAACGCTACCATATTTTTTAATAATCCCTAAAATTCACATACATAGATATCATATATTATTTGAAATGTAGCATATTTTAAATTTTATATCTTGCATGATAGTTATATTAGTCCCTTTTTTTAAACTACTGTAATGAATTACCCAAAAGAAGCTCGCTTTATAAAGAAAACAAGTTTATTTAGTTCAATTTTTAGAGTCTGGGTGTCCGAACACAATCGTGGAAGTTGCACAAGGCCTCCCATGGCTGCACCATCTTGCAGCTGACTGCCATGGTGCCAGTACATGTGAGAGGGAGACCACATCTCCCAGTGGGAAAATACAGACTCCTTTACAAAGCCATCACTCCAGTGGACCCAAGAATCTCCTACTGTCCTCAATGGGGCAAAATATCTGACACTAATAATTTAAAGGAGATGACATTTATTTGGGCATGTGATTATAGTCCATGGCGGGCTAGCTCCAAGGCGGAAAATGTCATGGCAGAGGTGCACTGAGGAGGTGAATCTGCTCAAGTCATGACAGAAGGAAGCACAGAAGGAAAAGAGAAGCACGGGATGGAATAAACACTTCCAGGTCACCCCTGCACCCTACCCAGTGACTTGCCTCTTCCAACCAGGCCCTACCTCCAAACAGCAAGTCAGCTATATCATCCCCATGGGTCAACCGTCTTCCAAAAATACGACCTATGAGCACACGAGTATCTAGGGGACATTAACAATTTGAATTTTAACAAGCTCCAATTCTTAAATGTCCAGCGCTTGACTCATTGCCACATTGATGAGAACTGCTCCAACACATGATTCTTTGAGAAGACACATTCATATCATTATGAAACCATAGCAACAGATAAAGAGATTTTAAGAGGAAATAACATTTGACTGGGAGGAAAGGAGACAATCACTGAGTGACAGTCTGTACCACTTCAAGGCCATTGCTTATAGCTTCAGAGATTTTAATTACTCAAATCATTTAGCATCTTCAGCATGAGGAAACCAACCCCTCCATCAGAAATAATGGGTATTAGAATGTTAATGACAGTTGCCTACATTGATTCACATCATAAACACTCCTTACTTATCTATATTTTTACATTATAAAATTGGTTATTTTTAAAATTTTTGTCATGTGAAAGGTATGTCATTTGATAAGGTGTATTTACTTAATGTGATATTCAATGCGGGAGAAGCAGAAGCTGCCAAATTGAGCTGAACTTCCGGCATAATGCAGAAAACCATTTAGGGAACTAGAGTTCCACTACAGCAGGCAATGCTTTATTTCATTCCACTGTAATGAGCAAGAACTGAATAATTCCTACTTTCCCACTCCAAGATAAAGAGCCTTCAAGTAATTCTTTCCACATTTGCTTCTGTCTGTGTACCTTCAGGATTCTGCTCATTTACTAACCAACCTGCTTCAGTTCAAATCCCTGGGTTCATCCATCAGGACTGCTTGTGTAAGTATCATCATAGGTTTTGGAAAAATTCATTAGAAGTTGCAAACAATGAGTAAGAATGTAAAATGGGTTAATTGATGACTTATAGTTTAATGAATTTTGGTCAGGATACTTAAAAAAGAAGTGATCATAAGAATTAAAGTGTGATAATTTGAAATAAGTAACTATTTGAGTTCTTTCTCACAGTAGGTATAATGGACAAAAAAATCATATAGAATTTCAGCACACTGGAAAATCTAATCACCACAGAATATTTAACATTTTTCCCACTTGAAAAAAATTTTACATGCTAAAGTTTAAATTTTATAACCCTTTTCATTCTTTCTGAATCTAACTCATTTCATTCCTTCTGAAAACTTGATTTTTTATTTATTTCAAACCCTGGTACTCTTAGGTCTAATGCCTAGCAAATGCAGATTAAATAAAAGTATTAAAGGTCAAGTGTGACTATGTAGTCATGGAATTATATTTTCAGTTATATTACAGGCTAGATCCCTAGAGGACGTAAGGAGGAAGTAGAAAATAAGAATATTTTTACACTGTATCTCTGAGCTATCTACACAAATGAAACACTTGGATTAAAAAAAGAAAAAAGAAAAACACACACACACCTAAAACACACAAGCAAACAAAATACAAGACAGCATCCTGAAACAGAAAAGTGGTGCACGCCTTTAGTCCTAACACCGGAGACACTGAGACAGGAGGATCATGAGTTTGAGGCCATTGTGGGCTACATATTGAGATCAAGTCAGCCTAGACAAAACACACAATAAGGACCTTTGTCAAAAAACAAAAACCAAACAAACAAACAAAAAAAAAACAGCAACAACAACAACAACAACAACAAAACAGCTTCCTAAACTTGGAAAGAAAGTTACTGTTTTTCCCTGGGAATGTTTGATGGAATATAGTGACCCTAAATTGATGATGTATAACCATGCATCTTGAAGATCACAAGTCTTGAATGCTGGGTCGAAGTCTACCGTACACATGTGTGAATAGTGCTATAAATGGCTAAAACTTCATTTTAAATTGATAGAAACAAATCCTTCCCCATCTCAGAGTCAGGAAAAATAACTCAGATATCTCATTTCTGCATTCAAGGTTAAGGAAAGGAAAACAAACAAACAAAAATATCTTCTAAGAATTTGGTGTTAAAATCTGTTTCAGACAGGACATAGTGGTACATGTCTGTAATCCCAGCCTTTGGGAGGCTGAGGCAGTAGGACACCTGTAACTTTGAGGTTAGCCTGGAATACAAAGTGAGTTCAAGGCCAGCCTAATTGAAGAGAAAGACCTTGTCTAAAAAAATAAATAAATAAAATAAAACAAAAAAAAAAAACCTGTTCTATCCATTTTGGAATATCTTTCTAGTTTGAAAAAAATTTTGAGATTTTTTTTAGGCCAATAGAAAATATGCAAAAATATATATAAATGTCTTCTTGACACAACAACCTAAATCCAGGACTCAAAGAATTTCTGCAGTTCAAAATTATCTTAAATTTGAAAAAAGAAAAAAGCATTAAAATCTGAAATGGGGCCAGGGATATAACTCAGTAGGAAAGTACTTGCTGGCAAGAGTGAGGTCATGAGTTTGATTATCAGTACCAAAATAAATACATAAAGAAATAAAATAAAATCAGAAATAATAACAGGTATAAGAAGAATCAGTAAAAATAAAAATGGCCTGGGATATGAAACCTAATAAGGACAGCAGATCTCTAAAGGAAAAATTATTAAAACAAACAGTGAACACATAAACGGACAAGTAATCTAAACTACTTGAAAAGCTACTTTCTGTTGATTCTGACTAGGGAGAATTTGGATTCATAGAGGTACTACCAGGTGCATTACCTGAAGTTCTGTGAAGATTTCCCTTCACCGCTATCCTTCGAGAAGTCTTGGGAAGGGATTCTAATCCTGTCTATCTGCAAGTGATACTTTTATAGCGTGCAGAACTACCTGCAAGCCAGGCAGTAGCCTTGTCTTCCTCTGATAACTGATCATAGGGTGCACCCTCTTGTAGCCGTAGGTGCATGCTGAGTTAAGCAATATTGCAGGATTAGGAACCATGAGCATCTGGGTGACTTCTTCATGTAACTTATATGTACCCTCTGGACGTGCTCTGGCCCCATCACATGTATACCACTTCCATTTAATGATGGACTGTCACTGTGCACATCCAACCTTGTGAATTATACTCAGATCGTGATGGACAACTCAGGTTGCAGGGTAACCTGGTGACTCAAGGGCAAGTATTCAATTTCAGTAGTAGGCCAGGAGCTGTTTCTCTAATGTAGAATAGTAATCTGCAGATGATAGCAGAGACTTGCTTCAAAATCTTAAATTGCTACTGCAATTCACCTGTGGAGACCTGAGAGACACTTCATATTATATCTTGAACTCCCAGTGTCACTCAGCTGATATTGAATCTGGTGGAACATTCAGTCCCAGTGGCAGGGCAGCCTGCACAGTAGCCTAAACCTGTTACAGAGCCTTTTCTTATTCTGGGCCCCACTCAAGATTAGCAGCTTTCTCAGTCACATGATAAATGACTCGATTAAAACACCTACATGAAAAATGTGTTGCCTTCAAAACCTAAATAGGCCCGCTGGGTGTTGTGCCTCTTTGTTGTTGTTGTTGTTGTTGCTGTTGTTGTCATAGGGAAAGCCAGAAGAAACCACTCACCTCTTAACCTTAGAAGAGATATCTTTGCAAGCACCACACCATGGGACTTCTAGAAATTTCACTGACCTTGAATTTTAGTTGTATTTATTTTCCATCCTCTCACTCACAAGTGCTTTAGTAACAAGTTCAGAGTAGTTGCTACCTCCTGCCCAGTTGGTCCAATCAGCATAAAATCATTGATGCCATGGACCAGTGTGATTGATACTTTCTGAGAGAGAAAGGCGGTCAAGATCCCTGAAAACCAGGTTGTGATACAGGGCTGAAGTGTTAATATAAACACGAGGTTGAACAGTGGAAGCATGTTACTGGCCTTGTCAGTTGAAAGCCAATTGTTTCTGATGGGTCTTATGGATAAATATGGCAAGGAAGGCACTTGTCAAATCAGCAACTGCATACCCAGTACCAGGAGATGTGTGGATTTGCTCAAGAAAAAAAAATCTGGTACAGCAGCTGCAATTGGTGTTACCACTTGATTCAGCTTGTGCTAATTGACCATCACTCTCAAAGACCCATCCATTATTTTTTTGCACAGGTCAAATGAGAGAAACCTTTTATCTTTCAAATCCTTGTGTTACGGTTTATGTTTCTGTGGCCCCACCAAGTCTCATACAATCATGGCGTGGGTGCGGCTGAATCTAGCATTCATGATTGGTTTGTTGTTCGGCCCTGGAATTGGTGGTGTGAGTGTGGCACCCACCCAGGGGTGGAGCCAACATACAGTGTAAGGGGGAAAGAAGGCGTGTCTTCACTGTCTTTCCAGTTAGCACCTGGCTGTTTGTGGCCACCATGAATGGCTGGCCCCCCAGCCACACCACCCTGCCTTGCAGCCAGCTGAATATGGAATGAAACCTCCAAGAACTATAAGAAATAAACCTTTCCTTCCCTAATTTTGAGCAGGAGGTATTCTGTCTCAGCAATGAGAAAAAAGTAAATAAGACACCTTGATAGTGGCATTAGTCTCTGCAAATCACTATAGTCTGGTTTTTTTTTGTGTGTTCAATAAATCCATCATGCCCCAACCAGAACTATGCAAATCCAATCAGTTGGGCATTTCTTACCTAAGTTGACACAATAGGCAACTATCATAGAAGCCTTTGCAACTGCTCTGTGTGGGGAGTCTGGGAAGGTTTGCAAATGCCAGGTAGAGAAAACCTAGAGCTCTGTAAACTGAGCTTCATGAATAATTCTAGTTGGAGTTGAGAACAGCAGAATGCTGGTGGGAATGCAGACAGTAAAGTCCAGGCTCATGCATTCAAGAGTTTAGTGTGCCATTATGAGCTGGGGATTGGTTGGAATATCAAGTTCACTAGGGGCAGGACCTTGAAGGTACACCTCTCTTGCTATCTCCATCCTTCACTTTCTGTTCTCTGGCCATCATGACATGATCAGCTTTTCTTCTGCTGTGTGCCACATGATGCTGTTTCTGCCTTGGAGCTAGACAACCATGGATTGAAAAGTGAGCCAAGATAAGATTCTCATTATAAAGTGTGGATACCAGGCATTTTTCAATCAACAAGGAAAGTGATTAAGAGGAGATTTGGTTATCAAGAGTTTAGTCACGATGTGACTACAGTAAACATGTGGTTCAGAAGATTCTGGAAGTAGCCTTCAGGAGGAGTTTGAAGGAATTTGGAGATGTCAGTTACAGAAGCCATGGAATGCTGTAACCTTAGGTCAATGGAAGACTCTGATCCAATCCCAGAAGAGCAGAAGGATAAAAGAAACACAAACGGTAATAGCCAGACTTAGCAGGTTTCAATCATGAGCAAAGAGTCCTTTGACATTTGAACTCAAGACAATGCGTATTATGCTCTGGCCAAGAATTTGTCTACATTTTGTATAACTCCCGAGACTTTGTGGGAGACTGAAATTAAGTGTAGTGAACTAATTTATCTGGTGAAAGAAATTTCAAGGTAGACCAATATTCATGCTGTGGCCTGAGCACTACTGGCTCCTTTTTTTTTTTTTTTTTTTTTTTTTTTTCCTGATTTACCATGAGACTTAGGAGCAAAGCATTCACCAAAAACATTTTCAGTTTTGTCAGAAAGTGCCTGCAAAGTTGGAGCCTTGGTAAGCATGTTGGCATGTATATTAGCATTGAAAAGAAGCCAAGCACTTTGTATCAGAATGACAAGAAAGATATCTTCCGCCTGTCAGGTGTGAGGTTGTGAGTTTGATTTCCGGTACCAAAAAAAATAAAAAACCAAAAAAGGGATATCTTGAGGGTAACTCATAAAAAAGCAAGATCCCACCATTGTCGGGCTCATGAGTGTTAAAGGGTAAAAGTCTGCTTTGAGAAGTGACTCCCAGGCCACCATACCTATCTAGAGATTGGTTCTCTGAAATTTGCTTTAGAGTACTTTGCAGTCAAGAACTCAGAGGTCTCTACAGATATGATACTAAGGGGCCTGACTACTGCTCAGTTGGTGACAAACGTTGACATCATTCACGTAGTGATTATTTTACAGGTGTGCCAGAATTGTGAGATCATGGAAGACTCCACCCATATTTCAGAAGGTCTTGGAGGGCAGATAGTGTGACCCTGATAGGGCAGCATATTAATATCTGAGAGTGATGTGAAATGCTGTGGAGACCCTGGGTAGTAGGGGAAGCCAGGAGCATGCAATGTCTGATGACGAAGGCTGTCAGAAGTGAACAGAGTTGCCCTAAATTGAAGTCCCGTGGGACGCAACTGGAAAGCCTGCAGAGGCAGAGACACTGAATATCTTTGGAGTTGACATCTAAGTAAAACTTGTCCTAGATGCTGGACACAGAGTACAGAATTAATATTTGCCTTGCTGAGTTTTTTTATACATAGTTATTTCTTCCCTTTAGAGAAAGAATGTATACCCTGCACTTAGAATTTCCTTTTTAGCAGGGACTCATGTTAAGAGATTGCCTTGAGACTCAGAGGAGGCTTTAACCTTGGATTTTTCACTAATGCTAGTATTAATAAAACTTAGATGATGCTTAAAGATGGATTTAAAGCATTTTGGTTAAGAAGAGGCGCATGCATGTTTGGAGGGGGATAGGACTCGAGAAGAATGGTAAAGTTTAGATCTAGAATATCCCATAAAACTCTTGTGTGCATAGAGGCAAGGCTATTGGATCCTGGAAGAGCAACATTTCCCAGTGGAATCATCTGCTAAGGAATTCAGTAACTGAGTGTTCTGTTAGGACATGAAGCTTGGTTAGAAGAGGTGGTGCACTGGGGGCTTGACCTGCAAAGGTTTCTCTCCTTCCTTATCTCTTCCCTTTACTCTGCTTTACAGCTGTCATTACACGAGCAGGTTTTCCTCTATCATTGTCCTCTACCATCCTCCTTCTACCTGACAAATGAACTGAAAACACAACTTGAACCAGATGCAGGGCATTTTGCATAGGGATGAGGAAATGACTAAGACAGCTTGCAAACCTGGAACCAAGGAGCATACTGTTACTTAAAAGATTAATACCAGAAATGAACACTACACATTGCATCAAGATAACAGAAAATGCCTTGAGGACATATGAAAAAAATGACCAGACACTGGCATTGTCTACATGGTTCTGCTCTTCAGGACTGGTGAATGCAAGAGTTGTGGGGTCATGGATTCTTCTATGTTTCGATGGAAGGCTTTGGAGGCTTGGGAATGTACCTATGGGAGGGTGATGTGTGAGGTACTGAGAGTGAAGCAGGAGGTGCAGTGAAGACCCTTGAACGTTAGAGATGCCAAAAACCTGGAATGCCTGCTGAGGAGAGTCTCACTGAGTGGTGCCAGCCCAAGGCAGAAATCATGTAAGACACAATCAGTAAGGACGTAGGGGTAAGACTGCCCAAGCCCTTTGGATTTTACTTCCTTATAACCTATCCCTGGTCCTGGACATGGAACTATAGGGTTTGCTGTTGGTCCTGCTGGGTTTTGAACTTACTGTAGTCTGATTTCTTTCTATACCCCTATTCCTCCTTTTTGGAATGGAAATATTTGCCGTGCCACTGTATGTTGGTAATATTCAAATTTCTTTTTGGTTTTTACAGTGGATCAGTTCATGGCCAAGAGTTTTTCTTGAGTCACCAAGGAGAATTTTGACTTGGACTTTTAAGCAACAATCGTTAAAAGTCTTTGGTGACTTTTAAAACATGTATTAATGCATTTTGCATATTGACAGAGACACATGAATTTGGTGTCCAGGACTAAAATACTGTATTATGATCTAAACTGTCACCCAAAATTCACATCTGTTCACAGAGGGCCATTTGGAAGGCAAATGGAACATGGAGATATTGGCATGACAATAAACTTACTGCTGAGTGTACCATTAGGGGGCAGAGCCTACACAGAAGAGGCAGGTGACTTGGGCTGTGTCTGAAAGTGTGTGTGCCCTTTCTCTCTGCTTCCTAGTTGATATAAGTTGAATAACTTTTCTCTACTGTACCCTTTAAAATGCCATTACTGTGTTGGAACCAGTCAACCACGGATTGACCTAATCATCTGAAATACATGTGAAAATAAACCTCTCCTCCTTAAATTGCAGGTGTGAGTTCTTGTTCAAACAATGGAAAATGACTAATATATTGATACTGCAGACTTATAAATTAGTCTTTAATAATTAAACTAGGTATGCCTATATATAAAGAGAAAAATCCCTTTCACTTTTTGTGTGTGTGGTTTTATTGTTTGTTTTTGTGGCACCGGGAATTAAACTCACAACTTTGCACCTGCCAGACAGGTGCTTAAGCTACTGAGCCAAACTCCTGGCCCTTCCCTTTCATTTTTTGATATGTAAACTTTTATTTATAAATTGCATTAAATATAGTAACATTTAAATATTAAAACATGTATACATAAGTACTTATGTATATACATAACATATATACATAAATATTTCCAAAATCAGAAAAAATATATTTATAATTAATAGAGTTCAATCTAATTCCATATTTTTGTAAAATTGCAATGCTACTAATACATTATAATTAAGAAGTCTATCATGTGTACATTTTTTTAGTTACCATAAAAAATGTATTTATTTTCAATACTTTTACTTTAGTGCTTAAGAACCTAATGACTCTAGCTACTCATCAAGTCTGTATTAAGACATGAATGATGGCACTTATGATTTCCTCCTGAATGTGATTCCTTAGTATTTTTGTAACATGCAATCTAATTAACATTCTTTGAAAATTACTTGAAAGGTAAGAGTGTATGTATCAGTTTGATTAGCTATATTATATTCTTTATTGTTAGCTATTCCAAGTACTATAGGCATTAAATAAATACAACAGAAGTTAGGATTACTTTTTGTAACATAAAGATAATTAGTTTAAAATTTATTTTATTTTATTCTTCAGTATAATTACTGACTCTCAACCAATATAGTTCTTTGTTTCTTCAGTGATGAGCTTGTCTTGTCATCTGGAAATTTTTATTTCACATTTTCATATAGGAATAGAAAATTGAGCAGCAGCTTCAGATATATATATATATATATATATATATATATATAATCTAGGTTCGTAAAAGTAAAAATATATTTTATTTCATAAACCCAAATTATGATATTAACAAAGTGGAAATTTGCTTAACTCTGCCCAAAACCTAACAGTCCACTGAACAATAAACTTATCATTCTACCAATACCACAGTGAGCCAAAAACCTTCCAAATGTCCCACTTTCAGTTACTTTTGAAACAGTTAGACCTGCTTAAATATTGATGAATCTAAATGAAACCTGAATTCAACTTCTATAGTTCCAATCTGCATATTTAACTGACCCACATCATCCAGCTTCAGGCCTATATCTAAGTCATTTCCACAACTGGAGAGACCTCCAGTTACATTTGGTTACCTCACACTAAGTCATTCCCTGATAACTCTGGGCTAGCCTTCTCAGAATATATAAAATATGCCATATTTTTAATTCATAGTCCTATAATGCTACAGGCTGTTGATAAACTAACATAAAGGTAATCTAGCATTCTTAAGATGAAAAGCCATTCAATATTATAGCTCTGAGTCTTAAGAACTTGACTGTCACTGTAGTAATCCCATAACTAACTGAACATAGCACTCAGTCTTGTATTAGGTACAGTAGAAAGCATCAATATGCACTGAGCACTGACAGAATCAAAAGATGTCACAGTTAATTTAGATACCTATTGTAATAGAAATCTGACTATATGAATATTGTCATTATTAATTAGGGTGACTAGCATGGACCATTACTTAAAGCAGGTTAATTATTTAATAATATGTTATAAATACTTATTTAAAAGTTGTTTTTCTTCTGCAGAACAGCGCTTCATCAGATATTAGTAACCATCTCACTCCATTTCATTTCTCTAATGTAGAAAGTGTCTGAATACCGCTATAGAAGATTCAGTGTGGCTTTCTAAGTAAGTTAAGTAAACTTCTGTTCTTATTTCTTTCTATACAGACCAATCAGAAATCAATTAGTTATAGTAAACATATTATTCACCTAGGTATATCACAACTACCATGACAAATTCTTTAACGATTTGTAAATTTGGATGGAGATTGCTAAATCTGAGTGATTCAATATGTGTAGAGCAGCTGTGAAATCTCTAAAGACAACTTAATGAAAGCAAGTTACTCTGTCAACAGTGCCTTACAAATTGCACCATTAGAGTTGGTGACAGTGATTTAGGAGATTGGGTAGTTTCATTCATTTAACAATTATTTCCTGAAGTCTACTGTATGCCGAGAATTTTGCCAGGTGCCAAGAATTTAGGGTTGAATAAGAAATAGGTGCTACTTTAACAGGATCATTATTTAATGGGAGAGACATGCAAACAAATAATTACAGCAGGTGAGATAAGCGCTAAAATGAAGAGTTGTGTGAGGTGCCACAGAAGCCCAGAATAGGAACATTTAGGTTGTGCCTGCTTTTTGGAGGGAAGAAAAATAATAAATTTAGCTTAATAGTGTTGGTAAAGTCTTTTGCAACTTAGGAAGGAATTAATCAATGAAGACAGAAGTCTGACTCATGCTTTGAAATAATTACAGGCTACCAACTTCAACGATGTAAGGAAATTTTCGTGCGACAAATGAAGACATGTATATTTATAACAAAGAACATTGCCTATGGGTTGCCAGGCATGTACATAATTTATATGGGTCTGATAGTGCCTTCACAATGTAGAAAAATGATTGGAAGACAAAACTAAAAGTAAAATTGCACAAATGATACTTGATTGATAGAATACCAAGATCCTCTGTGATTTTAAGCATTTTTATAATTTTATCCTGTATTGTAATGTTTTAATCTAAATGTAATTCAAGCTAATTAAGTCTCTCTGAATCTTCAAAAGAAATTGATTTCATGATTTTTCTCTAATCAAGAATTAGGCATCAATGTATTTGTTCTCCGTGTATGCGAATACATATACACACACAGAAAAAATGAAACTGCTAACGAATTACAATATTAATGCAAACTATTTCTGATTTGGATTATGCATAAGTTTTCTGTATTTGTGTTTTGCTACCTTCATGTTTTTTCACAATTAACATAGTCTGTTTTTATAGCTAGGAAAAAAATAAAGTTGTTACTCCCCAAAAGTGTTAGGTTGTAGTAGAGTAAGCTTTGACACAAGATACTAAAGAAATTTTGCTTTTCATATAAGCCTTTCCTGTAAAAGGTAGTGAGACTATTAAGTCACTTCAGTTTTACACAGGAGAGTTACATTTTTTAAAATACTTAATAAAATGGTGTAATATTTTCTTTAGTCTTCCTTTTTAGAATGCACCTTCTATCATTTTGTTGTGACACATTACAAAATTATATGATGGCAGTTTTCAATTTGTATTTCCAGGATTCTAAGACTTATTACTCCATCAAGAAATGCAATTGCTATTATAAAAAGAACATTACCATCCTTAAACGCTAGTTCTAGTCCATAAATGACAGTTCTAGGGTACATGGCAAAGAATCATGAAGAATAAATGGAAGTCACTGAAAATTCTGGTGTTTGTAAATCAACTGCCTGTCTTGGAGACTTTGTACTGGCAAACTAGGGCGTAGTGGTAGATTTAAAATTTTGGCTATGAGTAATTATTTGAAGTATTTCTATATGCACAGATTTAAAAAATTCTATTTCCATATATTTAACTGGAATTTGAAAACCCAGGGTATATATTCTCATGTATAGTTTAATATTTTATATAATGTTCATTGTATTATAGATATGTGTATACACATGGGTTAATAAATATAAAATGTTTCCTAGGTTTGTTCACAAACAGGAACTCCAGTTAGCAATGATAACCAAGTACTAATGGGCAACCCCAGTGTTTATATCTGTATTTCCAAAACTGTTCTCCATATTAGGGACCAGAGGTTCTTAAGAAAATGTAGATTCTCAAACTGGGATAAAATGACACAAAATGATCCTTTAGCATTGTACTGTGACTAAAAATTCAAACAATAACTAATATTGGATCATCATGCAGGTATAAATTAAACACATACAAATCCATGTAGATACAAGTAATTGAATAAAAAATAATGGGAGGATAAACAAGACTACATTCAGGAGAGCTTCAAGTAATGGAAAGACATTTAAATAATGTAGAAAATTCAAACTGAGGTCATTCTACAAAATATATGAAAAATAATCTCCAATATTACCAAGGTCATAGAAAACAAGGAAATCCTTAACAAGTAATATTGCAAGAGAGAAAAAAATAAATGAAATGTAGTATTCTTAAAAGGATTCTGGAACATATGTTAAGATAAACTGAGGATATCTAAACAAATATGGAGTTTGTAATATCTTTACAGTCTGTTCCACAACAGTGCAAGACATTAACACTAGAAGAAACAAAGTGGAAGACTATGGAAACTTTCTGTTTTATTCTTGCAACTCCCCAACAGAATACTATTAGATAATGTAAAAACTAATTGCCCCTTCATTTATTTAGATCTTGCAAAACATTTCTTAGCACTGTTTCATAACATGTATTTCATATAGAGATATTGGACACCTTTTATTAAATTTGATCTTGGAAATTTTTTGTTGTGTTTTGTTTTCAAGACACTATTCTTAATGGGTATTGAAAATTTTTACTTTCATGTTTTTATAGCTAGTATATAAAATATAATATTTCATCTAATGAAATAAGACTGGATACCCTGGCATGATCTTGAAAGGTTAAGTTATTCTATTCATCTTAGACTGATTTTCACATAAATCTCATTATTGAGCACATTAATCATATCATTTTAAGTCTCAGGGACCACATTAGCAAAATTAGTTCATAACCTGGTAGTATCTCAAGGTAGTCGAAAGGGTTTGAGAATGTCATTGTTCTCTGAAACACATTTTGACAAAATTTCTACATAGCTAAAGAACTGAAAATGAGTTTCACGGGGGTAAAGAATATTAATAAATCTCTGCTAATACAATGAAAATAAATATGCAAAGAGAAAGTTCACATTTATATATAAAGTTTCATTAAAATAAAATCCTATGCAGGATCATAATGCCTTTATAATAATTTTATTTATCAAAGTACACATTTATAGACACTATCAGATAATAAATTTTATTAAGAGAAATACTTTCATATCTAACACTTAAAAACCAAACAGATAACGTCCATCAAACAATCTGCACAACATTCACATGTAACAGAAGGAGAATGTATTGCAACAGTTACTTTAATCAATCCAGCTTTACACTATAAAGACAATAAAAGACTTGACCTATGAAGGAGCTCATGCAATTCAAAAACAATTCAAAAATAACAAATGAATCAGTGAACTGCATAATGTAATATGAATCTTTTAATAAAGAGACAGTTCCTACCAAAACATGACATAAAGTGTAATATTTCTAATTATGGTGTTAACTCCCTGAGAGAAAAGGAAGTAACTTGATTACGTCTTCAATATAATGTAATTTCTAAGAAGAAAAATAGAGCATTGTGTTTAATAATGTGACATATTGACTTAACTTTTGTGTAATGACTTGCATTATATATGTGCATATAACATATTTTGGCTATGTAAATGGATACACAAATAAAAATGATTATGTTAAAACCCAGACTTTTTAAATGAACATAATATTTGCTGCTTTTCCACATTCACACATATTTATCAGAACTTTTCTATGAAACACATACTTTGAAATGTTTAAATGAGAAAATTATGCTATATCAATGGAAAGTATTGATGAAAGAAAAATAATTTTGTCATCATGCTTATGAAAGCTGTTTATATCTAAGAAGGCAGCTGAAGGATCCGAAAGGTCTTTTGTCATTCTAACAATGTACGAACCGATTAAAATGCTCGAAAAGGGAATTCGTCATCCTCAAAATCTTTCAAGCTAAGCAAATAGACACATCCTTCTGAACACTACTTAAATCTAAATTCGTCTTTAGAATTTAAGCTTTATTTAAAACAGAGTTATATAACATTTAGTATGTTCAATGGATAGTTTTAAGATAATTTATAAATAATAGCCCACTTAAAATAAATAGCAGCTCATAAATTAAATACTGTTCCTATTCCAATTTTGTAGTTCAAGAATTCATGACTCAGAAAACTTAAGTAGTGGCCCTAATCTCATAGGCAGTAAGAGAAAGAAGTAAGATATCAACTTAAAATTGAAAACTAGACAGTCTGTCTCTGGAATCAATTCTTAATCACATTGCCATACCAATTCTTTCAGTGAATCACGTGTATACTATCTGCCTATGGAAATGCTATTAAGTATCTTTGGGCGGGTCCTTCTATTCATTACCACTGTCTACCTGCCTTGTCTTCCTCCACCCTCAGAATCAGGAGAGAAGAACCTGACACTTCATATTGAAAAAGCAATTTATGGAAAATGATTTGGGAAGATATTTTAATAGCTGTATAGGGCTTCATTCACCTTTTCTCTTTTTTTATCCATTTGAAATACTCTTGACTTATCTATTTCAAATATTCATAAGCTGTACTACTGAGCAGATTAAAATATTACCAGTTTCCCAAAAAGAACAAAGACAAATTCAAAATCCTTACCAAGATAAACTTCACACCCAGTAGTAAAGGCAAAATTTTCAAAATATTCTGTGCATTCGTCCATGATTTGGCTCTAAAATAAATAATTGTAGATGAACACATGAGTAAATGAGTGAATAAATACACAAACATTTGTATTTATTTCATTGATTTAGTGTACAAAATAAATATCAGACAGGCACCTGAGTTTAAACTTGAGTGAGGTTCACCCCTCAAAATCAGAAGTACACCCTGGCAAAATATGCTTGAAAAGCAATTTGAAATAATACAGAGATCCTGTCTAGCTAAAAAGGGCTTCATCACATTTTCTTGCACTTCTTAGGGGAACGAGGGAGCTCTGTAGTGATGGATTGCTCTTGCCTCCCTGGCTTGCATCTGATTTTCATTGATAGTGCAGGAATCAATAACAGGGACACAAACTCCCTTCCTAGAAATGGATAAGAATATGTGACCTGGTTAGAGAACCAATTCAATGTATTTCTGACATTCCCTAGTCTCTAAGACACTTCTCTTTTGGTGTCCATGTGCAGTTTCCCATATGTCCTGGCTTGTATTTAGATGCCTCTCCAAAGCCTTATGTTCTCTTAGGTGGGATTTGGGAAAGGGGTTGGATCTAAGGTGTGTGAATATGGGTTAGCAGTGTGTGACAACTAAATTAGTCCACAAGTTGGTTTAGCATAGTTCTGGGTGTGGGCAATGAAAAACCTATCCTGGGTGTGTGAGAGACACCAACAAACAGGCTGTTAGCCTGGATGGCATGCAGAGAACAAAGGCTCGCTACTCCTGTTTCCTGCCTGCTATGTCCTAACGGTTTCTCTCTGTGAGGCTCCTCTGTCTGCCTTGGAGCCACTGACTGTGGACTGAAACCTCTACACACTGTGAGCTAAAATAAACCTTTCCTTCTTTAACTTGTGGGTGTCGAGTATTTTGTCCCAGCAATAAGAAAGTATCTAAGACACCATATAGTTACATTATTTCATCTCTTTTTCAAGTTTCTAAATCTCTGTACGTACGTGTATCTCGCTTTATCTCTTTCATCAGGTCCTTTTGGTGTTCACCACTTCTGATGTTCCTCTCTCTAAGCCATCGATTGTCTGTCTGTCTCTGCATTCTTAGATTCAACTATGGTAAATCTGAACCTGAAATCCTGAGGAAGAGCCTGGACTACTCTCTCCACCACCTTGAGTACACTCTTCCTGCACCATGAGGCTTTGGCAGGGTGGGGGAAGCATCTCGATAGAAGCCATGACAATTGGGCATAAAATTGTGGCCCTTTTCCTCACCTCTGAGAATGCTAGGGTGACAGAATGCTACCATGCATAGGTTCAGAATATTTTAAAATACAATTGAAAAGCATTTTTGTAAGATTTGTGACTTAAGGCCATAATACTACTGAGCAAACAGTAACATTCACTTTAATAAAAATTAAACCTATTTATTTCCTGAAAAATGTGTCCTATGTTGTCATATGCTACAGCAAAATTCCATTGAATGTACTATTATATTATACTAAAAGTAAAGCTATATAGTTTTGAAATTAATTTTCACAAGCAAGCAATATTAGATATTATAAGGATAAGTAAACACATTCTTAAAGCAATAGTTAGAAGTCAGACTTACATAGGAGAATGTTAAATATTTCTGTAGATTAGTATGTCTGTCCCTTTAGAAGTGAATGCCAATAAAACCAGTGTGACTGTTCAGTAAAAATACATTAAATAATGCCAGTCATTTAATAAACCTAACAGTTGATCATTACAATTCACAGATGTTTATTAAATATTGAGCACATTTTCATCTCAAATAGCTGCTATTTCTTCTCATAATCGTTGATATATTTTGCCAAGTATTTAATTTCAAAGCACTTATTTTGTGTTTATTTTATCAAATCATTGTGGATATTTTGTATTCACTGTAATTAATGAAGCAATCTATATCTCACTTTCTCTTTTTTCCTCTTAATCTTTCTCCTTCATTAATTTTTCACTCATTCATTTTTTCCTCCCTCTCGCTCATCTTCTCGTCTACCTCCTTTCATTATATCATTCCTTACCTCTTTACTTCATTCCTTGCTTTGCCATTCATCAATTATTGAACAAAGCTTTTGATCTTAGACATTGCTTTTGATCTTAGGCATAGCTTCACAGGGAACAGTGATAAATATAAGGCTAGAAAAATGACTAAGGCCAGACTATGTAAAACATTAATTTTACGCATTTCATTTTATGGCATTTGAGAAGGATTATAGTTTTAGGATTCAACACAAGTAAGAACAATCTTAACATCAATCAAAATTTTAGATAGACACATTTACTCACTAAAGAAGAAAAAAAAGAATAAACAACTGAGGGAGTTTGTCATACTGTATCTGAAGCAAAGCTAGTTCAATTTTTGTACAATAGAAGAGACAGAACAAGTCAAATGAAGAAAACAACCTTGAAATAGAAATAAATTAACTTGGTAGAATTTTACAACTGTCTTGGATTCAGGTTATTGAAATAAAAAGAAGTAATGTAAATGCAGGGAGAAATGAATAATACTGATACAGTGTTAAATGAAAAATAGTCAAAGTTGAGTGATCTTAAAAAAAAAAGCACAAACCATTGTCAAATGTGGTGTTAAATGATCTCTCTCCATAAAAAGTAATATTTGAAGCAATATATACTCATACTAATTTAAACATTATGCGATTGTTCATTATATCCATGTATCAAAACATCACAAGATACCTCACGAGCATTATAATATTTATGTTTTATGTATCAGCTTAAATTAATTTAACTTTTGAAATGATTCCTGGTAATAGGAATACTACGCAATATCTTAAAATAGAGAATGAAAAATTAGAAGTTAGATTTATACATAAAATACTAATTTTTGTTTTGCTTGGCTATTTTGTCAAAAAATAACTTACCACATAAGAAAGTTTATATTATCAAAAGTAGTGATACATGAGTTGTGTTGAAGTAGTTCATGTAATATGCGTGCCTATGTCCATAGGGTCATGTAACCAATAAAATAGTATCTATTATGAGTTTCCTCAAGGAGACAGGGTAGTGGATCAAGTATTGCTGCATTTAGAAATTTGGTAAAGAAAAAATCAGAAGACAGATAAATGGACTTGAAGTGTTCTAAGTTTCTGATATTTTCTAGAATGACAAGAGCATAAAATTGTCCATTTGTGTTAATCCTTTTTTAAACATCTAGAAATACAAAACACAGACTATTATAGGCAGCTATGTTAGATGAAAATTAATATTCAGCCAGAAAGGGACTAGGCTTTCAAGGAAGTCAGTAAAAGTTGGAGACATCAGAATCGTGGCTGGAAGCACATTTGAATAAGACAAGCTCTCAATATTAAAATCACAGTGGCCAGATTTACAGCCTTACCTAAGGGATGAATGGAAACATGAGATTAAACTTCAGTTGGTACCACCCAGTCCATTAAAGCCAGATATGCATCAGACACCCAGGTGGGTCACGGTGACACTGCCCAGTCCCATCCCTTCCCCAACGGGTTCCTGTTTTAGAAGTTTCAGACAGCCATGTTTAATGATTTCATCCATATACCCTTGCTGTCTGCCCTGCTTCCCCACTGAATCAAAATTAGCTAATCAGCTACAATTCTAATCCTATTGGTTGATTATAGTTTGACCTATGTTGTACCCACCTCTTGATTTTTCTCTATAAAACATTATCAGAGAAATGACCTTGGCAGTAACTCACTTGGAATCCCTCCTGTATTTCAGGAGCCATTCCTATTCCTCAATAACATTTTTTGCTCTTCCACCCCTTTGGAATTCATTCTTCGTTTTCAGGGAACATGAACACAACATGCCTAACATCTAGCAGATTGGGAATTCTATTTTTCCTATATCAACACAAAGAAAAATGAAAAGCTTAAAAAAATGATTCTAAACTTCAAGAAATGATAAAGTGGGTTTGTAGAATAGGTGCAACAAGTTGAAAGCACATCATGAAAATGATTATATTAACTACAAACACATTAGATGTTCTAACTATAACCCTACTGTTCAGTAAATAACATTTGAATGAAAGTGTATATAATCAATGTACTTAAGAATAAGTTACACAGAAAATTTGATAGTAAAGTTGAAATTGACTATCTAAAAAGTTATTGTATCTACCATTATAACATAAGAGACACAAAAAATTAAGTATTGAAGATAAAGAGGATCACCACTATGGTTGATACATTGTGTCAACTTGAGAAGTTTAGAGGTTTGACTAAGAGATTCAGCAGGGAGCCAGGATACTTACTTTGTAAATATACTCATCCTATGCAAGAGGAGGGTACACAGATTTTGTGAGTGCTACATCTGCCCCAGTGGGAGGAGAGTTGGGGGTGGCCTGCATACAATATAAGGGAAGAGAAAAGGCTTGTTCTGCCCTCTTTTTGCTCTGTCTGCTTTTGCTGGCTGCTGTCTTGAAGTGTTCCCTGGTGCCATGCCATCCTGCCTTGGAGCTGGCTGATCATGGTCTGAAACCTCTACAAACTGTAAGCCAAATAAACCTTTCCTCCCCTCATTTTGGGTGCCAGGTATTTTGTCCTAGCAACAAGAGAAAAGTAACCAAGACAAACACTTAGGCTATTGAAAGAGTTACTCCGTCTGTTCTAAAATTTCTGTTTTGTGCTCACCTTGGCAGCACATATACTTAAATTAGAATTTCTGTTTAATACTCTGGTTTCAACATAGATTAAGCAAAAGAAAAGAAAAAGGAAATGAGGGAGAGCAAGAAAACATACTATTATAAAGGTGATTTAAACATTCATCACAGATACAAATAACTTGCACAAATATTTGTAAAATTATAAATAATTTGTCAAAAGCATTACTAAGATTAACCTTAAGCCTTTAAACATAAATATGCAGCACTGTTTCCGAGCACATATAAAAACAAAATATCACCTAAACTCATGGGGGTGTTAGTCAGAGAAATGTGATGAGTTTGTAGAGATAAAGTACTTCGGGAGACACATGTCCAAAACCTCCCAGACTATATGTTTAGAGATTAAAAGATGGCCCACAGAGCCACAAGTCCAAGTCGATCAAAACACATTGCCTTAAGTAATGAATGCTCTGACCTCTTCTTCCCCATACTCCCGTTTATCACTTAGATTAGCCCTAAGGTCAGTCATGTAACAGATCACCATGAAACTCCCCTGACCTTCTCCTGCTCCTTACATGAGTTCCTGCCCAGATGCCCTTTTTTTGTCCTTTATCCTTGCTTCTTGGTTCTGTTAATTAAAAAGCTTCAGTTTAGGGCTGACTTTATGAGACACAGATGAAGGCAAAAAATGAAGAAAAAGAGAGGGAAGAAAAATTCAAGAAATGAAAAGGAATATTAACAGAAGTGAAAAAAACTTGTTTAAAAGAAGGGAGTGGTCTCAGGTACAATGCTCAGCAGTCTAAACCAAGATCAATGGAGTCTCCGTGTTCTTGTCTGATTGCACCTGACAATGTCATTGGTGGCTTTAACAAAAGTCTTTCCAGGGGACTCGGTTAGACCCAGAAACCGAACAGAGGTGATTGAGGTATGAATGTGATGGGAAAAAGAAGTGACACTATCCTTTCTAGAAATTTTCTAAACAATGTGTACTGTTCATTAGGGAAATGCTATGCCAATGAGGGTAAATTATAAGGCAAAACAAAAAGGATGACATTAAGGTTTTTGTTCAATATCATTCATACCTGGGAAATTACATTAATACTAAGACTGATAAGGCAACTATGTATATAGTGGTTAAATGTGAGGACTCTGGATTTGAGTATCTAGACCAGATCTCAAATATTTTACTCACAAATTGTATGATCTCCAAGAAGACCCTCCTGTCCTCCACAAGTATTGGCTCTTTCTGGCCTCAGTAGCATATTCACTTCCTAGTCTCTCGGAGATCACCATGTAGCACCTAACTCATGGTAAACACTCAAAGACGTTTGCTTTGCTTTTCTGGTCACATTGCATGATCATTATATCCCTACAGCTTTACATAGCAACTGACTTTCTAGTTGCCATGTAACAATGCATAATCGAGGATGAATAGAAAACCAACCTGACGTAAAAGTAATGTTTTATTACATTTTTAGAGAATATGAATTTACTATTCCTGCATTTCTTTTACTTATAGAGTGTTTCAACATTCTAGATTCTAGAATTCAGGATTCGAGACAACTGTTTTCAACAAAGACTGGGTTAATCTTGAACTAACGGTGAAGGAATTCTTCAGATTACTACTGAAGGACAGAAAAGAGTCAAGCAACGCCTAAGAAGAATGACTCAGGAAGCAGTTTTAGACACAAGTGTAGTCTTCTCTATTATGGAAGACTCAGAACCAGACCCACATACTCATATTCATTAAGCTCATTATACTTCATATAAATAATATAGTGGAAATCTTTCCCAGAGTAGAAGTTTTTTATGTATTTCAAAACTAGTAAAGTAATTTTCATTTCATCAACTTGTACCAATACTTTGATTAAAATTTTCACTTAATTTTGCACTGTATTATTTCATATTTTTTTTGTTTTCATCCACCATTTTATATAAGGTTTTTTTTTTTAAGTTTAGCACTGTCTTTCTTGAGCAACTCCTTCTCTTCATAGGTTTTCTAACCACTAGATTTCATTGCTCATCATTATTCTCATAGTACAAACAAGCAAAAGCAGTAGATAAGTAAGTTCAGAGGCAAACATGTCTCTCTAGTAGTTTGATATGATCAAGTACGTTGCAAGCCAAGGTCTGTACCAAAAATGTCCATAACTGTGTGCCTAAAGTATATTGTCTTGATGAAGGAAACTATGCTAAAAGCAGTTTTTATTCATTGTGTAATATGTGTCACTATGCTGACCGACATTATGTCATTGAATATTCTCAACAACTCTGTCAACTAGAGATACCTGTCTTTGTTTTCCAAATGAGGAAACTAGAGCTTATATATTGGAGGGAAGAGCATACTGCCACCAGGCTGGGTTTGAGAGATTCCCAAAGCCAAAATAGGGAAGCTACTCCACCCTTGTATAACAGGTTCGCTGACTCCTGTTGTGATAAATAATTTTCAGAGTGTGTCAGTAAGAGATGTGAAGGGGCTGTTAGATATATAGGATGCGCTCTAGAGTGAAGTGTGGGTCCTCAGAGAATGAGACCCAGTGCTTCCTGGAAGGGGAACATTCATGCTTTCCTGAAGGGCTGGAAATCGAGGGAAAGGTGACCCAATGATGGAAGGGTGCTAGCCTGTCTTAATGGCATGGGCTTCTGCTTATTTGCTTGTTTGTTTGGAAATAGATGATTTAGACACACTTTGGGTTCACTCAACCTGCTGCTTTATGTAGGTTCTTGCTTTTTACTTTCTCAGTTAAGCCAATATGTGGACTTTTAGCTTCCCTGAGGAATTTTGGGTCATAGGGCTGGTAGGAACAGAGTAAATTTAGCCTCAAGAATGCTGGTATGGGTCATCTTGAGTAGCTTTAGGTGGGTGCTGCAAGTTGCAGTCTTCTCAAAAGTATACTTTTCAGTTATGGTTTCCCTGTCTCCTTTCTAACTCTCTTTTATTTCTTCTGCCCTACTTCAATACCAGGTAGCATGAGAAAGTAGGAATTGATTATATTCTGATATTATTGCCTCCATAAGGACAGATCACAGATCAAACCTGGTATCTCACCATCAAGAAAGAAACCGTGAAGAGTTTTCAAAGCTGGGGAGGAATCAAGGATCACCTATGTTTGCTAGTTGCCTTTACTCCAGGAAAACCAACTTTCACTTGACTTCATGGCTAAAGGAAAGTTTTAAAGTTGAGGCAAGTTGCCAGCTGAGATTAGGCTCTGATCTCATCCTCCCTGAGAGATGATTCCTTCCAAAGCTCCCTGGCTCTTGAAAAAGAAAGTCTTGGTGTGGTAGTCAGGGCTTGCAAGGGAATATGACACACAATTTAGAGAATTATTTACTAATATTCACTCAAAAAGTCAAATGCAAGAGTGCGGGTGATCTGTCCACACACTAGAGACTCAAAGAATTCAGCTCAGGACCTGGAACCCATGACGATGTCCTCCACGAGTCCACTTGAAGGCCCAGAGTCTGTGGGAATGTCTCATGCAAGGCTGTATCAAGTATCTACACTGGGAAGCCCCAAGGCCAGTTGTGGAAGAAATAAATTATGCACTAGTGAGATGAAGGATCTGTGCCAGCAGGCAGAGGGATATGCACTGGAGCCAAGAAGTGTCACTCACGGTAAGGACCAGAGCTCCCTGGAAAGCACCACAGCCATCTTCAGTGACAGCAAGGACACAGATCCTCCAAGGATGAAAACAGCTGAGTTTATATCACAACAAACTTCTCCAGGAGAATCAACAGCATCATTTTTCCCTCCAGTTCTCCTTTTATGCTGTTGGCAACAATCCTCTGGTGGGCCTTCCACACCTAGAACCACCCAATTCAGTTCAACTAGGTATTGCAAGTTGACCATTAGCTAATCCACCACATTTGGGTTATAAAACTGGCAAGAGGTGTTTGAAAATTTACATCTCCAAGGACAGTGAAACAATTTACTGAGACAAGTTTTCTAAAGTTAATACTCTAAGAATATAAAAAGTCAGGAGCCAGAGTCAAGGGAAGCCTATTTACAGTAGAGACAAATACAGGGGTATATTAAGGCCACGTTGGTCTGAACCAGGTTTAAACTGTGGTCATTCTGAATCAGAAGTCTATGACACTTTTGATGAAACATGTGGGTAGCTAAAACTAACATATGTCACCATGAACATTATTGGGCAGCATTGCACAATTACTGAAGAATGTTCTCTTCATAGAGAACAGAAATGTACTGAATTTTATTGCTGAGTATTAGATTCAGGCACACTAATTTAAATTAAACAGAAGGGCTTCCTTTATGTACTTGATCATGAAGTACATCAAAGATACTGGAAAACATCACCCAACTTCACCTCTTCAGTTTTTGAATCCAGGAAAGGGGGTGGGAATAATGCCGAAGAGCTTTGATTCTGTTGAACTCTCCCTCATAAAGTAATGTATCAGAGACATGCCAACACTTTTCTAAATCTACTCACATTGATTTTTCTCCCATTAAACTTGGAGAAGAAATAAAGGTGAACTTGGTCCCATATTTTTAGGGCAATAGACTGAATTCCTGTAACTTGACAGTGCCTAAAATAGCGAAGTTTGAATAAGACAACCGGGTGCAAATTCAGATAATAAGGTAGTGGTTTTCTTCAGATTTCTGTAGCAAGAAGTTATTAATAGACTGAAGACAGAGCAGTGAATGGAGGTAAATTGTAGCCTACAAAATATTGCAATAATCACAAAGATCTAGAAGAGTGTGGGGAAGGTAGTTTGTATCACACTCCCTCAATATATTTGTTCTTACGCTTTCTGGGTAATATGCGCTGAAATCAGCTAATATTCTAGCATAGCTCATTAAAAAGTATCACAAAACTAACAATAAAACACCAGTAGAAACCTTTTTCCCAACACACATTAACTCCAGCTCCTGCCTGTTCTCTATGGTGCTAATGTATGGTTTGGGGAATTATTAAAATATAATTTTAAACATCACAAAGTATTTTAAGTTTCTGCCTGAACTAGACTATCTGAGGCTTCATTTTTGTAAGATAGTTAATTACAAGGCAGCCGTCCAATTGCTGGTATGCTGAATAAGCAAATAATACAAATGAGAGAATTAAAGTACAAGAGCAAGAGGAGATAAACAAGAGCAATCTATTAACAAGTAATCTAAATTCTTAAACTTTACGGTTAATCATACAAATGTACATGGAAGTATATTTCTAAAACGAATCCATAGAAACATTTAACTGGAACACAGTTGCGCAATCTGTTTGCAGATTGTACAGGGCTGCTTTCACACTTCAAGAGAAGGGTAAATGCATGCAACGAAGATTGTGCCTCCCACAGCCTAAACTTTGACAGTGCGACCCTGACAGAGAGCCAGCAAGATTACTTCTAAACAGGATACTAGGACACTTCAAGGTGCTTCAAGATGCTTCATTATGTGCAGCTGTTAAATACATATTTACCCCTTCCCCCAAAGAAGTTTATGGCCTTACAAAGTGTTTATATTGTACTCAATGTGGAAATAGTCACAAGATTTCAAAATAATACTTTGAGGTAAAAAATACCCAAGGATAGGAAAACCATATGAGAGTGAAGTACAGCCTGCAGTCCCTATTTCTCATCATTCCATACTTTTTTCTATTTTTTGTTTTCATTTTCCCATTTTTTAAGACTATGAAAATCCTTCTAAAAATGCAAAGCTCTGTAATCTGTGAAATATGCCAGCCTTTTAGATTTTAGCTTCATGCTGCCAAGTATTATCTGTGTTCATAGATATTGCACAGGACTGGACTGTATCTAAGCCACTGTAACTCCTTTGACTATTTCCCCAGTCCCTCTGGAGGGCTGTGATCCTGTGTCCTGTAGACAGCTCTTTGCTTCTGAGCAGCGCGGATGTCTGGACTTTTCATTATGTTACAAATAAGTCTGTAGAGTAGAAGAAAAATTGTATTTTGAGAAAAAAATTGGTTGATTTGAAGCAATCCTCTGTTTTACCTTCAAACACAGTTTGCTCCATTATCCAGCTTAGTGTACAGGGAAACAGTCTTTGCTCTCGCAGCTTGTTTTTGATCCTTATAAAAATATAGTGGTCTTATTTTATTAATTTATATTATTACATATGTAATATACAATGCAGAACATAATTATACAGGATAATTATTGCATACTAAATGATTAAGAAAGTGAAAAATGCATAAGGAGTTCCCTATTTAATAAAGAATATGAAATGCACATCAGAATATTGTCTAATATAAACATTAAGCTATAGGTGATTTATATGTATATCAAATTCTTCATGTTTTATTCTATGATTCTTGCAAAGACTCTGAGCTAACAATTCATTTGCATTCTTATTCTTTTATATGTTTTCCATAAAAAGCATAGGTATAAGTCCATAAGCTTCTCCAGATCATCTATTTTTGATATAAGAATTTATCAAAAGCAATTTTGATAAGATAGTAATGCTAATGTTGCTAAATGATTATACTTCTTCACCCATCACTCCAGTGTTTCCCTTTGTCTGTTATTCTTTTGTTTCCGAGCCTTAGACAAGAAATATGCAGTGGAAGCACCTGCCACCTCTGCTTACTGCTTGTCTCTGTTCCCAAACACTCTATCTCTAATCGGTCTGAGATACAATCAAGCTTGATTACTAAATAGTAGGTACGGCTTAAGTGGTCCTTAGTCTCTAGACAACAGCAGCTGCCAATCTATGGAGGAGGCTAAACAGAAACAATCTGAAATACGCCTATAATGAAATTCATGAATACTTCCCCTTCTAAAACCATCATTTTTCAGGCACTCTTAAACCTAGGACTGGATGAAATCAACCATTCCAAGAATAATGTTCCATTCTTCAATGTCTTCCTTCTCACTTTTCTCTTCTTAAAAATTAAATATCATTGCAATTATTAATTTTAACATTCCACATAGGTGGCTACAAAACCTTTATTTAAATATCGTACTTACTTGTTATCAATTGTTGCTGCTACCTACAATCCTGTTCCTATAAAGAGATGAACAATTTTATTGTATTCGAAAAATGCCTACCATTTCTTGTGAACAAGTAGGCACACGAATGTCTCATGGATGAATGAAGGAGGAAAGAGATACCAACTGTCTAGCATGGAAATTATGCTTTTGAGGTGGAAATTTCCATGAGTATGTATGGTGCATGGCTTTTCTGAGCAAGGGACCCTAACCACTCATAGGGAACTATGCATAGTACGTATTTTTGGAAGCTACAAATCATGTCTCTCTCAAGACAGCAGTCAGATTGAATATCTGAACAATATGTGAAAGACAGAAATTCCTGCTTTCAAAAGTCATTCGTGAATGACAAAGTCACCCTCCTCATCTCAAAGTTGATTTAAGATTAAAGATACAGTCTGTCTTTCTCTGGAGGGAAAAATGAATAAGACACTAACAAGCCTACACAAGATCAGAATCGATCTTAATTTAAAACTGGCCTTATGTAATGAAATCATTACGGTGCATCCACATGAAGCATCTGGTGCGTCCCATGACATACCAAGGGATTAGGCCTTAGGCGTCTGAGGCTCATGTGGCTGCTGCTTTGGTGTAAGTACCGCAAAGTACAGTCCAGCCTTCTCACCTCCTTTCAGGGAGGTTGAAAACTCAGACAACTTTTAACTCAACAGATACACTTTTCTAATTTCATCTACATAAATTATTTTTAATCTAGGCACTGGACACTCTGCTTATACAAAGCATTTTCTTTTTTACTGGCACGAAGTATTTTAAAGATAGACTTTTAAATGTGAACTCATTATATATTCACGTGCAGAAGAAATACTGTGGAGAGACTCTATGTTTGCTTGTTTGCAACTGGCAATCAAACTCAGGACCTTGCGCTTGTCAGGCAGGCACTGTGCCATTGAGCTATCCCCAGCCCTTGGAGAGATGCTCTGAACATCTTGTGCAGTTTCCTAAATGATAACTTGCAAGAGTATAGTACACGCAAAGTACCAATGAGTATTTTTCACAAATACAACCCATCAAACTTACTCAGGTTTCTCTAACTTTACTCATGCATGTGTGTCCCTATTTTCAGTTTTCTGTGATCTTACCACATAGGTGGAGCCATGTTGATCACAGGACAAAAGATACAGACCAGTTCCATTGTCAAAAGAATCCGGACTGCAGCCCTTTGCTAAATACACCCAATTCTATTCACAGATAACTCATCTGTTCATCATTTCTACAATTTTTTATTTCAAGATTATCATATAAACATTTCTGAGATTGACTGGCTTCCACTTATTGTCACTATTTGATGATACTTGCAATTTAAAGCCTATATTCATAATCTGTTCTTTTGTACTATTGAATATTACTCCAGTATATTGCTATGCCATGATTTGTTTAGTTATAAATCCACTGAATAGCATTTACATTGTTCCTACACAGTTTGAAGAAATTGTGAGTAAGACTACCATGCACATTTGTGTATAGGTTTGTGAGCAGATTTTTCCAATTCTGTAGAACAAATGCTATGAGTGAAAATAGTTGTTCCTATGATAATCACATGAGCTTTTATATTAAAAAAAACTGTCAACTTGACTTTTAGGTTGATACTACCATTTTATTTCTAGTAACAATGTACCACTAATCTAGGTTGCCAACATTCTTGCACATACAGTGGATCCTTGGTTCAGGAGCAAAATTCTTTCCATGATTCTGGAAAATCGTGTTTGTCATGCAGTGTGAAGCTTGCAAATAGAAGCAAAGTTTTGCTGAATGATTCTGTTTGGAAACAAAGTTATTAGTGAACAAAGGTGTTCATGAACCAAGCTATAACTGGATTTGATATTGATATTTTCTAAATTAGACATCCCATATCTCATTATGTTTTTAATTTTTATCTAATGAGTAATGGAAATATATTTTCTTATGCTTATTTGCCGTTTTCTTATGCTTATTTGTTTATGCTCTCAATTTTTTTTTTTTGCTTGTCTTCCTCTTTTTCTACCTTTCTATGCTACATACCTTATTTGGAGTCTTCAAGCATTTCAAGGCTTCTAAAACCAGTTCTCAAGACAATTGTCCCGAGCATTGCCTGATTTAATCAGCAATCCCCACACATGAGAATTCAGTACAACTTCCAACCTTTCCAACCACAGGTTGGGCAGCAGTTAGATATTAGGGGAGGTGCTACCTCAACTTTACCACAACAGCATAGCTCCTTATGGAACCTTAGCCTATGAATCTACATCAGTGCTTTGGCTAAGCAGTGGTGGTGAGACTGTGGCATGGATGTTGTTCTTCTTTTAAGACAAAAATGTTAATGTGTGAGTTGTCTCTCTAAACTAAAACCTCAGTACTGGCACTGTGTGATAAGTGAATGAGTTCTGGGTTGCAGTTTGGGCACTCATCTCTTAAACGTTCGCCATCAAAGGCTCAGGGTGTTATTTGAGCTTCAGCTACTCTGTGATTCAAGCCAGCTGAATGCAACTTTAACATTCCAATCACTTAACCAATTTTGTCATATTGCAACATAATGAAAATTAGGTAGAAATGTTTATAGGATTTTGTGTTTTCAGTTGTGTTATTTCTAATCTGTCTTGTGAAGCAGAGAATGAGTTTGGAAAAGATCAATTTTATGACAATCACTGTTTATTTATGGGCAGAGCTTGGACAAGGTTTTGAAGTGAGTCTTGAAAAGGATAATGGTTTACTTAGTTTGTAGTCTTATCTTCCACAAGCAATGGTTTCCTGGAGCAAATACACAGCTTGTTATTTTACTTTTATGGCTATTTCCAGTTTTATTCAAAATAGATTCAGAAGAGTATGTCTTGTTCCAATATTGTTTAATTTAATAATATGTATGACTCTACTGTTTTTCAATACAAGCACTTATAAATGTGTAGACTTTTATGCAAAATATTCACTTTAACTCTGAATTCAGTTTATAATTATTTATGACTGAAATTATTACAGAACTCTTCATTCCATTGGACAGTGGAGAATTGCAGGGTACAGAGTGTCATATTCATATTGATATGCAAATTTAAGTTATTACATAGCTGCAAGTGAAGATAATATCAGCAGGACTAATAAGAGGGTAACAATTATATGTTCCTGAACTATAAAAATGCAATACATTACTAGCCTAAGCTGAACTATATTATCCCCCAAAGTCACACTAATGTAAATCTAGTTTAAAATGTATGCTTTTATTTTGCCAATAGAAAATACTACATTGCTACTCTCTACAAGATCCTGGTATAATCAGTGTGAAGTTTTTAGTACAATTTATTTATAATATTATTTAATATAATACAATTTAAGCAAGAAAACTCAAACTAAGAATGTGTAAGTTGCCTCAAGCACCTCTCGTACTCAACACCAATTCATGTAAAATGAAATCACGATGCTAGATGTCCCCATGTTCCATTCAATTGTAGAAGAAATGTGGAAGAAAAAAATGCAAGGCCATATATAAAATAAAAAGAACAAATTTTGTTTTAAGGATTTACGCTTATGCCAATGGAATGTTACCAATTTGTGGAGGGACACATTACTTGTTCAGTCTTCCTTGCCCTTCCAAATACATTATAGTTTCAGCAATTTTGATGGGCTGAATGACCTCATTTAGAAAAACCTTCGTTCTATACTGGCTGTAAAGAGGAACCAAGTAACCATTTGGACTCCCTTGACATTGGCAGTTCTGGGCTGGTTTTCCTGCAAGGTCATGAATCCAGAACTGCTAGCCAAACTGAGCATACTAAAGTGCATGGGACCTCACCTTAGTCGAGCTTTATGTCACAGTGCTAATAAACTTTTTTAAAGGCGATAATAAAATAATAATATATGTAAATTGGGTTTTGATTGTTTTTAAATGAGCAAGTTCTTTCTGAAATGTCATTACTTTTCACAGAAGTCCTGATTCTACCCCTGTATTTTGCAGATATTAGTTTATTTGTTATTCCAAGTTATATGAAATAAGTATAATATGCTCTTTGTGAATTTGCAGTGAATTTAGTTCATTTTTATAAATAACTTGAGTGGCAACATTTGTCAAGTACCATTATACCCTGAGACTACCATTGTGGATAAAATAGATATTTATTTTCAAAGCAGATAATATCAATATAAATAATAATTTCTATAAAACAGTATTCAATGTGTAAATTTGTGCTAGAGAAATCCCCAGTAGAAGCACTTCAAACATTTGGGAAAATTAAGGGCTGATGGTGAAAATTTTTCACTGATGCAAGTTTGTAAGAATAAATAAGCATTTTTAGAATGTGGGCTGAATATGGGAGAATCCTTCAAATAAATAAATTCAAACAAATGTCATATTATTTCTCCCATGTTAATCAATAGCATACTTCACAGTCTATTCTAGGACAAATTTTTATTTTCCCTGTGTTAGCTATAGTTTGGGTAACATGATTCTGTGTGTGCTCAACCGGAATTGGTCCTAGTCTGAACACATTGGTAATCAATCAACACAGTTCACTAGTCTTTTCATAAGATTCTTTTCCCACTGCCCCATGCCTATCACTGCTGCTTCAAATATTCTTTGATACAGTTGCTGAGTAGTTTGAAAGTTGCTATTAAACATTTCCAAAACGGATTCGCACAGTTAAGTAAAATGTAGTCCCCAGTCCATTCTCTTCCCAAACCTGCCACTGTCTGCATCATTTATACCAGCTCACCAGAGTCTCCAAAAGGAAATCTGCAGACAGCAGGGGCACACTCAATAATGCAATGCTAATGACCTGCAATGCATATCCTCCTCTGACATCAATTTTCTAAGAAGAACCTAAATCACCAAAATTAAACCCAGCAAGTTAAAATCCAGAGAAATTAATATCAAAACAAAATTTCTTCAGCATTATCCTTATTCAGGAAATTTTACTCAGAAGTCTGTACGCAGTTACAAGCTTCACTCACAACAGGTAAACCATTTTCACTCTTTTTACGGATGAGATTACTTTAGAGTCCCAGGAATTAAATTAGCCAAGAGTCTTCAGCTCATATGTGCCACTCATAAAAGAGTCTAAGAATTAAAATGTTATATAAGGCTGTCACAATAACAGCCCAATTCAAATGAAATATAAAAATCAAGCCAAACTCTAAAGCCTAGGCTAGGCATACTAAGCAAATAAATCTTCCCTGGGTGCAATTTTGAGTTTGAAAAAGAAACTGTTGGCCAAAAGGTCAAATATATTTATTTGTATCTAATACCTATAGTATACACTGAGACATTCAGCCTGGTTCAGTCTACCACAATAAAGGACAATTTATGACAGTTGTTTAGTGGAAAACAGTCTGAACAAATAAATTTAGGACATCTCCTAACATGGGACTAATTTGCGTGTTCTGTCTTTCCAGAGAGATTAGTTTTCCATTGTTGCCTACTTTCTTCTCATAGGTACTGAGAAATGACACATTCCTCCCTACTCACCAAATTCTGAAATTACAAAATTTGCAATACTAATCCTATAGGTGGAGTCTTTCTGTTCTGCTAATTCAGTCTTTTAATTTCTATTTTAACTTTGAGAACTGTTTTGTACAGCATACTGGCAAATCCTGTGGTGCACTCAAATTGTCTTTCAGTTACACTAGTGAAAAGAAAATACTTTGAATCCAGACCAAAGTCACTGCTACCCCAGATCTCTTCCAAGGCAAGATTTCCTTTCAGTCCACATAGGTACTGATGAAGACTAACACACAGAATGTTGCTGATCCACTGACTAACATTTATTTTAGGCATGTTCTCAGTATATTTAAATTATAACTATCTTGTGACTAACAAGTTGTTTGCTTTGCTGTATTTTATTTTTCTTCTACATTTTATAGCAATCCTATTATCTTCTATGATTGTCTTTGTTTCCAGTATGACTAAGATGAGAATCAAATAGTTTAACCTAATTCTTTAATTGGTTCCCATCCCTTGCCCTATCTGCTTAACACAGAAATTCAGTTCAAGCCAGAGTAATAAAGTCTCATCTGCAATGACTTCAAAAAATCTTGTCTAAAGAAGTAAGAAGACTCAATTGTCCAAGAAAAATCAACAGAACTCAGCATCTTTGACTAACCTTTGATAACCAAAGGCATTTTGTTTTATGGGGATAATCACATAACAAAAAGGTAACAGGGAAACAAATATTATATAAACAAAGAGAAAGTATTTTGGAATGAAAAATATTCTAAGTCCTGAATTTTGTTCTATCTATAAGTAAAGGAAGGAAATTGTGTATATTAGTTGGAAAAGATACATACAGAAAAACATTGAGAACAAAAGAAGACTTGATATAAGTGTTTTTGAAAATGCAATATGGGCACTGAATTTTACATTTTAAAACAAGTTGAAACAGTTAAACGTTAAATCAATTGCTATATAGATATCACAGCACATGTATTAACAGATCAAGCTGTCTTGAGTACATTCTGCAACCGATTGCATTGAAATTAATTTCTGGTTGGTTTAAATAACTTTCTGTTATAATCTGTTCCTAAAATATTCATGATTATAGCTTAAAATATGTAATCATTTATTTCAAGGTTATATTTCCAGAAAAACTTATTTTAATTTTGATAAATAGAATTTAATACAAATTACAATGTTATATGGTAAATTTTACAAATCATGAATCACAGAACAACTTAACTTTTAAATTCTTTCATTAAACTAATTTATGTACATTTTCTGTGCATACAAGTTTACATAGAGTAAATGTACATGTAGATCACCTTACACTCTTTATTCATGCATGTCTACTTATTATACTACTTAAATTATCCAAAAGAGTGTGACATTTTTCTTTTCTTACTGAATGTCCAGGTCGTATATGACATGCAGACCTATCAGTTAACTTACTGAATGTCCAGGTCATATATATTATGCAGATCTATCAATTAATCATGTTGACAATTTATGTATCGCTATGAACTATATTATTTATATATTAATGATGCTAACGTTCATATCAGTATAGTAAGCCTTGGATTGCTTATAATGTTTTCACTTTTTTTTTAAGATTCCAGAGTTTCTTTTATAGGTTCTCTCTGTTACAGTCTTCTAGAGAGAAGGCAAAATTAGGAGAAAAAGGAGAAAGAGAAGAAAGACGGATGGGAACTCGTTTTGAAATTTGGACTCTGGGATCTGGATGTCAGATATTCTGTGCCACGCTGTCTGCAGACTGGAGCACCAGAGAGATGCTGGCATGATTTGACCCAAGTCCAAAGGCCTAAGAACCCGAGTTGCTGCTGGGGTAACTCACAGGCTGTGGATCAATGCAACAGCAGAACCCGGGAGCCTCTTCTGTACGAACCGGAGTGCGAAGTCTTCTGCAGGAGACTGAGTGTGAAAGTCAGGTCCCTTTGTGCTATGAATGTAAGTTCATTTCTAATGTCATTATGTTTCTAATAATTCTCCTTGCTTAAGTAAGAAGGTATATCCCTTGGGCAAGCCATCCCTGCAACATTAAAGAAAGAAGGTCAAAGTAAAATAAATTTAAAACAAAGTGTATATTGACAAGTTATAATTACCAGAAAAAATACAAAAATTTAAATTGATCATTTCTATCTGTCAATATCTTAATCATATTCTCTGATTTTTTTTAAAAATCTCATATCCATTAATAAAATCTTTAGCTGTAATTTTTAACCAAAGATGTTCATTGTAATCTCCTGAGGAAATTTGAAAGAACACAGTGCTTGAGTCTCATCACCCCATATTTCAGTTCTCAGTTGGTGGTGTCAGTTTAAATATCATGTACAATAAATATGCTCAAAGAATTCTAGTACTATAGTATTCTAATTGAACCTTAACACACATGCATAATGCAAAATGTGCTGCGTGTAAAATGTGCATATATATGTATAGACTTTTTAAAATGCTCATAATAATCTCTTTTGATAGAAAATATGTCAGAAAGATATTTTAAAAGCTAGGATACAATATGAAAGCTGCCAAAGGACAACATCTAGCATGATTTTGTCCTTCTGCATGTACTTCTTTTCCCAATTATTAAGATCCCACATTGACCACTAAACTGTGGAATTTCAGAACTCTTATACTTCTCATATTACATTCTGTTTTATATTCCAGCTATTTACTTTTTTATCTTAAAATGTAGCACACTGTAAAAGACTTGAAGTTCGGACAAGGATTTCTCTTGTTTTGGTTGTGTTATTTTATTTTGCTTCCTTACGTCTTCATATCTTTAACCTAGCACAGGTACATCATGTGAGTAAGATTCTAAATAAATGTTTGTTAATTTAATCCTTAATAGATCCTATACAGTCCTTATAATTAATATTTGTCCCATATATTTTTATATGTGTTGTCTCAACCTTATTACATTTGAAAACATTTTAACCATTTATTGATTGAGATTTCCTTGAAAGTGAATAAATTACTTAACTTTTTACACATTTTTTCCTAATATATTTCAAAAGGAGTAGATGTGATTTATATGTAGAACTGATTTGTAGTAGAATAGTCAACCAAAGACATCACTTCTTCAATGTAATAAGATTTAAAGACATGATAGATGTGGCAGCAATCAAAACAGAAGTAAGCACAAGATTTTTTTAAAGTGTACTATTTAAAGAATGTCATCATACTATTACAAGGTCACAAATAAATTTGTTACAAATGAGTCCCATGCAGTGGTGCATGCTGTAATCACAGTCCTTGGGAGCCTGAGGCAGGAGGATGGCTGTGAGTTTGAGGCCAGCCTCGGCTATATGCAGAGTTCAGCTTGAACTACATAGAAAACACTAGCAAAAAACAAAACAGAAGAAAAACTTTGTAATACAAATGTATTAAATGAAATTGCAAAACTTGTATCTGCCTTCAGTACATGCATCCTCTTTATTTCTGAATAAGTAACTATTTGGCCAGAGGGTTTTTTTTTTTCCTTGCAAAATTCTACTTAGGCAAAAAAAGTTGACACCTAGATTGCATAAAAAAGCAACTCTTCATACACACTAAGTTAAAAAGGAGCTGCTCAGTAAGCTGAAATAACACAATATGCTCATAAACTTGAGAACAATTTATCAAATAATTACTCTTTATGGTTGGAATTCTTTAGATATTCTATTTGAATTTATTTCATTTCATGGTCCAATAAGAAAACCCTTTCATTTCTTGCTGTCATCTGCTGATTTCAACCTCAATAATTTTTCTATTTAAACACACTGTGAATTGATAAACACTCTTGTTTCTGATCATGCTGAACACACCGAGTCATCAAAATGAATGTCTTTTTCTTTTTCATGAAGGCATTCAACAAAACAAGTGGTCATGCATCTGGAACATCCACTTTTCACTTGCTGAATAATTTTAACCTTTTATTTAACAAAACATTCTTAAAATACAAAGTGAAGCCTTCTGTTGATCTTTCCAACTATGTCCTTTCTTACCACATGTGCTCATTACAGAGTTTGACAAATATACATAAGCGTTATGATGGTTCATATAATGTACTACTGACTAAATGGGAAACAAATTATGTATTTTTAACATAATCTCTCACTTTTTGACATACTTAAAACATCAGGCTGATGCTAATATGGTGAAATTAACCCTTTGCCAGGTTGTGGTGTATCTGGATTTAAATTACCGTTGTTTTGTTAACTGACTCCAAATGGTTCAAACTTCACTCTCTGTCTTACTAAGGAATCTTTTTTTTCCCTCCTACTTTTTTAACATTAATCTTCACCATCCTCATCGTCATAATCTATGAATGTTGTCTGACTTCTAGTAGCACATTTTCAACATCTTTGAGAAATTGTTTAGGTTTTTTTCCTTTTAGAAGAAACAAAAGTTAATGAAATCCGTTTCATTTTTTGATATTTAAATGTTACACCAGCTTTTATTTCCTGTAATAAAGTTAATTATGTGGTGATATATTTTCCTTGTTTACACATTACTGCATTGGGTTCATTAATATGTTAAAGTTTCATTAATTTTCAAAAAGACAATTGAGATTCACTGGCCTTTACTGTGATATTTTTGTTTTGCCATAAAGACTGTAAGACAGATTTGTATTTCATTTTTTTTGCTATATACATGATGTATCAGGTTATTCTCAATATTTCCCATTTGTATTTATGTATTGTTCAAATACCCATCATTGGATCTACTGTTATTTTTAATATGTAGGACACAGAGTGGCAATACTAATTTTATTCCTGGTACAATTGATGTGTGCTTTTTCTGTTTTAAAAACCTCAATCACAGTCAAAAAACATTCATTTTGTTGAGCTTTCAAAATACTATGTTTTAATTTTACTGCTGGAATATACTCTAATTTTTAAGTATTATCTTTTAATTTCCCTTCTATCTTTTGAACTGGTTTAATATCTGGTTTTATTCTTTTAAAACGAACACTTAATAATTCATTATACTCATTCATGTTCTAACAGATGGATTCAAGTTTTAAAAATCTCTCGGTATGTCTCTAGCTGCATCCAAAAATATTGTCATACTTTGATATTAAGTTGAAATGTTTTCTCTCTTCTCTTGTGATTTTGTCTTTGACTCACTAATAATTTTTAAATTTATTTTTCAATTTCTAGCAGTCTGGACATTAAATGGCATGTACTATTATTGTTATTCATTTATGGATTGAGTAGACTGGTTATTATACGTAGTCTAAACAATTTTATAAATGCTTGAAAATTGTTCAGTTTTATATTATGGCCCTAAGAATGAATAATTTTAATAAATATGTACACTAAAAATGCATATGTACACTGAAGAAGATATAGCCTATTTAGCAAACACTGGGAAAATTGACTGTTCACATGCAAGAGATTGAATTTTTTTGTGTGTATATCACTGAGGATTGAACTCACAACCTCACACCTGCCAGACAGGTGCTTAAGCCGCTGAGCCAAACTCCCAGCCCTAGTTTTTTGAGGCAGGGTCGCACTATGTAGTTCAAGCTGGCCTTGCGCTCCCGTTGTAGCCCAAGCCAGCATCAAACTCGCAATGCTCCTCCTACCTCAACCTCCCGAGAGCTGGGATTAAAGGTGTGCGCCACCACGCCTGGCTTCAAAACATTGAATTTAGATCCATATATCTCATGATGCATTAAAGCAAAATAGAAATGGATCCAAAACTAAATGCTAAAACCGAAACACTTAACCTCCTGGAAGATAAAGCAAATAAAACTGTTGACTTTCTGAACAGAACACTTGTTGTGTAGGAAATAGTACCAAGATACAACAAATGTGATCTTACCAAATTAAAAACCTCCACAGAAAAAGAAACAACCAGCAGAATGAAAATAATACCTATAGAATGGGGAAAAAAATTGCCAGCTACTCCTCAGAGAAATTACTAATATATATAATATATTATACACTCAGAAATTAGACCTTCTGAAGTAAAAGACCTAATTAAAAATGAGCAGGTGAAATTATAATATACTTTATAGAAGAAAAACGAATGGCTGAAATGTATGCAAAGGAAGCTCTCAGCATCGCTGCTCATTACAAAAATGCAAATTAAAACAGCCTTAACATTCTACTTTACTGGAGAAAAGCTGTCCTCAAGAAATCAAATTATAACAAATCCTCATGTGGTTGTAAGTTAAGTGGAAGCATTCTATGTTGTCGGTAAAAATGTATACTAGTACTTTCACTCTTATCTAAGAGTGAAGAAGATTCCTCTTGGAATCCTTTTAGGTATCTTCCCAAAAGAGTTAAAGGCAGCATAGTACAGTGATCCATAAGTACCCATGCTTATAGCCGCACAATTCATAAGAGCTAAACCTTGGCACCAGCCTCTATATTCATCAACAGATGAATGCTCACAGAAAATGTGATATTTACACATCATGGAGTACTGTCCTGCCATAAAGAAGAATAAACTTGGAATATTTGTGGAAAAATAGATGCAAATTGAGATCATAATATGTGAAATAGATTAAATATACTGGCTCAAATATAGAGAGAAAAATAAAAGATAAATCTTTTTTCAAATGGAAAGAAGATTGAAAGATGGAAATGGTTAGGGAGATGAGAGAAGGGAATGAAAAATGAATTCAGATGCGTTATGTACATATCCCAACTCCACACAAGCACTGCAAACTCTAGGCACCACAGAACTGTATTCATTATGTTTTTTAATTTAGTCAAGTTTGCCATAATCTTATTTATTTTCCCGATTTAACTGCTATTGAGGGAGTTATATGAAAGTCTTCTTTGTTGATTTGATTCTTACCTATGTTTCTGCTTAGTCCTATGAATTTATGATGTAGTTTGCAGCATGTTAGTAGATGGCTATATATTAAGAACTGCTAAATTATCTTAGAGGAAAAACTCCATAAGCACTTTGTAATTTTTTTATTTTACTTTTATTTTCATTTAAGTATTCTTTGTCAGATGTGAAACCATGCCAGTTACCTATTTGTGCTATTCATATAGTACAAATTTTTCCATTGTCTTATTTACTATGTATCATGGTCTACATTAGTGTTCATAACTTTTTGACTTTCTGGATTCCTATTTGTGTTTTATCAAAAAACATAATAGAATTTTATTTTTGTAAATTTAGTAAATATAAATCATACTCAAATTTGGCCTGTTAATGATTATGCTAAGCTTCCTAAGTTTGTTGATATTCAGAAATTTGAAAACATTCAAATAAATATGTACAAGCAACTTCCTGGAATACTGACACTGAAATTTTACTGTATCACTGGGAGTGAATTTTACTAGTTTCACTGTTCAAAGGGCAATGATACTTTCGTTATTTCCAAGTTTCTTTCCTTAATAATTAAAAGTTCAGAATCAGATTAAAACAAGCATGAGTCAAAAATAAAGGCTCAATGTAGGGAAGTAATTTCCCCCTGATGAATTTTTTTATTTTAAAGATAGTAAAATCCAACAAAACATAACAGAACAAAGTCAATCAAAAACAAAGCAGTAGAACTGGTACAGAACTTCAAAGAAAGATACAATGAAAACAATAGCTACTATAGTATATCTTGTTGTTTTCAGAACAGTTGACCATTCCACCAGGTATAGTAAAATCAAACCAAGAACAAAACACAAGAAAACCAATAAAAACAGAACATGAAATTAAGCAAAATAAAAATCAGAATAAAGCAAAACAATGAGAACAATATTGGGCCTCAAAGACAAGACAGAAGAGAATCCCCCATATTTGCTATACTGCATACTGTCATCTGGGCTGGGAGGGGATGTCCTAGATTCATGTCCTTGATTCTTAGCCCACGCACTGGTAGCCGTGCTGGACGCACATCCTTCTCTTCCCGGAGTCTGCACCGGTCATGCACTCACCAGCAAGGCAGGCTAGTTGTCTTCTGGTTGGAACCTCTCTGACCCAACATGGTGGGCTCTCCATCCCTGATGAATATTTAACAAATATCAGTTATTAGTAAAATAGAAACAAAAACTGATGAGTATGAGAACTTGATAGTTCAGACCTGACAACATAGGAATGGAAATATAAAGTTTCATTTGCAGAAAAGTAAATTTGCAAATAAACACATTGTTAGAACAGTAAGAATTAATTATAGTTGTATTTGTTTTGGTTTAGAACTTTAAGAAGTCCTATTAAAAATGTGTTTTGCTAGTACATGTGGTGGTGTAGCTTTGTAGTCCCAGCTGCTTGGCAGACTGAGGCAGGAAGAATACTTATTCGAGGCTAGTCTGGGTAGTTTTGGCAAGACTTAATCTCAAAATAAAAATAAATAAATAAAGACCTGGGCATGAGGCTCAGTGGTAGCAAGTCCCTTGGTTTGATCTTTATCACCTAAAAATAGTTTTAGAGTTCTATAAATAATTTGCCTCTTCTCTAATATATATGCATATATATGTAAATATAATTCATATGTATTTAAAACCATATTTATTTTAGAATGTGCACATACATGTAACTGTTTTATATGTATGTATAAATATGCTAATATATCACTATGTATAATGTGTGTGTGTTTGAAGGTGTATGTGTGCTACTAATATGTGAAAAAATTAATTATAATAAAGTCATTTGTCAAACACTTTAGTGATATTTGTCACAAAAGTGTAACGAGTTCTTCCATGAAAGCACTAATGCTACGAATGAAAATACAAAAATGAATAAAATGATTTGTGTCCTGGAAGAAGAGAGCATAGGGCTGGATTAATTAACTATCAGTGAAGATAAAGCACACCAGTAATAATAGCAATAATTTAACCAACTGAGTATCATTAATTTTTATAATGAATAAAATAGAAAAAAGTGAAGTTTTGCAAATGGTCAATTAAAATTTCCCTATTCATGTGAACTGTGCAATGTTTTAAATGCCTGGGTCTCTGTAGGAGAAAATGTTCCTGCAAATAATAAAATAAATTTATATCTGAAACTTTCTTAACATTAAATACTCTTGAATTATAAAATGAAAACTATTGCATGTCTATAGTTTTCCCTAAAGGACTTTGCCCCAGAACAAAATGATCTTGAATGCCTTCGCATTAGTTTTCTATGCTTCAAAGCCAGGGTGAAAGAATGCAGTCTGAGCCCTTCAGCTGTGAGCTGGGTGATGCCTCCTCTCTCCGGGATGGTCTTGCGTCCACTATATGGAAATGCTCACGCTGCATGTCAGGCTGTGCCTTACACAACTCTCCTCTGAGTGTTTTCCCCTCTTGTGCCAACAGAATATGTGCAAAGCCCTTCATAGATCAGAAGTTTATTTCTGCAAAATTTTATCAATCTTCCAAAAAATTGGCCTAGAACTTTAGAAAAGTCGAGCCAGTATTTTTGCACGAATGTGGATATGTTTGTAAAAATGTTAATGAGTACATTGAAATAAAGTTGTACCTGTTGCCAACCGATATACAAAGGCAGAAATGTCACTAACTGTGTGAGGAGGAAAGGTTTACGCTGAGTTATGCGGGCAGCTTTTGCAGTGATGAGAATGATCTTTAACTGTGATGTTGATGTCATAGGTGCACACACATGTCAAAAAATTTCACAGTATACACTTGAAAAGTGTAGCTTACTGATCAACAGTTATTCTTCCACAGAACTGAAAACATACTGAAAGAAAATTCTTGCTCCTTCACCATTTACTCATTTCTCATTTTTAAAGTACAACAAGCTAAAAAATATTGGCAAATTATGTGCAAGCGTTAAAGTTTATGAAGTTACACCACAAATCAGCACTGCCAAGTATGTGCCTTCACTCTCAGTAGAATTTATACTTGGTTTGTTTCTTGGGCCACAATAATAGACAGTGTATGAAGCATGAGAAATCCTTTTTACAGGGAATTCCATCAGGGTAATTCTGTGAGTCTTATTCATTAAGACTACAAGGAATGATAGAGCAATAAAATGAACATAACTAAGTCATTCTCCTTGCTTTTCAGAAGACCTGCCTTTAGCAGGAAAGAGTGAAGACACTGAGATAAACTATAACGGTGTGGTGGTTTCCATATCAGAGACATGAACCCGTACCAGGACTGAATGTTCTGTAAACCCAGGGGACAGAATCATTAGGCTCCTGCGACATTATGACACCCACTGGAAAAGGTGATATCTATGTTGAATTTGAAAGATTGGGAGATTCCTACAGTGACGTGTTTGGTGATGGCCTAACAAACACAATATACAAAAATGAAGGCAAACAAACACCGAAACATGAAATAACCATTGTTTATTGTAATGGAAACTTTGTTGCTACAGGATCTTGCAGAATTTAATAGAAGCATAGTAGAGTCTATGCAATAAAAAGCATGCTAAAACCTTTTTTAGGTTACAGTATACATTATACAGCTTACTTATCAATGAAATATGATAGCAATAGTATAAAGCCTAATTAGATAGTAGGAAGAATAGGTAGAATAGAATTCTCTATTAAATACAATTCTATGTACATGAGTTCTCGCTACTATAATTAAATTCCATTTCTTAAATTCAATCGCTCTTATATTTAACCTAGAGAAACACAGTGGTAAGCACGCTACTTTGCACAAAATTTGGCATATTACTACCAGTAGAGGACAGTTTTACCAACTAGTAGTTCTAAGGGGAGACTGATGCATATGCTGCTGTGATCCCTGCTGTTTTATGATTTTTATAGCTTTACTTATGCATAAAGATTTTTAGGAAGGGTTTAATTATATAATAACAAACACTATTTAAATGTTCTTGGATAAATTTTTATTGCAAGCTAGGCAGTATTTAATATTGTAAGTATAATTCACACAAAAAAGGGTGTTATTTCATTTTCTATCTAAATTGTATTAAAACAGCTGCTTTGTTTTACTCTCTGTCCATGTAAGGTTTCTTTTTGTTATCAGTCTTGATCTTTAGCATATAATTGTATCAATGGTTTTATGCAATTAAATAGATCTTACATAACATTTTAAAAGTATTAATTAGTTCTAACTCAAACACTCACTAAATACCTTATATTTTGTTGTTTTTATGATTTTTATTATTATTGACATTAGAGTTTACAAATGCAATGTTTTTATATTTTAATCATCTTAAATATAACTATATATTTAGGCATATTAAAAATTAAGCAGTTCAGTTAAATCACTTATCCAAGGATTAACTGTAGCAAAATTTTCTCAAAGAAATATCTAAACTGAAGAATTCCTTTGTTTTGAGCACCAGAATGATATTTTTTCTTCTGCATGAATGTAGAATGTGACTTTTTCTCACTAACAAATGAATAGAAAGCCACTGTAAAATAATTGTGCTATTCAGGTTCAATGTAACATCTGAAATCAATTTATGCTTATGTCAATGTAAGATAACAGTGAAATACTGAGGCAATGAATTTTGTACCAATCCAAGCTGGTAGTTTCAGGAAGTTAAGGAAAAAAATCACAGACAAAAGGAGGAATTCAGGAGAGTATTTATTGGAAAGAAGAAAAAAGCTCTTGGTAGATAGCCACAAGGAAGGGATTACAAAAGTGAAATTGCTACCTTGCTTTCTTTATTTTGATCTTATGTAACTTGGGAGGAGCAGGCATCAGGTACTCTGCTGGGTTCAAAGAAATGGGTCCGAAAGAAAGCGACAATTTTGTATTTCTAAGTTTCTCCAGCCAGGTGGCTAGGGAGAGGCTGTCACCAAATTCGGCGTCCTCTGCCTAAGCACATTTCTTCTGGGAGGAAGAGCCCTCATCTCTCCCCATGTAGTTTAGCTCTTATCCTGCTACTTGTGTCTTCTTTTATGTTTCTAAGGTTAACAAAATCCATGACTTGAATTAGCTTAACTCCATAGTTTGTGTGTTACCTTGTTTTTATCCAGCCAACTCTACTTTAGGCTTTCCTTTTACTCCTGAGTGTCTACTTGAAGGCAGAATGACTAAATTGTGTATTACAATCTCTTGCACTCCACTGGAATCTATTACTATGTGATAGTAGTACAGAATCTCTCATGGTGATTTTTGCTTTTGTGTTTTCAATATTAAACACAAAAAAATAAGAAAAATGATAAATAACCAAACAGAAATACAGGAAAATATGAGAAGGGATCAGGAAAATGCAAATGTTATTTTTATATGTTAATGTTCAACTGACCATTATCTTAAAACAATTTACATTTAAAACATAAGGGCACCAAATTTACATATTAGAAAATAAAAACAAAAACATTGTTAAATAAGTTGTTGAGAGATACTAAAGGAAAGCAGTGACACTTTTTGTGGCTCAGTTAAATAAAATCTTGCTTAAACAATAAAGATGAATTTTCTAATATTCATCAAATTTTATAGCATACAGTTTCATGAGGTCTATTTCTATGAAATATTTTCACCATGAACATATGCAAGGCTAAATGTGAACACTACCAAGGATCAAATCATTAGGTCACTAGTAAAATGAGAGATTATCTATTGCATCAATCTGAGAACACAATGCATAATGCATTCTCTCGGCAAATGAATATCTAATCTGTTAAACACATTGCAAAATTTTATTATACATTTAAGATACACATAATGATAATATTCATCATCAAGAATTTGTGTCTGTGTATGTTGTATCTTTCATCTTTTTTCCATCCCCTCAACTCTTCTTCCCTTCACTTACAAAAACTTTGTTTCCATTTTTTTCTTTCTATTCCTTTTTCTTATCTTGTCCCTTCCTTCCTGTCTACTTCCCCTCTCCCTTGCTTGCCTCCTCATTTGAATATTTTCTCCCCATTTCAGATATCTAGTACATATTTTTGTCCTTATTTACACTTCAGGTTTTTCACACCAGAGAAAAAATGTGATGTTTACACATGCGTGTCATATTTTTTCCACATGAATATAGTCTCAAAGTGCATCCATTCACCTCGAAATGTCTCAACCTTATTCTTTATGGCAGAGTAGTACTCCATTGTATTAAAAAATATTACTTCATCTATTCATTGATTGATGGGTATGAAGGTGGTTTCCAATATTTAACTATTACAAACTGCTTCTATAAGTATGTAGCTGTGGTAGGATGCTTTTAACTCTTTGGGAAGTACCAGGAGGAGGAATCTTAAATGGAACCTCTAGCTTTAGGTTTTTGAGGAATCTCCCCACTGATATCCACAGTGGTTGCACCAGTCTGCCCCCCACCAACAGTGGGGAAGGGTTTTTTTCTCTTCACAGCCTTGCCAGTATTTGTTACTGGTTGATTTATCTACAATAGTCATTCTTTCTGGAGTGAGATAGAATCTCAGTATTGTTTTAATTTGTGTCTCTTACAATTACCAGTGACCCTGAACATTTATCATATATTTATTTGCCATCTGTACTTCTTCATCTCAGAAATATCTGCTCATTTGAGATGTCCATTTTTGGATCAGGTCTTTAAATGGGGGAAAACTCATGATTATTTTTTAGTCCTTTATATATTCTAGATATTTGTCCTTTGAGCAAGAGATAGCAAAAAATTTTTAACACTTTGCATGCTGTCTTTTCACTCTGTTGATGGTTTCTTTTGCTGTGCAGAAGCTGTTTAATAAGATGAGATCACAGTTTTTGACTTTTTTATATTTCCTGTGCAATTGAGCTTTTGTTCATAAAGTCTTTGCCCACACCAATGTCTAAGAGTTCTTATTCTATCTTCCAATGGATTTGGTGTTCCTGTTTTAATATTTAGATCTTTGATGCATTTCTATTTTAGCACATGGTAAAAGATATGGGTGCAGTCTTAATCTTCAGTATGTGCGAATCCAGTTTTTCCAGCACCATTTATTGAAGGGGCTTTTCTCCTAGTAAAGGTGTTTGGCTCCTTTACCAAAGATAAGAAGCCAAGTGTGTTTAGTAGTTTCTTCATCTTCTAATCTGTTCCATAGATTCCCAGAGGTGTTTTCTTGCCAGTACTATGCTGTGATTTTTGTTTGTTTTTCTTTTGTCAAAGTAGCTCTGTAGTGTAATTTCCGGTGAAGGATTGTGATGCTCCCTTCCTTGCCTTTGTTGCCCAAGATTGCTTTTGCTATTCGAAGTCTCTTCTGGTTACCAGTGAAGTTTAGGTTTTTTTTTTAAATTCTGTGAGATATGTTATTGGTGTTTTGATTGGGATTACATTAAATCTGTGTAAGTTTTGGAAGTATGACCTTTTCACTCTGTTGCTTCTTCCTACCCCAAAACAAGGGTATCTCTCCATTTTCTGATACCCTCTTTAATCTGTTTTTTTTTAGAGTATTCTGATTTTCAGTGTGGAAGTCTTTTACTTCCTTTATTAGATTGATTCCTTGGTATTTTTTTGGGGAATGCTATTGTGTAAGGGACTGTTTCCCTAATTTTTCTTTCAATGAGTATGCTATTCGTGTATAAGGATGCTATTGATTTTTGAGTATTGACTTTGTAACCAGCAATGTGATTGAATTTGGTTAGTAAATCTGCAAGCCTTTTTGTAGAGTTTTTGGGGTCTTCAAAGGAGAGTATTATGTCATCCATGAATAATGGTAATTTAATTTCTTTATTTTTTATCTTTATTTCTTTTATTTCTATGTCTTATCTAATTGCTCTGTCTAATGTTACCAGAACTACAAAAGTGGTGATAATAGACATTCTTATCTTCTTCTTGATTTTAAAATGAAAGCTTTCAGTTATCGATTGTTTAGTTTGTTGTTAGCTGTTTGTTTTTTATAACTGAATTTTATCAGATTCAGATAAAGACCAGCTTGTCCAACCTTCTATAGGGCTTTTATCAGGGATGGGTGTTGGGGGTGGTCAAATACTTTTCCATCATCTATTGACATGACTGTATAGTTTTTTTCCTTGGCTCTGTTCATGAGGTTTATTATGTTTACTGATTTACGTATGCTAAACAATCCCTGCACTACTGAGATGAATCATACTTAGTCATGGTGTATAACCTTCTTGATAATTTGCTTTATTCTGGTTGCCAGTATCTTACTGAGGATTTTTGAATCTATGTTCATTAGGGAGTTTGCCTGGTATTTATCATTTTTAGTTGGTTTCTTCTCTGGTTTGGTATCAGGGTAATTCTGTGTTTCCAGGAATGAATTTGGGAGCATTGCTTCCTTTTCAATCTAATTAAAGATTTTTAGAAGCAGGAGCATTAAGTCTTTTCTAAATTTCTTGTAAAATTCGGTAGCTAATTTTGTTTGTTGTTAGGTTTTTAATTACATCTTCAATTTCATCAACTGATGTTGGTTTATTTAGAATTCTTATCTCTTCTTGATTTAGCTCTGGTAATTCATACGTGTCTGGGAAACTGCCCATTTCTTCTATGTCTCCATCTTATTAGAATACAGATTCTCAAAATAGGTATTGATGATTTTCTGAATTTCTGCAGTATCTGTTGTGATTTCATCCATTTCATTAATAATTGCATAGATTTGAGTCTTTTTTCCCTTTTTTTTAGAAGGCTGGCTAAGCATTGTCAATTTTATTTAAATTGTCTTTAATTCATTGACTTTTGTATTGTTTTCCTAGACTTTGCATTCATTTCTACTCTTACCATTATAATTTCCTCCTACGTACGAGCTTTGGGCCTGACTTGGTCATTTTTTCTAGATGCTTGAGGTTCAATCTTAGGTGGTTTACTGGTGCTCACTTTGTCTTTCTGATATGGGAATTCACTGCTCTAAATTTCTTTTGTAAGCCGGTCGCGGTGGCGCACACCTTTAATCCCAGCACTCGGGAGGCTGAGGTAGGAGAAGCATTGTGAGTTCGAGGCCCGCTTGGGCTACAACGCTAGCCCAAGGCCAGCCTGAGCAACCCAGTGCAACCCTGCCTCAAAAACCAGGGCCAGGAGTTTGGCTCAGTGGCTCAAGCGCCTGCCCTGGCAGGTGCGAGGTTGTGAGTTCAATCCCTGGTGCTGCAAAAAAAAAAAAAAATTTTTTTTTGTAGCTCTGCTTTCATTGCATCCCATACATTCTAGTATGCTGTATTGGCATTATCAGTTAGTCATAGAAACTGTCCAATGTCTTCTTTATTTTCATCAGTGACCCATTGGTTGTTCAGGAGAATGTTATTTAATTTCCATGTGTTTGTGAAGTTCTTGTGGCTTCTCTTGCCATTGATCTCCAATTTTGCTTCACTCTGGTGAATATGTGGTAATATGTATGGGATAATTTCAATTCTTTTGCATCTGCTGAAGTATGTTCTATGAGCTAGTATGTGGTCTATTTTGGAGAATATTCCACGTGCAGGTGAGAAGAATATGCATTTTGATTTTGTGGGGTAGAACATCCTGTAGGTATCTACTACGTTCATTTGTTTAGAAATTTGGTTTAGTTCTGATATTTCTCCTTCTTTTTCTAGTTGATTCGTCTCTGTGACAGTGGGGTATTGAGCTCCGCATTACAATTGTACTAGTTATTATTTGATTTTTCATTCCATTATTATTTGTTTTGTATAGCTGGGTACACATATATTTGGTACAGATATAGTTATGATTGGTATCTTATCCTCTTGGATTATTCCCTTTTCAAGGATATAATGACTTTTTTTCTCTCTTAATCAGTTTCGGTTTTATTTTCATGGTACATATAATGTCTACCTCTGCTTTTTTCTAGGTTTCTGTCACATGGAGTATAGTTCTCCATCCTTTGACTTTCATTCTATGAAGCTCTTTTTTGATTAAATGTGAATTAAATGTATTTCTTGCGTATAGTAAATTGTTCAATCTTGCCTCTCTATCCATCCTGTCAATCTGTTTCTTTGATTGATAAGACCATTTATACTGATGATTGTTATTGATATATATATATCCAATTATCCTTTTCATGTTACTTTCCAATTTTTGGTTCCCATTTTTCCCCCTGTTTAGCCATTTGCATTGTCTGGAACATTCATTTTATTGGGGTTTGTACCACTGTAGTCATTGTTATCTCTTTCTGGAATATGATTCAGAAAATTTTAGAATTTTGGTTTGATGGTCATGATTATTTTCATGTATTCTTTGTCATGGAAGTATCATTTCTTTGTCAATATTGAAAGATAGTTTTGCTAGGTAAAATCAGTGTGGATTGAAAATTGATTTCTTTTAGGACTTGAAATATTTCATTCCAACCCACTTGATGGTTTGGGTTAAGAAGTCTGCTTTGATTCTGATGTGCTTTGCTTGATAGGTGATTTGTTTCTTTTTTTCTAACAGTTTTTTTTAAATACTCTGTTCTTGTGTTGAATTTCTGGAATCTTGACTATTATATGACTTGGTGTAGATTTTTTTATCATGTTAATTTTGGTTCTATGTACATCAGCTATCTGTATGTCAAATTCTGTTTTCATGCTTGGGACATTGTCTACCATTACTTGTATGAACGGTTTTTTAATGTTTGTGCTACTTCCTTTTTTCTCATTGACTCCAATCAGTGCTTTTCTTTGTATCATCTAGTAGCTTTTGGTTTTATTTTTTGTGCTTCCATGTTATTTTTAAGAAATCTTTCTTGTTTACTAAACAAAATCCTGTCACCTGTATCTGATATTCTGTCCTTACATTAGCTCATTCTGTCACGCATACTTTCAATGAAAATTTTATTCTCCTAGATACGTGTTTGAATCTATTTCATGTTTTCCATTGTTTTCTTGTGTTTGGCATTCATGATTTCCATCATTATCCTAAACTCTTCTTCTTCTTCTTTTTAATCTTTATCTGCTCTAGAGACATTAACTATGTCTTTCATGATGGTCACCATCTCTGTAATTATCTGAGAGATTATCTCTGATTTCATTTTTTCCTATATTCTCATTCTTCTGCTTTTTTACTTCCATTATTACCACTTCCAAGAGTTAAAATGGGTGATTTTCAAATTGTTCCATCTCATTTCCCCCTGGGTTTGCCTTTGATGAGCACCACTCAAAGCACATTTATTTATTTATTTATTTATTTATTTATTTATTTATTTATTTATTTTAAACTCAGGGTGTCATTCTTGCTAAGTGTTCTACAACTGACCTCTTCCTATAAGTGCTCCCACATGATTCCTCCAAATGCAGTTTTTTCTTTCTTATTTTACAGACAACAAAGTTCATGCCCTTTCTCTGTATACTTTAAGGTTTTAATTTTTGTCATAAGAGAAATAGTAGGAAAGCTGTAGAAGTAATTTTCTGCCTGTAGTTCAGGTGCTCTTATTTCCTTCCCACTACTGCTCTGCTTCTTGAATGAAGGCTTCACAGTACACTAATTCCTCAAACTTTCTGATGTTGCTCCTGGAGAAAATACTTAAAAAGAGTAATGAGAAAGCCCCCTGTATTTGTAGTCTTCAGGGCTTCGTTCTATATAAACTTGCTGAGTTGATACTTTTGGTGTCTGCATTTCTCCAAGGAAGAATCTGCTTATAAATCATGTGTCTCATCAAGACCTGCATCATAAATGTTGACCCAGTTGGCTGCACTATGATCCCTGCTCTCTAAAAGGCTCCTTGAGTGGAGTCCTCTCAACAAGCTGTGCTGCAAAAACTGGATATCCTTATACGGTAAATAAACCTTACTCCATACATCAAAATATCTATAAAATTATTAAATATCTATAATCTTAATATAAATCACAGATTTAAATCCAAAGTTTAAAACTATAAAACTACTAAAGTAAAACATAAGACAAAATGTATACAATCTTGGATTAGGAAAAATAGAAATATAACTCTTCTACTGAAAATAAATTGGTAAGATTTATTTGTGTCACATTCAGAACTTTTGCTCTTTAATGCACCTTCTTAAAAAATGAAAGGACAACACAGAGACTAGAAGAAATCATTTTCAAAGACAATATCTGATATATTGTGATTTGAAAGAATTCTTACAACTTAATCACCAGAAAATCAGTATGTAATAGACAAATAATTTGTGCTCAGAATGTTTGTTAGATTTATAAAGTGAAATATCCATTTTTTATCAGACACAACAATTCTCTCTCTCCAAAGATGATAGTTTAAAGAGCAACGGTAGCTTGAAAGATGCACAATGCTATTTGTCATTAAATAAATGAGAATGAATGCACATGGTAATAGGGGATCTTTCACAGATGAGACATTAAAATATGTATGTATTTTTAAAATAATCATTGTCTTAGTGGCTCTGCTTTATCATCGGAGCATATTTTTAAAGCCGTATCTCATTTCCAACTTCCTGGCAGCAGCCATTCCATACTGAGAATGGAAATAGCCCCCTGGCAATAACAATTCCCCTTGGGAAAAGAGGACACCAGCAGTACTCCAATGAGACACCGGAAAAATAAGACTGACAGCTGAACTCTGGCCTGACCGCAACAAAATGCTATATGCATGCACAGCTCTTGATTTGAGAATTTTTCCTTATGCAATTCTATGTCTGCTATCAGTAGAGGAAAGGCAGATGTCTAGACTACCTGTCTCATACTCGTGGCTAAATGGAAAATAAATTCCTTCTTGCATAACCTATCTCTTTCTCTGTGTTACTTGGACTGTCAAAGTAATAAGACCTGGTTAGTTAAGACTGGTATGAATACCACAAGGAAATAACACAACAAACCTACTACAATGAATTTTTAAAGAACAAAACTGTTAGGTGGGGTTTTTGTTTATTTGTTTAGTAGAGCAAATGAAGTTATTATTGTCACAATAATTCTACTTTCTGTATTTCTTCCAAAAGCATATTCCCAAACATATGATCATGTGACAGGCGAAAAGTAGCTCCCACCTTGCTAGATCTCAGATGTGCAAAGTTTGTGTTCCTGGAATAATAAGGAATAAATTTCAAGGGACAAAGTGGTAAACAGTAGGAAAAGTTCATTATGACAAAGCTCTTCACAGACAGGAGGGATCCCAAAAGGGATTACCATCAAGGGAACTTCAACACCAATACTTTATAGAGCCAAATCATGCAGTGGGTACGATGCGGTTCAAAGTACAATCAACAAATAAGATTATGAGTATACTTTCTTAGCTAACATTGGTCTTACGGGGAATCAGTGCAAGTGGAAAAGATCTATGGCTGGCATCCTTAACCATAGCTTATCTGTAACTGCTAACATAGGAAATACCAAAGGCCATTTTTAGGAAAGGATCGGTCCCGGCATGCTGTCCACCCATCTGAATGTCTGATGTCTATCTGGACTTACTGGACTAGCTGGTGCTAATTTCAGTACAATCTGAAGTCGCTCTTTATTGGTGGGGAGGCTTGCCAGCCTTGCCATTGTGTCTTCAACCCTAGTTTTGCTTAAGCAATTATTTCTTAAGTGAAAAATGTCTACATATTTAATTCTAAAACTGTGTCTTAAGGGATGCTGATATATCTCATGGATTCTCTTGAATGTAGGCTAACAATAATTGATATTAAATTAATAATTTTAACTTGCTTGGAAGAATGACATGTAAGTTGTTCATATTTACATGTGGCTAGAGAAAATATCTCTTGCCTTGATAACAAAACTCATATTAATTCTTATTATTCATAATATGTAAAGAAAATATCTAAAATTGTTAGCTGAAAAAAGTGAAGATGGTAGTAACAAGTTAGATATATTGTAATTTTGGTAATAAAATTGGTTTCAGATTGCAAGTGAAAGATATTAAACAAGAGCATCAAATTTTATTATTGTTATTATTAGTATTTATCACCTCCTAGGGAATAATAGTTTTCTGGCTTCAGCTGCCAGAATATTGTTTCCTATACATACTCACAGGGCCATTAACCTCCAAATAACTGAAAGATAAAATTAACTTGCATTGCAATGGAAACACATATCATAAATAAACTGTACAACTTTTACTTTCATTTGAATAATGACTTTATTGAAGTTGTCTGCACAATACACTAGATTCATGCTTGGTGAAACAATCTACATCTCTTACTTTTATTGAAATTGTCTTAGTGAAATAGAAACTGCACAAGACGCTTGCTATAATCAAAGAATTAATTAAGTTTAATTGAAAGTCTGGGTGCGAGGAATTGTTTCATGATAGAAAACCACAAAACAGACAAGGAAAAAAAAAAAAACAATTTTACTTACTTCACCATAACTGAGTTCTAAAATTAAAGCACTTGAAAACCTATTTACATTTTCTTTGTTTATTATCTAGAAATGAATTTACTGAATGGAATGCAGATAAAATGGTTCATGTTATTTCATGTGTGAAAGGAATGAAATGCACATTTTGTCTTCAGAACTATCTGAAATAATACTTATTTAAGAGATTTATGTCTAGTTTTTCTAGCTATTAAGTGTATGGACATTTGGCTACAATGAGCTTCTAAAGCAGTTAAAAGTAATTGAAAGAAACTATAAAAATAAATATGTCATGCATTTCTTTGATATTTATTTAGTTTGTTTTGGTTTTATTTTATTTTTCTCTTACTATATTATTCCAACCTGGAAACTATGTTTAGCCTTTGTTATACCTTACCCAAGACTGGGAAATGTAATTCATCCCTTATGATCCGATATTTGTAGAGTTCCTGATATGTTTGTGCACTTTGCTAGTGACTGCTAATAATGAATTTCCAAGTACTTCAGAAGTGGGACAGACTAAAATCTAATGCATTAAAATGTATGAGATTTCAACAAAATATCATCAAAGGACAACCTACTGGTAAAGATTGACTTTTGTGGATAACATAATAATGGTAGTATTTTAAATAACATTTAAATTAAAGCTTGGAATGAAAACAATGAGTAGATGAAGAAGGTAAAGATGGCCTATGGAAATGACTGCCATTAGTAAGAAAATCATGACTGTTACTTGTGATAGTTTACTTGAATAGTTTAAGCAAGGCCCGGGTATTAGTTAAGCCCACTTCTGTGCCTGTCTGCAGGGGGTTTCCACATGTGAACAGGGTGCAGGCCTGCAAACTGAGGGCAAATGGCTCGCCCTGGGAGTCGGGGGCATCGCCCAATAGCTTTAAACCCTGAACAGAATGGAAGAGGAAGAAGCAGGGTTCTGCTTGCATTCAGTGTCCATTCTGCTAAAACGAGTGCATCTTTTGCTACTGCCATTGCCTGTGGACGTCAGACGCCAGCTTTCTTAAGTCTTTCAACATCCCAGTGACTCCCCGGGGAGTTTCCCGGCCTTTCTTCATGGACTGGTGCTGTGCCCTTAATCTTTTATGTTCTTTATCTTCTTGGATGGAGCCAACACTGGATTCTCTGGCTCTTTGTATGCAAGTGGCTATTTTGGGCTATCCTGCCCCAAATCTTGTAAATTTATCTAATCCCTTTGTATAATTATGTATGTATATATTTATATCACATATACATTCATATGTATATTTTTCCTATTGAGTCTGTTTCCCTATAGTACCCTAATTGATATGCATATCAAGGAGAACAGCTATGATGTGTCCAAAACATACAATAATATTTTGGCTTGAACATAAATTATGAGGCAGGCTGGGCCCGTGCAGTTAGAAGATGGAGCAATTTAGAGACCAGATCATGATTGAAAATTAGGAAACCCAGTTTTGTTTACATTTACATAGTCATTTTAAGCTATAGTGATGTTTTAATGTTAGCAAGATCACAGATAATTTCCTGGTGAATGGGTTAGAAAGAAGCAAGCCTAGAACATGGGTTACCCATTAAGGAACTGCTAAAACAATCTTGGGCAGTATGATGAGGAAGAGATGACACACAGAAGGGAAGTTTAAACATAGATTTAATATACACTCAAGAGAGATATGTAGTAGAAATTAGTGAGTATGTAGATTAACTGTAAACAATAAAGATAATTCCCATTGGATGTTGTATCAACTTCTAACATATAAGAGAAATTGATCTCGCCATGTCAAATTGATTTCCAATTTAACACATCAGTGAAAATGTCTCTTAACCAGTGGCACGGTTGACCTGTTTTAACTTCCTTAGACAATTTTGTCTTGTGTGCACCATCGTTCTTGCTTTCTAATAGCTTCCCAGCTACCTGCCATCCCATCCCACTCCACACTCTGCTACTTGCCTGTGTACTAACTGGCCCCGGAATATCCGTCTAGAACTCACTCTCTCCTTGTATACTTTCCCTCCCTGGGTGTTCTTCCTCCTTTACACAGCTTAACAAAGTAATAATGAGAAAAATGAACTTCATTGTGTCTTTTGACTGACATTGACCAAGGTGTTTCAAAGCTTCTTCTGTCTCCTTTAATACAAATTTGCCAGAATAAAAATGGTTGGCCCACATATACATATATGTGTATTTTTTTCTGCTTTGCCATCTCTAAAGGCCCTCCTTTTTTGATAATACTTCATTTAATGAATTGGGAAATTCTCCTTGTCATTTTGTAATGTGTGAATTTTAACCAGAAGGGAAAGGTAATTGATTGTTTTTTGGCTTATTGATTAGGTGGAGTGTGATAATTTACCCAAAAAAGGACATTTCTTGTGTTAGGAAGGTTGAAAATTTTTAAAACACAAAGCTCTGTAACATTTTACTGTTTGATAATATATCAGGATCTATGAAGAAACCTTAAGTAAATCAAAATGCTTGCTTAATGTTCCTCTGATTTTCTTTTCTTTATTAAAATAACTTTGTGTTTTGATTGCAGTGTTATTTAACTGGAAACTTACAGTAATGTTTATTCAACAGGAATACAGTGAATTGAATAAGATAATATTTTCTAAATTACAAATAAAATTGTTCTATCATAGATTTCTAATGTTTCACATGCAATTAGATTCTTTTTGATGCTGATTAATCATAATTGCATTTTCTAATTAACAAAAACATTTTTACTCATTTGGTCAGTTACTTGCAGTCTTACGGCTTTCTTTTGTTACACAATTCTAAACATTTTGGTCAAGCTAGAGCAAAAGAACAATTTAATGTTTTCTTGTTATTTCATTGCCTCTGTGGCAGTGCCTTTTGTATATTCATAATTTAATATTATAATATTTGTTTATGATTACAATTATAAGATAATGTTTCTTATGAAGGCAAGGAACATGAAAAAAGAGAAAACTCAGATTTAGAAGAAAACAATTGTTATAAGAGCCAAAACAAAAGAGAAATTGAACGGGTGATAAAAAGAATAAACAACTACAAAAGCAGCTACTAAGAATAGTAGTAAAAATGTTTATTGGGATTCAGTCATTAAGGCCAAGAATGTCAAAAGATGGGGTCAAGGGAGACTCCGCTCCTCACTCACTCCAAACAGCTTAAGGCTGGATACATTTGTGTGTAGTCTGTATTCAATGGTCTTTAAACGTAGGAGTTAAATACAATCATACACTCTTTTCGAATTTTGAAGATAACAATATGCAATATATTAACCATTGCTAATCTCCTATCATTTTGTTTTGAAATTCTGTATCATTGTTTTTATTCTTTTTTCATTTTAAAATAAATTTTCCATGTTTTTTCAACTGTTCTATTTTTGTTTTGAGAATGCATGAACTTTTAGTCATGATACAATTAAGCGTCACTCATTTCACTCAGATATTGACATTTGCATTTGTTTACAGAGTTATTTTATGCCCTGTAAGGAGATAAATATAGCTCAGTATGTTCTTCAATTTCCTCATTGATGGTACTTTCTTTATTTAAACTATCTACTTAAAATTGAATGTGCTTGATACTAGCAAGCAGGAGTATAATTGCATTTTTTTCTTAACATGTATAATAAATTCCTTTCATTCTCCAGTGATCTTAAGTATTACATTTATCATGAGTAAAATCTTTATGTATTCTGGTTTATCACATAAACAATACTAATACATATATCTATACATCTATCTATGTATATATATGATGTTGTTATTGGTTTAAACTTTTCATTCTGCATCCATTGCATCCTTAGTCTGGATTAATTCCTTGTATTTAAAATACCTTTTGAGCTGGGGATTTATCTCAGTGGCTAAGCACCTGACTGGCAGGTGTGAGGCTGAGTTTGATCCCCAATACAGAAAAAAAAAAACCTTTCGATATTTTTCACTCTATATAGTCAATAATCACATGTATATTTTCTCATATGAAATTTAGAGTTAGTTTCTCAATTTATCATATTTAAATTTTATTGGTATTTTAATAAATATAAATAAATGACCATATTTTAGGAGCCTATTTTCCTTTCCATCAACATAATATGTATCTTTATGATTTTAATTTATTTTAAGTATTAAAAGACCATCTGAAACACTTTTATAGGTACTGGAAACAAAGCAGAATATAAGGTATTTTTTTCTCCTATTAATATTTATATATTTTAAGATTTTATTATAAATTTTATAAAGTCTACACATACATAAATATGCGTGTGTACACATAAATATTAATTACTTTTGACTACAATAGTTTTACCCCAAATTTCTTGAATACAGCAAAATGTTATATTGTAAAAATTGTTGAAATACTTTCATTAATCATTTTGGGCAAAGCATTAGCCAAACTGAGTATGATCATGTGACAGAATTCATGTAATAGGTGAAATATTTTCACTTATAGATGTGAAAATATAAAGACGTAAGTTTTCTGTACATAGTAAAGAGAATTTGTTCTTCCTCATAGTATGAACCATGGCCTTGAGGAGTTGCTTGGCAGTTACAAATCTTATTAATTCACACAGAATGGCTAGTATTTGTAACTATTAGTATAGTACATATTGTTTCATATCCTCAGCATCTTTTCCCTTAGGGTGCCCCATCAACACTTAGCCATGATCAAGTCTATCTAGTACATGGAATATATTCTATTTCCCTGTTGCCTTCTCTTCACCCCTCACTGCTGGTCCCCTGGATATTTTGCCATCTGCAAGAGATCTATCCCCTGTTCTCATTTTATCATTCCTTTATTTTTTTCTTAGCTTGTATTTTGCCTTACTCAGAGGAGAGGTACTGTATGGTATTTAAGTTTTTGTGGGTCTGATTTTTTTCACTCAACATTACATTTTCCAGATTCATCCATTTTCCAGATTCATCCATTTTCCTAAACTGTCTTAAATTTGCCCTTCTTTGTAGCCAAGTAGTATTCCATTATATATAGGTACGACATTTTCTTTATCCATTCATCTGCTGATGGGTATACAGGTTGTTTCCAGGATTTAGCTATTATGAATCCTGCTGCTATAAACATGGGTATGCATGTGTCACTCCGGTATGACCTGCTAAGTTCTGTGAGGAAGATACCTGGAAGGGGGATACCTGGGTCATGTGGAATTTCTAATATTTAGTTCTTTGGGAAGTCTCCATACTGATTCCTATAATGATTGCACTACTTTGCATTCCCACCAACAATGCCAGATGGTTCTTTTCTCACTACAGTCATGCCAGTATTTGTTAATTTTTGATTTCATGATGATTCCTATTCTTTACAGAATAAGGTAAAATTTTAAAATTGTTTATATTTGTATCTCTTTAATGGATAGAGATAGTGAACATTTTTTTCATGTGTTCATTGAACATTTGTATCTCTGCCTCTGTGAAGTGTCTGTTCATTTCACTTCCCATTTATTGATTGCATCTTCAATTGTAGCTGGTCTAATTTTGGGGGTTCTTTATATATTGCATATAACCAACCTCATCAATGTGGCAGGATACAAGGTCAACGTAAAAACTCATTAGCATTTGCCTACACTAATAATGAACTGGATGAGAAGGAAATTGTGAACAGAATACCATTCATAGTACCTTCAAGAGAAAAGAAATATCTAGGAATTAACCAAACCAAGGGAGTGAGGGATTCTCCAAAGAAAATCACAGTATAGCTCTCTGAAAAAGGAAACAGAAGAGGACATCATAAAGTGGAAAGATGTCATCTACTCCTAGATAGTTCTAACCAAAATTGTCAAAATTATCATATTCCCAAAACTGTGATATAGATTCAGTGCAGTCCCAATCAAACTACTGATAGCCTACTGTATAGAACTAGAGAAAAGCAATTTTGCACAAGAGCAGAGCAAGAGGCCTTAACAATAGCAGACTTCAAGCTTACAAAGCGATACTGGCAAAAACATCATGGTATTGGAACCAAAAAACATGTGGATCAATGGAACAGGATAGAGGATGCGAAATCATACCTAAGCACATTCAGCTCTTTGATCTTTGACAAAGGAGCCAAAAGCTTATGGTGGAGGAAAGCTGGTCTTTTCAACAGTGGTGCTGGGAAAACTGATTATCTGTTTGCAGAAGATTGAAACTGGATCCATGTCTTTCATCATGTGCTGAAATAAAATCAAAGTAGATCAAAGATCTAAGCATTAAAACAGAAACATCAAACCTACTGGAGGATAAATGGGTAAAACACTTGAAGACAAAGGTGTAAGAAAGGATTTTCTAAACAGAATCTCAGTTGCACTAGAAAAAACAGCAAGGATTAACAAATGGGATTATATAATACTAAAACTCTTCCATATAGCCAAAGCATCCATTAGTAGTATGAAGACACAAACTATAGAATGGGAAAAATTTGCCAAATCATATTCTATAGCTACTATTTATTTAATACCTGATACCTTGATTGCCCAGTTTCTAGGGTTTTCTCTCCATTTCTTCATTTTATGGTTGCATTCCAGGAAGCCTTCATTTTATTTTCTAGAATATATATTTTTGAGGTCCATCTATATGTTTACGCAATTGTCTGTCTGTCAGTCTATCTATTCAACCTATCTATTTATTCTTTCAGTTATCATCATCCTCCCATCCATCTATTTATAACTATATCCAGGAACTTGTGTTTTCTTTTGGTTAAATTTTCATTATCTTCCCTCTTAATTGATAAAATGTTACCTTTGAAATATTAAATTTGATTTTTATTTACTAGTTTTTTCTTATAACTTTTTTCCTTTTGACACTGTTTGTATTTTGTTCTTTTCACTTCACATCTTTCTTCTTAATTTTTGGTCTTCTATCTATCACTATTGGTTTTCTTAGCATGTTAGAGTGTCTGCACTTTCATCATGAAGTACTTGGTTTGTTTTTATTTTTACTTACTTATTTATCTATCTACTTATTTATTTATTTAGTGGGTACCGAGGATCAAACTCACAACCTCGGGCCTGCCAATTAGTTGTTTAAGCCGGCGAGCCAAACTCCCAGCCTTAGTGTTTTGAGGCAGGGTCGCACTATGTAGTTCAGGCCGGCCTTGCTCAAGGTGCAGCCCAAGCCGGCCTGGAACTCACAACGCTCCTCATATCTCAGTTTCCAGAGTGCTGGAATTAAAGGTGTGTGCCACCATGCCTGGCTTGCTTTGTTTTTCTAGAAGACTGATAAGAGGTCTTCAATCTGTCCAGTAGGGATGATTGCGCCAATTCTACCTTTTGGCAGATGTTATAATTTCTTCTACTTTATTTAAACATACTGTTTACTGTTAAAAGCAGGTTGATAATTCAGCAATCAGACGTGGGGCTGGGGAGGCAGAATGACTGGTGTATATGGATTTTCTGTCAGTGTGCACTCTAGTACTCCCCAGAGACCCTGGTTTGCTAGTAATTATGACAGAAACCCTAGTGCAGACTGTCTGAATTTCAATAATGGGCTCAGGCACGTAAAGATGTTTAATTTAGATGTCTGTGTACCATTTTGTTGATATATTAATTATGCAAATAGCATATTACATTAGTTTTCTGTGAATATTAAACTCACACCCATTAATATAAATGAATGACATGCATGGACATGAAGATATATCTACATCATTTAAAAGCATTCTTTTCCAAAGTATTCAATAAATATTTACCTCATCATCATCTTCTTCATCTTTTAAATTATAATATCCCTATGCTACTTCCAATGCTTACATAAGCAAAGGGACATTCAGTGGGTATTAGACAATGCTTTCATAGATAGACTCTTAGTAAATTTTGTTTTAATTTTAGTAAGAACATTTAACCTAAGGCCTATTATTTTAATGAAATTTTAAGTATACAGTTATTGCTACAAACATTGTTAACCAAAGACGAGATAATACACAGTTCTCTAGAATTTTTTCATTGTGTGGAACTGAAACTTCACACTTCTGTACTAGCAGCTCTTAATCTGACTTAATCCTGCAACCATTAATTATTGTCTAGGTGACCGGGGATATAGCTCAGCAGCACAAGTGCCCGCCTGGCAAATTAAATTGAGTTCAATCTTGAGTTCAATCCCTGGTACCAAAAAAAAAAAAAAAAAATTGTCTAAGTGAATGATAACTTCGCCTTGTCTTTTGCTTTCCTCTCCTCATTCATTTTGTAGTAATCAATCCCAGTCTGTGATCTGTGCTTCAAGGGATTATTTGAATCATTCTATTTGAATCATTCTGTACTTTAACCACCCAAAGGCAGACAGCTTCTTGAAATCTTGATGCCAGAATCTCAAATCTCCATATTCATTTTTGAGGTTTAATGCTTAGGCTTCCATTTGGTGATTGACCTATATTTTTTCTTTCTTTTTGAAAAGTTTGATCAATCTAGTTACATTCCAATTGTCTTATTATATCTCTGAGGTAAATATTGAAGCCTGATGTTTAGATACATCTTTCCTCACCTGACAAGAACTGATGTAAAAATGTTGAGTACAGTGTAGATAAAGAGGATGAGGTCAACTGAAAAAGGTTTTTATCATATTATAAAACAAAATCCATTAGTGTTCAGTAAGATTTGAGTTTTGATACTCCTTAGATGGACATTCCCAAAAGAAAGTCAGGATCTGCCCATCAGAGGATTTAAATGTAAAATTGGTGATGTAGTAAGATGTCAGAAGCCACAGTGCTCAGAACATATTTTGTTTGTTATTGGCAGCAGGAGGCCTAATTCATTTTAAGAATATTTTCTTTATTGTGTAAATGAATATTGAATTTGGATCACCTGTCTTTATCTCTAAACATCTGCTTAATTTTATGGAGAAATGACTCTCAAGTAAAATAGTCATTCCAAATTTTTAAATATTAGATCTAAAACATTCATTTCTTAAACAGCATAGTTAATGTCTCTTCCTCATGTTAACAACATTTTTTCTTCCCCAAAAATATTTCAATTGTATTTCATAGGCATAAATACCTACAAGCAATACAGGAAAATATTCAATTTTTGTAATAAGGCAGTTATTGTGTAAAAACATCCTGATAGAACATAAGTATGCATTCAATGCCTACTGTATGTTTAATTTGGCAGGTGGTAATTGTATTTTCAAATTTGGGATCTTAACAGAATACATGGTGACAAGAATAATATTACAAAGCCTACTTCATATAACTGAGCAACTTAAAATACCCTATTATATGAATTGTCATTTGATAAAAAAACCTTTGAATACTTTAAAGATAGAAAATTGCAATAAAAGTACATGACAAAGAATGAATTTAAAGCACTATGAATTGTAAGATAATATAAAGTAGTAGGGAGAGTTTTGACTTTAGAGCTGAAGAAGAGGCAGTGGAAAGGTTTGCAGCACAGAAGAAAGTGTGCGTATTAATAATAACGGATAAGTTATCTAAAATATCATTGTACTTTAATTATTGCATTTGCTGCTCCCCAAACAGTAATCATTCCTTCAATGTGCTGTTTCCCAAACAGTAATCATTCCTTTCTATATGCTATTTTTGGGAGAATTAGTTTCACATCTTTAACTGTACAATTTATAAAGGGTTTTTCTTACTTGATGCATATTTTTATTTAAATATAATTGTAGTAGAGGGTCTATTTTTTTTCTTTTTTCTTTCTTTTTTTTTTTTTTTTTTGGTACCACGGATGGAACTCATGACCTCATGACTGCCAGGCAGGCACTTATGCCACTAAACTAAATCCCCAGCCTAGAGGGTCTGTATTATAAAATTGAAATGATGTGGTGCCCTATATCATAATAAACATGTAACAACCCTAAAGCAATGCAATTTTGCTCAAGTGAACATTGTTAAAATGAAAATATAAGAAATAGTATTAAATCTTATTGATTTCAGAACTTTACAAATACAGATATATTTCTTTGGTAGAAATAATGGCATATTTTATTATAATCCATAAAATGGCAGTTGTTGCCTTTATACTGTTATATAAAAAAATTTCATTATTATGAACAACTTTCCATTTTACATTTGATTTAATGAAACATCAGTAATTCCAGTGTATTTTGGAAGAGATTTTCAAAATAAAAATAACTTACTAAGGGGCTTTTTAAATTGTTTTAGAATATGAATTCAATTTCCTGCTTTAAATGATGTAAATGCTTTATTCTACAAATACCTGAAAAGAATATCTAGAAACTGAACTTCTTAAAATGTCAGCTATTTTGGCAATCCTTCAAATGTCTTCAGTGTGATGGAAAACATAAAAAAATTCCTACTTATAAGATATTGTCATGTGGCTTACAAAATACAAACTCCTGTTATGATTAATTTCAAGCATCACTAAAAAAACTATATTGGTCTTAAAATATAATTATAATTTTGTTCAATGTAATCATACAATGATTTTAAAAGGCAACCAAACCATTCCCTGATCTAAGTAACTAAAGTGTTCTTCCAGAAACTGCTGTAGTTCATGTCATGATCCACATTAAAAGAACTAGTTGTTTTAATTTGCAAATCAAAAACATTTTACATGAAAAAAATTACATGAGCCTTCATCTTCAAGGGTCGAATATGGTAATTCAGTAGCCACTCAGAATATATGTAACAATTCTACAATTCCATGAAACATTTCTAATATGTTTATATGTACCAATAGTTAAAAATTGTACTGTTAACATTTTGTAGGGCTTAGGATGTTGTCAAACTGTAGAGCACTTGTATAGCATGTGTACTGTTGTTGGTTGATTCCTAATACCACACAACCAAAACAAAAGCAACAGTTTTTAGAGTCTGATATAGGTGCAAATGCTTTTGCTTACTTAAAGGACTTTTCTGGAACAAGCATACCTGCAATTATTCAGGTGCTTTGCTTCCAGACAATGCTATATTTGGCACTACAAAAATACGTAATCTTGAGTGAATGTCTTACAAAAATGGACTGAATGAAATGTTTTATGAATAATATAAAAATATAAGCAAAATTGTTAGTAGGTATATATAATCAGTTAGTCTTAATGCATTTGCTTTATCACACACTGTATTTCAGTTTTTAATCACCTTATCAGCAAGCATTTGTGCTGAGATAATAATCTGTTGTATAAATCTATCATCATCCACTTTTCTCTTTTCATCATTTATTGGTTTATCCTTTTATTTGCATCAGGTTTGGTAAAAACTTGCTTATAGTTTCAACATTTCTGCTGTTTAAAATTAAAAGGGACATATTTCAGGACTTTGAATTTTTATTGTCAGTTATACTGTGCGTTCCATTTCTGTGATATTATCCATCTACACCCCACATTAAAACCTATGTTTGATTTATCATAGTGTTCTTTATATGCTGTCTGACATCTAAGGTTCAATAATCTAATTTAAAAATTTTTAAGCAACTTTAAAGAAACACAAAGAATGTAATAGGTTTTACTGTTCACTAGTCCATATAAATTCAGATTTTGAAGTTTTTGCTCCTGTCAAATATATCTATTTTTTGCAATTAATGCTTTCATAAAATAGGAAATATGATATTAATATTGTCCTCATATCTAAATATCTAAGATCGATTAAATAACAATTCGCATTAATTTTCTGTAGTAACAATGGTTGTTTCAATTTTAAAAATTGTTTAAAAAGCATAGGTACATCTAAATAATTTCAAAATTATGTAACAAACAAATCTTGCAATATAAAGTTATCACTTTCAGGATATAACACAGTAATATACATGGAATTTTAGTAGAAAGTGAATTCGTGTTATTGTATATTTTACATCGTGCATTATTATTTTGAAGCCTATATTTATTGTTATATGCTCTGTTTATGTCTTACAATTCACCGATCAAAATATTGAAAAGTGAACTTTCTATTGTTTAATATCTAGAAAACATTTCTTAAAATGGCTTCCTGTGAAAAAACCAAATTCTAGAAATGATGACAACAAACATAAACTACATAAAATCGGAGAAGATTAAATATCTATTCTTTTATGATCACAAATGTTGAGTTCAGCTGATTCTCTTCTAACATAGGCAGATTTGAAATGTGAATGTATTTGATATAAGGTTTAGTCTTAATAATCATTACAGTAATACGGCAGTTTACCCGCATTGCTGTTCGCGAACAGTTCAGAGCACAAACAGAAGCGTTAGGGAAAACTTTGCTACTGTTCGCAAACTCTGCGTGGAGTGATGAACGCGAACACAGTCATTTTCCCCAGAATAATGGAACAAATTAAGTTTGTGAATGGAGGCACCATTGTATGTAAATTAAATATGAAAATAATAGGGTTTTTGGACGTAAAAGTATTCTATTAAGAGGCTACAACTTGTTAGCCTACATGTAACTTTTTGGAGTGCTTCGAAACTTGGGCATACACCAGTGCCTTCTTATCATTTGGTAAATGCACAGCCGTTTGGACAAATAGTAAAGAATCCATTTTACATTCAAAGAAAGAAAAAATTTTGCTTTTAATGTGTCAATTTCAATTTGCTGTAGCATTTTTTTGTTTGTTTGCTTGTTTTGGTCTAAACAAAGTGTTTCCAATGATCTGATTTTGAGAACTAAGATGAATTACCTTTTACAATGCCTTTCTGTATTGAACTATAAATTAAAGCAGAGGGTTAAATTACATTATTTTTCCAAAAAGGTAAAGCTGGCAACTGTTCCAATGGATTTTCTCAAGGGCAACTTTTGCAGTATTACCAGGCAAGTATACCCGTCATTAGCATTCTCTCAAGCATATGAATTTAATGGAAAGTCAAGATTGAAGCCTTCATTCAGTTTATAAAGGTAACTCAAGTTATCCTCCTATTCATTCAAAAGGGAAATATGAGAGGTTTTGTATTGAAAATTAAATTATCAGTCTTCAAAATATGTAAGCTTGAGAGCCAGGTCTTCTGTACGAATGTGTAAGCAGTACTGAGTATAGAAGTATTCGATTAGTTGTTTCATGACTGAGGGTCCTAACTACGTTTCTGTGGAGCTGTGATCAATCTTATCTTCCTTGTGTAGATTACACTGTAATCACAGTGTACTGCTTGGTTCTTTCCACTCAACTCTTATTTTACTCATGCTACATTAACAGAGATTCTTGTCTTTGACCATTTGCTGAAAGCTACAGCCTCGTTTCTCTTTTTACCGAAAATGGTTATTACTCATCATCTTCATTTCTCCTCTTTCTCTCTCAGGAATTACTCAGTCTCCTCTTGGCAGAATCCTCAAAGATCTTCATGTTGCCAAATCGAAGTCAGAGTTGGCTGAGATTTTTCTTTCTTTCTTTGCCCTTTACCTTAATCAACTGAGTAATATTTACAGAGAAATATATTAGTCTTCACGACACACATTCTTATAAAACAATAATCTTTCTCAGTTTTATGTCTACATTGTGTCCTTAGTTAAGAATCACATCTCTGGATTTATAACTCCTGATTTGTGCTCAGCCTGTGGGGAGCATTCCCCCTGTATTTACAGCTCTCTCGAGATTTTATGTATTCCTTGACTTTAATTACCATCACTCTCTCCCAAATCTGTCACCACAATCCTGGTGTCTCTGACACGCAGACTCATCTATTACAAACCTGTCTTTTCATGAATATCTAACAGTTGTTAGATTTGAGTCATGCCATGGATAGCTCTTTCTTTTTACCTTCCTCCCATGTAAATTTTGCTCTCCTCATACACGGCACTGTGTCCTTAGTTCTGCCATCATGTTCTGCGTTGTAGTTATTGTTTACATTGCCCTTTAAAAATGTAAGTTTGTTTATGTTTCTCTTCACTGAAAAGCACTCCAATCTATAAGGGCACACTTACTCATATTGTCTTACCATTTATTATGAGTCTCTGTCTTTCTCCCCTATTGTACTCTTCTCATCCAGGAAACCCCAGCAAAATGCTCCCTTACCATGAATCAAATACATTGTGACTACTTCCTGTATGTATTCTAGCAGTTATTCATATGATTAATAGCCCTATGGCTTTATTCATTTTATTTCCTTTTAAGCATTTATGATCAATTTACATACTTAATTTTCTTTTCTTCTTCATTGTTCTTTTTATTCTTTTCTGTTTCTTCCCATCTGTTCTTTGTCTTCTTCTTTACTACTTCTTCCTTTACTTCTTTTTTTTTTTTTGTATATAGTTTAGAGATTCTGAGAATGCATTATTCTAAATGTGGAAAGTTTTAGCTCCTACATGTCTATGATTAAAAATTATTTATAAATATTTATGTTTTATTTTCAACTTGATAATATCTTTGTAGCTCAAGGGTTATATATTTTTTAAAAATATATATAGTTACCAGTGTATTGTCATATATTAGTAATTTACAAAATTGTTATTTTCTCATGATACTATATTGCCAGATAAAATAGGATAAAGAATGTATCCCTATTTTGTACATGTGAATTAAGTCTAGACAGAGAGAAAAATATACTTTATAAATGTGAAAATATGATAATTCAGTTACTACTTCAGTACTGTCACTTGTGATTACGCTATACTCTTTCCTGATTACTGTAATTAGAAGAATACGGTGGCATTGTAGATTTGTTTTCCAGGAACTGGAGATGCCATAGAGAAGTATGTGTAGAATTTTGGTCCCTGGTATACTTTTTCCTATTTGGAAGTTCAAAATTTCCTTTGAGAAATTTCCAGGGACATGGTTGTAGTAGGACTAATAGTAACAACTCCATATAAAACCGCATGGGTATGACCTCACTGGATAAGCTAACAGTCTTGGCTATTTCAGTTGTTTCAGGATTAATGTGAACAAAGAGGAAATCTACTGGCGTTGCTCAAGAGGAACAGTATATTTTTCTTTCCTCTGAGATAAGAAAGTCTTCATACACAAAAATTGGATGGCTAAAGAAATTTTCATTCTCTATGAAGAGTTATCTAGCTGGTAGGGCCAACTAAAGAAAAATTGAGTCACTGGAATATATTATAGTTTATGATTTAGGAATAAACCAAACGAAGTGGTATGCTTTGCAGCAAGACTTGACATTTGCAATTCTTATTGTATAAATAAATAAATTTGCTCATTTTAATTTGAACTCTTTTGATATGTATTTTCACATTAAATATATATTAAAGATGTTTAATTTATGTAAATGGTAGTACTATTTCATAAAGATCAAGTGAATATTCAACCACAAAAAATTATAGAATTCAGATTCCCTAAAAATATAAAATACGTGAAAATACACACAATTGTTTAAAGAACAAAGAAGCAAAGATTAAAAATCATACCTAGAAATCTTCATTAAGATTTTAGGCATATTTATTTATAATATATTCAGTTTTCTTATATTCATTATTCATCTTCTAAGGGACCTGATGAAGATTTTTCAATTTTACAGTATCACACACATAAGTATGTGGCTGCAAAGCATTTCTATAAATATAAAAACATAGTTAGATATTTAGTAAAATAAATTTTCATTAATTTATCCTTCAGTGTCTAAACTTGCGCTGTTTTTCTCTCTGTCTTTCTCTGTCTTTCTAACTGTCTTTCTCTATCTCTCCACCTCCATCTCCATCTCTGTCTCTGTTTTTGTCTCACTCTCTTCTTCCTTCTAATCCCACCTGCTTCAGAGACTTTCCTGTGACTTATTATCTCCATTTTAAAATGAAATATTCATACAATTTAAATAACAGTCAAAATAAAAATACATATTAATGGACCATCAAGTTAAAAAACTATGAATCAATGATTCTGACTGATGCCTAAGAAATATAAGATGACACAAGATCTTATTACAGATGAAGAAACAAAACCAGTTCACTAACAAATGGCAAAAATGGAAGTGTGATTTTTTTGGCACACTTGTAAACAATAATCTATTTACATATTTATTGCATGCTATAGATTATATTCCTTTAGACATCTATTTTGAATTTTGGGGAGATTTTAACTTGGAGAAGTTGTCCATTAAAAAGGTAAATCTGAATTTACATCCTGATCTACAGACATTTAAAATTCATTGGGCAATACTTTTAAAGTTTATGGTACTCACAATTACAACAGTTAAGAGTATTTTTTGTCTCCAACACTCACGTTGAATTTTAATTACCGGCTTACCAGTAATTAGTTGGTAGAGTTTAGGAGCTAAATAAGCCATGAGGAATCTATGCTCATGGGTGGGATTAACGGCACTATAAAAAAAGCAAGCTCACCTCCCTTTTGTCCTTTTTTTTTTTTTTCTGTCTTTGTCTTTCAGCCATGTATTGACACAGCCTCTGACTCTTGGAAATTTTTCATTCCAGAACTGTGAACCAATACATTTCTGCTCACATAAAATTGCCCAGCCTATAGGATTCTATTTTAGTAGCACAAAAAGGATTAACACAATGTAATGTCTCATTTCTACATTTGACCAAAATATTTATATGAAAGTAAGATATTCCAAAATAAGAGTTTAGCTAGTTAAAATAATGATGCCCAAAAATGATAAGAAAAGGGGAAAGAAAAGAAAGTATTATAAAGCATACTACCTAATTAAGATTTTGAAATGTTTGGTCTTAGTGACCATGCTACATATTTAGTTGGACAAAAGCAAATAGCACAATATTACAACGTGTCACTCATAATAGAGACATAGTTACATGAAAATGGAATACATTTATTCTAGACTAATGAAAACTTGAATATCTCAGGTGGAAAAGGCTAAACTCCTTTGAAATACTTTGCTTTCAGAATTGAGCCTGAGTGCATCTTCCTTTTACAGGGTCAGGAAGGGAAAATGTCTCCTGGAGTTCAGCCATCTGGTCAGTGAGAGGTGACTATATCTCTCCTATCCCTCCCTTATCAAATAGGAAAGCCTGCCCTATGCTATTATTTTGGAAATGTTTAACTTCCTTTAGCTTTCACAGGGTTTCAGAGCTAAGAAATTGCCTTGAGTCTCAGAGGAGACTTTGGACTTGGATTTTCAGCAATTGGGACTGTTAAGAATTTGGCAACTTTAGTAATGGACTAACACTTCAGTAATTCTGGAACTGTGAAAACCTTGGCAAGTCTTAATGAGCGACTAACTGTATTTCTCATGATGGGCTGGAAATGAGGCTTTTGCAGGCCAGGAGCAAATGTAATGGTTTAGTTCTAAAACTCCCAAAATTCTCATATAGTCAAAGGCAGAGCTCTTGTAAAGTGAGGAGGTCGTGGTGATGCTGCACTTACGGATGAATTAATGCCCTCCTGAGTTCATACCTGAATGTAATCTTAGGAGGTGGGGCAGCTGGGAGGAAGCTATGGGATCATAATTTGGAAGGGTTGATTTTTGTCTCTGGCATCTCCCTTCTTTCTTTGCTTCTTAGTAGGCATAGAATTAGTATCTTTCCTCCACCATGCCCTTCCGTCATGGTGTTTCTGTTATGGAAACATGTTACCATGGTTACCTGAAGGTTGAGTCAAGTTAAGCCTCTTCTTCCTTAAATTACGGATATCAGGTATCTTCTGCCACCATAGGGAAAGTTGAATAATAAAGACTGTCATTGAAATATCATCTTTTGCTGCATTTTAAGTCTGCTAGTATTTGAACTAGAACTGTACCATTAGTTCTGCCACTTGCCAATTGTAGATTGGGAGATTTATCAGCTCTACACTTAGTTGATGTATCTATGAATTCATTTTCTTGTCTCTCTCTCTCTCTCTCTCTCTTTCTCTGTCTCTCTTTATCTGCCTCTGTCTCTTTCTGTTTGTCTCTCTATTTCTCTTTGTCTCTCTCAGACCCACACCCCACTGTGTGCCCTGTTGGTTCTGGTTCTGTCTATCTGGACCCTGATACACAATGTGTTTCCCTTTAATTCCTTAACTTTCCACAGTTGCAGTTACCAAGAAGAGTTTCCCAATAAAAACCTTATATGTGTGCAGGTCTCAGAATTGCTTTCTGAGGACCCAGTTTGTGACACTGCTTACCACCTGAATACATGTTAAAAATCCTGTCACTTTTATATTGTAATTCCTTGCACATAACTGATTTCTGCTACGTGCCAAAATACATGAAAAATAAATATCTTCGGTTATCATGCCTGAACTCATATACTAACCTCTCTGGATTACCAACAAATTAATATAAATATTTTGTCCTTTCCTCACTTAAAGTATCATTTCATTCTCTTACTATATACATGATTCTTTTGCCTTAACATTTAACACCTATGGCCACTAAACTTGTCATCCTCTGTCACCCTGCAACCAAATTTTATCATTCTGGTAAGTGAAATATCTGCCACACATTTGATTTCCCATCAGAATTATATTTAAAAATGAACACATAAATGTGGAAAGCCTGTCCTTTGTCACTGAGTGCTTGCTTAAGGAGAGTTGGGGACATATGAGAAGATGTATGAGAAGTAAGAACAAAATGTAGCTTGCTTTCTCATTTTAATTAAGTACCCATCACTGTTCTCCTTTTGAAAATGCATCTGCAATATTTGTATCAGAAATATCTGAGCCTACCAAACTGCATACCTCACAGTTCATCTGTCCCCTGTTTCCCCTGGCTTTTCAGTTTCCTGCATTTTATCCCACTGTCCTTCACTTCTCCTCTTCTCATGTCCCCAAAGTAACCCAGCAAGGAGTAGGAAGGAGAAAGAAAAAAAAAAAGAAGATAAAATAAATATGACGAATAAGGAAAGCAATTTTTGACCCTGTCTGACCTGGATTTCTTAATATGCATTAGGGCTATTCATGATGAGTTTCTAAGACGTTAAAACATAAAAAGCTTTTCAAGTTTTGGCATCCTCTTGTTTGGTTTTGACAGTGTTCTTTAGGTCACTGCTGTCTAATGGATATTTTATGTAAGATATAGCCTTGCCAAGGTGCTGCAATTAACAATATGGTTTCCATTTAAAATACCTTGGAAACTAAACATTTTCTAAGATTCAATGAACTCAAGACTCAGAGATACAGAATTTGACCTGTGTAGTATCGTTTGGGCAATTCTGTTTTTAAAACATTCTGTTAGTGTTGGTTTCAATCCCATGTACCTGATATGTACTATCTTTTCAAAACTGAAAAATTAAAAATTGTGTTCTTGATTTTTTTTTGTGGAATTGCAATTGCATGTGTGCATTGCCTGTGTGTGCATATGTGTGCGCTGTGTGTGTTTGCATGCAAAGAAAATGTTACAAACAAAAAATAGCAGGTAGAGCAAAATGTAAGAATTGTAGTGGAGTTTCCCTTAATAATTGTATTTACCTTTATCCCTATGATAAGGCATAAAATTCTAGCAGTAACATCAAGTAGAATGCTGAAGAGTTCTTTCAACTACCTCTGCAAACAATTTCAAACACAATGATTGCATTTTACGCGGATTGTTTCGAATTTGAAACACTCTACATCAAATGACATGAGCGAGAGATGAGCAATAAATGTTCAAAGACTTTTAAAAGTTACTGCGATTACAGTATCTGACTTGGGTTGTCATACTGATTTCTGCTGAACAATGAAACATACCCACAAGGAATCCTATATATTTTAGCTGATGATTCACTCTGTAAACTTCTGCTCTCAGTCAAAAATTGTTCACTTTAGGGCTTTGATTTTACTTTATATGTTTTCTCTCTTCTTGCAGTGATCATGTCTGATAATAAACCTTCATTTCAAACCCCTTGGTCAACATGCTGCTGCTCGAAGTGTTGTCTAATAAACACTAAACTGTATCTTTGTGATGACTACAAACTGTTCTAAATAGTTTGTCAAAAAGCAAAAAATCATAAAGAAAACCCTACAGAATGTAGCAGAACTGCACGTTTCCCCTCTTGATGCTTCTAACTATTTAAAAAATTATTTTGGTTTTTATTCTGTTCTCCTTTGTGGTGCTAGGAATCACAATCAGGGCCTCGCACTTGCCAGGCAGGTAGCAGGCCACTGAGCTACATCTCCTGCTCTAAAAATTGTTTTAAAATAAGAAAAAAAAAGCACTGTGAAGTATATAAAATAATTGGAACACATTAAAGTTATCCCTTATGTTACCAATAAATATGTTTAGGCTGCAATTCTCTCATTTTTGTCTTCATGTTATCATGTTTATTTCCAATTTTAAAGATAGTGTGAAACAGAAATGTTCTCTAATGATACATCAGCAATTTCAAGCAAATAAACTTTTAAGTGGGAGAGTAAAACTACATTTTAAAACTTAGGTTTTTATGGGGCTTTTCCACTTGGGGACTTTTGGGGGGTCTACATTCTTTTGAAAGTAGAAAATTAGGCTTTAATAGATTTCACAAGAAATTGTGGTAGATTCTGTGGACAGTAGCAAGCCACACACAGAGCTACTACAAAGGATTCTGGGGATGACTTGAATGTGCACTTGTGGATATTCAGAAGTTTCTTCACTTAGATTTGCATGTTTATTCATCTGATCCTTTCTAAAGGAAACACAGCCATACTAACTGCATAATTTTCGGTGAATACCTACTATGTGTAAAGCAGAAACTATTCCAATAACTCTCTCGCTTTCAGCTAGCATCAGTCCACATCATCCTCTTCTTGTTTATTTCCAGGCCTGTCTATTAAAGGAATTCTGGCATTTAGAATGTGTCACAATTTAATACAGTTACATACAAATGATTGAAAGTGATCTGTCCAATCTTACAGACAGATGAATCAGTTTCTGATAATTCTGAAAATATATAGTCAGAAAGTGACCAAGAATATCAATAAGATATATTTTTGAATTCTCAAGGAATAGGGGAGCTACTGTAAAAAGAAGAAATCTTAGAATATTGTCACAAAATAAATTTTGTATTCAGTTTAGAAGAGAATCAAATATATAGCAATATGAGTTTTATCTTGCAATCTGTCTTTTTAAATAATTTGATGAAACACAATGCATGATTCTATGCTTTTTGGCTATAATTTATAACTCACATGTATAGTTTTTATCATATTTTATAAATTGCAGAGTTTTAAAAATATTTTCTAGTGTCATTTTATAAAATGTGCAAATCAAACATTTAAGATAACTATTTACTAGGTATTACTTTAGCAGTGCCTTAAAGTTTATTTACTTTTGCCTGATTTGTGTTTACTTACTCTCCATCTAATGCTTCCTTTTTAATTGTTCATATCAAGTTGGACCACTATTGTGAACTTCTGAGTACATATTACTTGATTTAAACTAATACTTGAAAATGGATTCCTAGCTGAAATCTATTTATTTCTTCCTGAATCTATTTTAATTCAGTTTAACAAAGATCTGTGTAAAAATAACCTTTGGTTTTTCAGAAATTTCAAATCAAGTAGATCAATACTGATGTATTTTGATATGTTTCTGCCTCTCTGCAATATTTCAATCTGGTAATGACATAGAAAGCCACCAAAGAAGGAAAATCTACCAAGAACTTCAGTTGTTTCCCATGTCTAGGAAAACTACAACTGTCCACCCTAAACAATGATATTGGTGTTTCTATTTGAATATACTGTCAGACTTTCTACAATAGTTTAACAACAATTCAAGTTTTGTATCTAAATATCTGCATCAGTTTATCCTTCACTGGACTTCTATTCTTCTTCCATACTTGATACCAAACACTTGATCCTCCATGCAAAGCATAGTTACTTTGAGAGAGTGTGGGTCAAACTTCAGGGCCTTGCACAAGCTAAACACATGTTTAACCAATGAGCTACCTGCCCAGACCTAGTTTGTTGCTGTCTACTTTCCTTCTACACTTCTCTGCCTTGCATCAAGTCATTTAAACACACACACACACACACACACACACACACACACACTCAAAAAAGAAAACAAAGGTTGTGATCATTTCTCCCTATGTTTTGCTGCTGACTAATCATTCATATGTGAATTTCCAATCAGCAAATAAGACATTAGCATAAATTCTCATTGCATGGTTAATTTATTTATACTGTGAATCTCCATGGAATCCCTGTTGATTTATTTGCACACAAAATATTTTTTGTGTTTAGATGACAATTATCAGGAAATCATATGTTTCTTGACATTTCTTGTGTAGGCAAAATGTGACACTTCTGAAAAGAAATGGTGCAGAAAAAAATAAAATAAATACTTAAAAACAGGAAAACCACAAACTAAAAACAGCGAAAAAAAAAAAAAAAAAGACTGTGGTGGGAGCAACCAACGTAAGCAGAAGCACAGATGCAGAAAGGAGAACCAGAAAAGCTTCAGTCAGAGGGGCAGAGACCAATCAACCGAAGGCCTTCTGCCATCTGATCTATGCATAAATTTAGAAATATTTGTTTGCTATCCATTTTAACCATTAAATCTTCCACCACTACATCTCTTTCTATCTTGTCAATTTTTAAAATATGGTACAGTTTTTAAATGACATTCCTTTTGTGCCCCTCTCTGTCTCTTGAAATATACACTGATTGCTTTGTGGCCTTGATACAGAAATAACATGATGATTTGATTTGTTTTGATAGAAATTCTGAATTACAGCATTCACCTTATGAAATATCATATTCATGGTGTCATTTTGCAGTGTTCACCATCATTTGTTGGAGGTGTCTTTGTAAGAAATGATGGATGGGAGAGAAATCAGTTTGAGGTTTCCACATTAAAAATGTTTGAAAGGTAACACTACAACTAGAAAACTGTTTCTTGCTTTAAATGCTTGCAAAGTCTTTTCTAATATCCTTTGGTGCCCAGTTTTACTGATGAGAAATCATATGCCTGAATATTTTTATTCTTCTCCTGGGATTTTAAAAAATTATCTCAATTATCCTTAAAAGTCTTGATATCAGTTAGGAACTAGAGATGATTTAATATTCTTCTTCTCTAGTAAATATTGATATTTCTGGTAGGATTTTCATACATATATACACACAACTGTATCCCGAATATTTTAGGTGATAGGTATAATTCATAACTGAAATTAACAAAAAATTAAAGATGATGTAATAACAACTATTTTCCTTTTGTGTTTGTAAAACAGGTTTTCAGTTTGTAGTTCATACTCAAATGAATTCACTTAGTAGTACTGGCGTCAAACTCATAGCAGTCCTGCCTTAGCCTCCCGTGTGCTGAAATTAAAGGCATCTGCCACTGTACCTTGCTTTTATAATGACAATTTTAAAAAATGATACTCCTTGACCACATGGCATTATACAATTATTTATAAAATATCATATGGATGAAATTTGATTTTTGATATAATAAGAAGAGGGCAGTCGAATTCTGTATAATCTCTCAACCATAATTTATCATAATTTAACTTGCTAATTGTATTTTCAAGTGTGAAAGCAAGAACCTGTACACAACTTTTGCACATGTTTTATGTTAAACACTTTGAACATCATGCATTGCCTTCTAAAAATCTGCAACACTTTTTGGAAACTCAGAAGCAAAAAGTAAATATTCATCAATATAATCGTACTTTCCTCTGACAACATTGTGCAAAAGAAGTTTAACTCAAGGTATTTTCACCTGCTTCCTTTGCCAAGTTTTTTCTTGATCTGTAAGATCAGTATGCAAGCCTATGCAACCTTTCACTGCACATTAATAATCAAAGAGCAGTTTTTCCTGCAGGAGGGATGTCAGTGCAATTTGACAAACAGTGCTTTGAAGGATCATGACCTTGGAGGTCTCTAGCAAGTCAATTTCTGAATTTGAATAGGCTGTCAAATCGAATTTTAAAGAACAGTATATTAACTTCGGTGATTAAGGCTGGAGATATTCTAATGCAATGGTTTTTATTTGTCAAAATTAGTCTGTAATTAGATAATAAAATCCATACACCGCCAATTAGAATCAAAATTGTCTAATGGACGGAGCGTGCCATAATACAAGAGTACAGATTTATGTTTTTGCTTTTCTCTGTGTTTTTGTATGAATTCAAAAATCACAACACGATAAATTTTTCTCAAGCTTAATTTTACCAAATGATTAAAATCTATAATAAATATGCTATTGAAACTGGAAGTTTTGGTGTTGCAGAAGGCAAAGATGCATGAAGCAAAAATTAAAGCTTCAAGTTGTAGCACTGTTTGGGTCAGAACTAAGTAATTCCAGTTTCCTGCAGCAGAAGTAATGCTGAGGCAAATACACGGCAAACACTCTGAGTGACAGCTTCCTTATAGGTAACACAGAGTATTGTAGCGATTTATAAGTTGAATTTCTAAGTTGAAAATTTCTTTCTGTTTTCTTGTTTTTTTCTCTGAAAAGTTCTCGGAGTCTCTGGAAAGCTGTTTATTTTACAAGGGATGGAGAAGTATTGAGGGACATAATAGACTTCTGAAAACTGAAGCTTCAAGGAAAAAATCATATGACTTTATGGCATTTAAATGCATATATATGCCAGGGAATTAGCTCAGTGGCCTAAGCGCCTGTCTGGCAAGCGCAAGATTGTGAGTTTGATCCCCGTTACCAAAGAACAAACAAACAAACAAACAAAAAATGCATGTATATGACAAATAGTTAATAGATTTGCTCTTCATGATGAAATTCTGAGGGCCACCTTCTCAAGGGAATGCACACACATACTTACGTACATACATACTTATCTTTTATATTTGCAAAGTCAGTATTTTTCCTATGTAGGCAATATAATAAAGACACATATTTGAGGAGATTATTGCAAAACTATTTTACAAAATTTTCTTATAAAGGGAAAACAACGTATGTTTACTCTTTTAATGAAAATATTTCTCCATATATATATATATATTCATAAAGTTTATATAACCAAATTGCTATTCAAATCAAATTGCTGACCAAGCTAATAAACAAATCATTACTTTAATCTGAATCCTAGTTCCAAATTGATACATAAAATGTCAAAAATAAATTTATCAACAAGGAGAACTGGTTTTCTTCAACCGATCACAACTTTGAGCAGAAATATTTTAGAACAGAAATTTTGCACAATATTGAAAAATTTAGTGTGACATGACAGCTTTGAAAATAAAATAGTATTTACACATTTTAACCTGATACCTCTACTTTTTTAATTCGAGTGTCATATAATGACATTTCTGGTAAAATGTTTAAGCTAATTGTCTATTTCTATGTTTTCAACATTCTTATTTCTCAATGTGTGAGAATTTTCACAGTAAAAATACAGCTTCAAGCCTGGAGTTTTTCATACACTTTTTTATTAAGTTTATGAGCTGCGATGAGATATATGGTGAATTTCTAAATTTAAAAAAATTACAGTAAAAGGTACATTGCCATTAATAGTCCTCAATATACTCCCTCTTTATTTGAACATACTTATTCCATTGTGTGATGTTTTCTGATCGACATATGGGAGTTCTTTTCCACTGAGTATCTTTAAGAGATGTGTTCAAAATTTGATGAATACAGCTACTGTATGCGAGCATATGGAAAGGTAGACTCATAAAATATTATGGTGTGTTCTTATCCATGTTATTCCATAGATCCTGCACTGTGCAACTCCTTTTCCTTCTTCAAACTCAAAATTATCACGAAAGGTAAATATTTTGAGTCAGCTCAAGACTGCAGGTGGCCACCATGACAGCACAAACGAAGACAGTTATGAAAAATGGTTTCCAGAGTTGCTTCAGAAGGTGACAAGAATGATGAGATACATGTGTTCCAAGTTGAGAGTATTTTGAGAAGCAATAATGACATCGTGTATTTTACTGTGATATTTTTAATTTAAACATTCATGCTACTGTTTGATTTCTTCTGCACCTTCTTGTCAAGTCTTTGCGATGCAGTGCAGTAGAGCCTGGTCCTGTTTTGAACTTGTTTAGTTTGAGATATTTACTGGAAATCCAAATAGCAATGGAGGAAGGAACTTTTGATATAGAAGTGAAACTCAGGAGAAAATATGAATTAACAATGCAAAATTTGAAGTAATTGGAGTACATTTGATTATTAAAGCCAGGAACCTAAATGAAATGATTTAAGGAGTTCATATAGATAAAATAGAAATGAATAATTTTTGAATCCTAAAATACTCAAATAATTATAGTTTAGGAAGATAGCATGATGTCAAAAATTAAAAACAGATAAAAAAAAACAGATTTGGTAAACAATGTAACAAAGTAAGATCCAGGAATGAAAGGTACTAGTATCATGCTTAGGTTAAAGGCTACTAAAAATCAGTTAAGGAAAAAAATGACAGAACCAGATGGATTAGACAAAATAGTGATAAAGCAATTCTCAGAATAAATCTACTGGCTGTCCCAATAATTTCAACGGCCAAATACAATTCAAGCTCCTCCATTAGGTGTCAAAATAACTTTACAACAGAAGTGTTAGAAATAAAGTTCAGTACAATATAAATATTTAAATATAGAAAAATGAAGTATAAAGATTAACTTCATTTAAAATGTAACCAAATTAGTAGGGTTCTGAAAATCACTTTATATTAATAAGTAGCATGAATTAATAAAATTTAAAAATTGCATCAAAATTAAATTCAAAATCACAGAACTATGAAGGAATACACTTAGAAAATAAAAGAATCTTGAACTAATGGAACTTCATACAATCCAGAAAGCAATCTTAGTATATATTGGCACTAGGTGATGAATTTCAATTGATGAATTTCAAATACAAATTAAATGGTGAAATAATGGACACACTAAGTAATTGAATTGACAATACTTGGGGAAAAAAGAAAACCTGATAATTAAGTACGCATACTTATTCATTATTAACAGTTACTATAATTTTAAGAGACACTTGATAAATTTAATCTAGTGTTTTAAAGCATAGCATAGGAAGAAAGGATTGCTCCACAATTGTTTCCTTAAAACAACAACAGCTAGGACAATAAATTTCACCTTGGTACAGTGGTACTTTGAAGTTAAACTGAGACCTGCTTTGGGTGAGGACATCTAAAAAGTGAGGACAAGTAGAACACAAATGACAAAAGGACGCTGTGAGATAGAAGTTTCTCTCTGTTTTGGATGCTTTTCTGAAGTATCAGTTAAAGAATACAGAAGTAGACATGCTATACATCTGTGTTTTAGTGTATGAGTAGTTATAGTAAACAATATTGATTTATGTATATACAATTTCTGATATTAGCATTGACCCAACTTCTAATGGTGTAAAAAGTAATCCATACTAAATATTCCACAGAACAGTTCATAAAAGCCAGTATATAATTTGTCAAACTAAATGCCTGGCAGAAATAGCTGTTTGCTGTATTTCTTCATTTCTCATTCCTTTTCTGAAAAAAAAAAATGCACAGCGTTGCTAGATATTTAACAATACATGGTAACTGCAGACATTTGTAAAGATGGTATCTGTTCATTTTTTCTAGGCGGGGACGTTAAAGAACACACTTACGACTGAACCAAGTTGGTTTGTTGATTCAATGCAACAATAAGGCACCAGACAATGAAACTGTGAGCTACCAGTGAAAGAGGTTCCAGTGGACACTGGGTGGAGGATGTGGGTTTGTGTCAAATTGCTTTGGAGAAGGTTCAAGGAAGCATAAGATTAGGCTGCATAAGGGATGGCATAGGCTAATCCCTTGCTCTTCTTAATTCTCACGTAAGTGGTGGGAATAATGAAGGAGGGTTGACCTTCATGTGACAAAGACACAGTTCTGTTAAGAGGGATGAGGTGAGGTTAAGTATCTTAGTGTTTTAGTGGTGGGCTCCCTGATTATGCTGGACTGGTCTCATTTCTGTCTCTCTCCATCAATCCCACTATTGTATATCTACAGCACCCCATGAACCTCATTTGCTAGACTTGGCCCTCAGCCTGTGGCAGCATAGAAGGTGGTGACCCCAGAGCCCGTGAAAATTGTGGCCTAATGGGAGGAAGTGTTGTCACAGGACCAGGTGTCCCCTTAAAGGTGTGTTGGCACGCTCACCTTTTCCTCTGTCTTTTTGCTTCTCAGCTACGGTCCTCCTGTAGCACACGCTTCCTGCCGCATGGCCTGGTGCCACCACACTTTGAAAACAACAGGGTTAATCAATCTTAGACTGAAACTGCTGAAGCTCCAGCCCCAAAAACGTTTTCTCCTTTATATCAACTTTTTCCAGTACTTTCTCTCACAGTGGTGAAAAGCTGACTAGCATGGTCCCAAAGTGATCTTACTTGCTTTTCCTGTTCTGTGACATTGTTTATGTTCAACAGAAGTGCAACATGATTCGGCTACCTGGATCTGGACAGCCCTCTCAGGGTGTTTTTTTGTTTGTTTGTTTTGGTCTTGTGTTTGTCTTTTTTCCTTTTCAAAGTGTTTACCCATACAAGGTCATTTAAATGGTACACTGTCTTAAATCATGTGAATACAAAATAAGTAGCTTTAAAACCACCTAGTGTCCTATACTAAAAAGCTATGTCAATGTATAACTTGCACATGTATTAAACAGTGCTGGAAGAGAAAGCTAAACAAAATAAGATGAAATCATTTCAAGGATGAATGCAGAAAACACACATGTAGAGAGAGACATATACTGAATTCAACTCTATATTAAAATCTGGTATGAGGAATTAAATAGGAGGGAAGCCACTGAAGCTTAGAAATGCACAAAGGATTTAAACTCAAGTATATCCTTCCTTTTTCAGTTTTTTAGTCTACCTCTGAACTGAATATTTATAAAAGCACTCTTTGGAGAAAAAAATCTCTGAATGTTTGATATTTTTGAATATATTAAAATTTAAAGTTTTCCTTGAGTATTTAAGAATTGAAATTCATCCTTCTCAATGTCTTCCTGGGTTTTGGTCTTGTTTCCATAGAATTATAGACCAGCTGGGTTAATGTAATAGGTTGAATCTGTCTTAAATGTTGGTGCAATTTATATTCTTACTTTTTGATACTTAAGGGCCAGAATCTAAGGGAAGTCAAATCAAAATAAAAAAATCCCCAGGTTTCTGCCAACTTGTAAAGATATCAATAATTGACAGCCTTTGGGAATTATGAGGTCTGCTCTCAGTACAGTCTGTTCTAATGGCTGAAATTTTGGGATGTCTGCAATATAAAAGCAAAAGGAGTAGTCAGTTCTTTACTTGTAAGTATAAAACTTTTCAGTTTTCCCAATAAAGCGAGGAAAGAATATTGCTGAGTGATTATATGCTACCATTGATTTGTTCACATCATAAAATTTGTAACTTTTTCTCGTTCAAAGAGTTACTGGTTGAATCATTTAATATCTATTGAATGATAGAAAAAGTGAATGCATTATTATTATTATTATTATCAATTTTATTTTTGGAGGATTGTCAATATGGGAAAACCTATTTTTAATACTAAATTAACATCAAACACAAATAGAGGAATCAGGGGAAATACTCTAAATAATGAAGTAAAAGCTAAGGGACAAAATAAAAAATATATGTGTATATGAAACGGTCATCAATTTTGAAGACTATGAAAGACTGTGATAGTAGTAGACACAAACCACTTTTCTTTATTTAAAATTAATTCATTTTTCTGGGTGCATATTCTTATTATTTTCTTTCCTTCTCCTTTGAAAATTACTTTTTTAACCATTTAGCTATTTAGGAGTGGAGGGGAGGGGAGTAAAAAGGAAGGGGAAGAGAATAAAAAAGTTTAAAATGTGTTATCGTGTACAAACTTCGCCTGATAAAAGTAATCATTACGAACTGCAAACATTGACATTTTATTAATAAAACTAAAAGAAAATAAAATAAATTTAGAGATATAGGATGAATGAAGAGTGCAACTAGTAATTTGGAGAACCATTAAAACTTGAGAATGAGAAAGAAATTAGCATTTCAAACAGAAAATATTCAGTGGGGTGTGAAGGCCCATTGTAGTTCAACTCTCCACCTGCCCCCCAGTTCTCCTCAAATTGTCAGTGGTTACAAAAGTTACTCCAAATAGTAATTATGGTAATGAAAATGCTAATAATAAATAATTGCATAATTCTTCAAAAGATCAATATTTATCAGAATTCAGCTTCCTGCCAACATAGATTCTTTTATACACTATTATGCTCTATTGTCACCTAATTTAAATTTTTGAAAATATGAAGTTTGTTTATCTTTTTTTTTCTTTCTTTCTTTTTTTTTTGTCTTTCTGAGACAGGGTCTCACTATGCAGTTCAGGCTGGCCTTGAGTTCACTTTGTAGCCCAGACTGGTCTTGAACTCACAATGATCCTTCAACCTCAGCCTCCTGTGTGCTGGGATTACAGATACGTGCCACCATGCCCAGCTGAAAATATGAAGCTTCAATCACTGCGGAAAATATAACTCAAAAACAGGTGACCAAAAACCCCAAAATATTTTTGCAATTATCTCCTATACAATGGGTCACTTTATACAGTTCTACATACTTTTGCATAATATGTGCAATAAATGGGAACTAGTTTTAATTACAAATGGTATACACCTGTATTTATTAGCACACTTAGCAAACATCAGGTAAAAAATATTTTGAGTCAGAAATTATTGTAGATACTTGAAATTCTGTGGTGAGCAATACAAAGACTTTCACAGAGAGTTCATTCTATAATATTAATATGTACGTTAAATTAACTGACAACACTTAATTGTATAAACTTATAATAGAGGAGGGCGTGCTATACTACTGCTAATAACTAAAATTCACTAACTGACTTCTTTGGGGCAGGTATCGATCTAAATATAATTCTACACTATCTAATTTGTGTAGAACAAAACTCACATTATTACATACTACATTTCTCTTAATTTATAGTTGAGAGAACAGAACCATAAAGAACGTAATAATACAGATTACATCTCATAAAGGAGATATCAAGAAATGAAAATGAAGTAGAATGTGCTCTGTATTATTAAAGTGTTAAAAAAGGATTTCAGAATATTGATAAAAGATTGTCTAAATTTTGTGCCCTTTCCACTAACAAGCAGTTCACTAGACTCATCGTGGCTACGACTTCCCCATAATTTCAGACGCCTCAAACTGTCTGGCTTTCTTTTGTCATCTGGTCTTCGGTGCCGTGGGTTCCTGGGACCCACGCAGAGGGACAACAGCAGTGCGCGCTTTATGAATAAACATGGCACACAAATGAGGTACACAGCTGCTGCCCACGTCGGTGCCCGTCATTGATGACTCTCGCATGTTGCCCGGTAGGTGCGGTCCTCACAAGGCGCAGGGTGGAATCATTGCTCTCATAGCAATCGTACAGCGGCACGCAAGGCTCCCGAGGAGGCGTTCTGCTGATCGCGGTAGTATTCTCCACCTTAATTATGCACTCTAGTTGCATTATTGAGAGCACGGTTGCTGCCAAGGAACTCTTATGATGTCAATGCAATCACGCTGATATTAATGCTGTCTCAGCGTTGTTCAAATGCAGATCCTTACTATGCGAAATTGGATCAAAAAGCACGGTATTTATATCACCCCATCAAGCGGATAGTTGACATAAATGAAATGCAACTCTTAAAGTTTGGCGAAGAAATTAAATAGAATTCTATACACATCCCAAAGAGCTAATGGGCATGCAGATGGATCATTATTCTGCAAAATATGTAACTGGAAAAATAAACTTGCAAATATTTAAACATTTGTGAACACAAAAATGGTAAGTTCACTGACTGAAAGAAAGGTTGGCAAAATAAATGACTTCTGAATTGCCAGGGTCCCTATAGCTCTTATGTTTGAGAGCCCATCTATTTATTTACTGAATTTGACCCCACTTGTTGAAAAAGAAAGACAAAACATGCATTTTTAAGAACTCAAATTCACAAATGTTACTTAAGACTTTCAGGTTTATACATGCTAGAATATTATACATCCAATGTAAGTCATGGGCCATGAAGCTAAATGATTATTTATGTAGCAATCTACATATTCACTAATCATTTTGAAAGCATTTCCTATATTTCAAGGACTGTATTAAGCAGTAGAAAAATAGCCAGACTGCCTGTAACTGATAAAACAGAAATGAGAGAACAAGAAAAGCATGTAAATTGAAGTACGCTGATGAAAATCAATACTAAAATGTAAGACTAAAAATGAATTTTAGGTATAAGTAGAGAAATGAGAATAAAAAAATTATTGCAAGTTTAATTAATGAGATGACATTTGTATCTTAAAACAAGATAGGTATTGCTTGGTTTATGGAATGAAAGTATTTTTTGAGTAGAAAAAAATACTACTATATGTACATGAAAGTGAAAGTCATGCTAGTGAGTTAGAGATAGTTTAGATAATCAGTGCTGAAAGGTCTCACCCACAAAATGTATCAGAAGAACGATCTGGAAGTTGCATAAAAATGTTTGGGTAGAAGAGTGTGATGCACTATCACACTAGTGTGTGATGCACACGCACTGCATAGAGTGTGATGTGTAGTAAGCACTTTCAGTTTTATGCTCCAGTCAGAGTTCCACAAGTGTATTGTGAGATGAGAGTGTTTTGATCATTCTGTGTAGAAAACTCTTTGCATCATTGGGGCAAAGAGCAAGACTCAACAAGCTGTCAAAGAGCACTCATAGAATACTGTGTCCCATATCCATTCGTGGAAGCAGAGGGAAGGACTTCATAAGAGGTGCCAAGTTGACCAGGCATGGTGGTGCACTCCTGTAATCCCAGCACTCGGCAGGCTGAGACAGGAGGATCATTGTGAGTTCCAGACCAGCCTGAGTTACAAAGTGAGTTCAAGGCCAGCCTGAACTGCATAGTGAGACCCTGTCTCAAAAAGACAACAAACAAACAAACAACAAAAAGGTGCCAAGTGCATGCTAGGAGTTACAACAGTGGAGTTCAAGGATATTTTGGTAAATTTCTGGCAAGTAGGAAATAGAAGAAAATTTCTATCGAATATTTCAGCTTCTAGTAATAAGAATAGGTGATTCTCAGGCATCAGTCTGTAAGCTCACTTGCTGCATGCTGACAAAATCATGCATCGGATTCATGGAAATCGGGTGCACCACGGCTGTAAGCAAATACTTCTTCCTGTGTTTCCCTTTATAATCGCAGCCTTCATTGGTCTTCATTCCTGGAGATGTTAAGATCCATGTGATAACCTTCCCAACACTCTGAATGCTCATATTTTAATTTCCTCATTTCAAATCCCTTTTGTCTTTCCCATTCTCATGATTGATTTCTGTAATAATATTACTATTCCCACAAAACCAGCACTAGCTGCATAATCTCCAAAACAATCTCCATTTCAAAAATCTCCATTTCTATTCCCTGCTCATCTCCTGTCTTTTGCTATAAAACCCTCATTTTGGCTATGACTCCACCATCTTTCTACCTCCTATTGCTTTCATTCTCCACCACTACCTTCATGTGTCTTCTTGCTCAATTTAGACAAGGAACTTCTCTTCGGTTTTATGTCTACACCTTCAGTTCATGCTTTTGTGTCATCTGCTACACTTTCCTAGTAGACTGTCAACCAAATCCTTACCCAGAAGCCTTGAACTAACTTGCCGCTTTTAACCACACAGTTGAAAATAGCTACAATAAAAATAAAAAGTCATTTGGGATGACTTTAGAAATCATAAATGGGCCCTCAGTGATATTCAGAAAACCAACTATGTTCTTCTATTCAGTTATTTTTGCACTCCTTCCAATAAATATCGTTCTTCCTGCCTGTCTCCTAGATCTAATGATCCATGCCCGCTATGTCTCTCTGCTAAAATAAACGTGTATGATATTAGGAGTCCCTGGAGAATTCCCTCACTTTCACACCATCCACTAAACTAATGTTTAGGTCTGTTGCCAAATACTCTGCCCTCTCTATTAAAGTGGAGAACCTGCCCTTGTTCTTACATCAAGTAAAGCAGAAACAAAAACAAAAACAAAACCTTCCTGTTGTTTACTAGGTACCAGACTCTTTTGCCTTCTTCATTTTATGCAGTCTTTGTTTATCTCTTCAGTGGGCACATTTTTCCCTTGTTTGCATTGTTCTCCTTGTCATAAAAACACTTTGCAACTTAACCCATATAAAGTACTCTCTTGACCCTATGTTATTATCTTGCTTTTTGCTCCTTTGTAGGGAAAGTGCCTTTAAAAAATTTTTTTTGCTCCAGCCTTTGATTCTTTACCTATAATTTCCCCTCAGTTCACTCTAACCAAATAGTTATTCAGTAATTGTCAGGATCATCAACATCTTCCTTGCATAAGCAAATACTCGTTTCTTAGGCTGTGATGTCCTATGTCTTCCAGCGATGCTTCCCTCAGTTAATCACTTTTTCTTCCAGAGATTTGCATCTCTTAGTTTGTATGTTTCCACAACCTTTTTATATTTCTTCCTATCATAACTTTTTTCAAGCAGTTTTTTTTTAATTTACTCTTCCTCTTTTCAATGTTTAAATATTGGTGTTTGCAAGGACTCAGCCCTTATGTTCTCCTCATTTCTAAATCAACACTTACCCCTTAACTCGTTGTAATAAAGTCATGAAGTCACTTTAAGTGATTGTGACCAGATGTTGCTTTACATGAATAACGGTAGAACTCAACTGAATGTACTAGTGAACCCTACACACAGTGAGCATGAAAGAAAAATTTGCTTTGCAGTTGGGCTAGAATAGTTATATTTTTGTCTCTGTATATGCCTGAAATCTTGTATTTTCTTTTTGTCATGATAAAGATGAGTTTAAATAACCAGTAAGATATAATATGCTCTTAATACACAAAATTTTTTCCAAAAGCATCCATTCACGAGGAGCTTATTTGCTGTATTTGCCTACACATAAATTGACAATTTACACCCAATTCAACTGCTTATATAGTCATGCTTGCCACTGTGCCCAGTGAGGTGCAACAGTCCTTGCTGAAACGTGTCTGGATCCCATAAAACAAAGTTTGTCATTTGTATAGCTGAGTGGTTCATAAATTAAAGAGAGATCCATGCTGGGCCACCAATGTTTGCCCATAGACATTTCTCCTGGAATACAATATTTCCTAATTTTATCAGAGCTTTAATAAGTGTATGACCTGCAAAATCTTGTCCATCCTTTCAAATAGTCCTTGCATAAACAATGCAAGCAATTCTGTGAAACTATTGCCTCAATGTTTTACATTAATGTAGGCTACAAAGTAAAGCGTTTTTTATTTTGGATCAGAAAAGCTTTCTAGACACTGCCTTAAGTCATCTGATCCAGACCTGACATTTTAAAGACCATATGGAAGTAGTAATTCTCACACCTATATCTGTGGCTGATTCTCTAAATTCCAGCCTCGCATAAAGTACTGCATTCCTGATGTGGAATATATAATAGACATCAAAACGTATCAGAGAACGAACTCTTGATTTTCCTCATCAAATGTTTGCTTGTTGCCCCTTTTCCCCATAGGACTACAGTGCATCACCATTTTACTCAATTGATCAGGAATATCAAATACTGTGAAAAAATGAAAAACCAGAAGTGACCTTCCTGTCTTTTCTGTATCCACTCCATAAATCTCACAGCAATTTAGAAGTGGTTTCAAAAAGATCTAAAATCTAGTATTTCTCCCCTAGTCCCCTTGTTGTCTTCATAGGACAATTAGCCATCACCTTCCCAGGCAAAAAACCAGCAGGTCTTCTTCTCATGCGTGCTGTGTGCTGTACTGAGCCCCAAGGAAGACTCGTGGAAATGAGATCCTTTCCCTGCTGCCAGCAGTGTGTGCTGCTGTGGCTTTCACCTGTGTCGCGCCCCTCTCACTGTCCTTAGCAAAGTTCTTACTTGGAATACTACCAGTAACATCTGATTTTAGAGTGCAAACACACTTGCATATTTGATTCGCCTTGAGTCAACCACAGAGGACCAGCCTGCAAGAGGTGTGTGGGATTGCATGAGGCAATTTTCAGACTATTTACGCAGTTTCTTGCAAACTTATCACACTTTCATTTCTCTGTCTACCTAGTCCTGTTTCCAGGTAGCCAAAGTGAAGACACCATGTGAGAGCCATTTACTCACAGAATGATTAGAAAAACCACTCCGTTAATGCCACATTTTTCTTCAGATGTCTGAAATCTTTCACACACAGAGAAAATATTTCATATGACTTATAAATTCCTGATAAATGACTCAGATTATCTCATTTTTATAAAGCCTGTTTTTCACTCCTCTTATTCTATAATATTCTGTCCACATTTCCTTTCACCTGGAAAAAAACACGTTTGTTTTTTAGAGTGCTTATATTTCCTGCAACTTCCAACTAGAATAGGATTATTCCTAGACTTCAAATTTGAGATATATCCTTTCATTTAGATCTCAGCTTCCAAGTATCTCTCTACTAATTTCCATTCCTTTGCCTTTTTTCTTTTTTTTTTTTTTTCCGGCACTGGGGATTGAACTCACAACCTCGCACCTGCCAGACAGGCGCTTAAGCCATAGAGCCAATCTCCCAGCCCTTCCATTCCTTTTCTAATTGGAACTGAAACCGAAAACACAAGCACCACCTATTGTGCTTAATGTTAATTTACAAGTACACAGAATACGACCTCGAACTTGATAGGCTCACAACAAATAATTAGATAAACATTGACAACTTGAGCGATTGCAACTTTGCAGTAAATACTTCCTTGGTTTGATTCACATTTTTATCTCATATCAATACTCTCATACCTAAATTCTATCATAAATATAAAATTGGGCTTCATGGAAACCGAGAGAGGGAGAGAGATTGAGATTGGGTGGAATTAATTTATTCTTTCCCAGGTAATAGGACCAGAAAGGGAAAGAGTCACATGGAAATATTATCAACTAAATCTTCAGGGAGGGTACCCCTGGCTTAATCCAAGGTTTTACCTTGGAGCCATCCCATGCAGCAGTAAGAGGCCAGGGCTATCAGCAGTCTCTCATCTCTTGGGGTTTAGTTCTACTCTGCAACTTTTAACACAAAATCCTGGTCACTTGTGCAAAGCACACGGGTACAGTTGGCATTGGCAACGGTTACAACAGCAAACAGGATAAGTGCTGATCAGAGAAAGAATGTCAGGGGCAAAGACCTTGGAAAGTATGTGCAGCTCTAATGGTACCAGCTCCTGTAGGATTATTGAATTGAAGATTAAAAAACCTGAAGTGCCAATTTTCCTTAACTAATTATACAAATTCTATCCAGAGCCTATTACAGCACCAGAGTGTAGTGTTAACACAAAAATAAGCAGTTTTGACCAGAAGTGGTGGCTCACATCTGCCATCCCAACTCTGTAAGAGGCTGGGGCAGGAAGAGTGCAAGTTGAAACGAAGCCTGGGCAAAGGAGGAACTCAGTGAGACCCCATCTCAAAATAAAAAATTGAAAGGATTGAGGGTGCAACTCTATATAAATGTTACAAGTTCAATCTTGTAACACACACACACACACACACACACACACGCACAGAGGGGAGAAAGAGAAAGAAGAAAAAGATACAAAGCAATTTTTAAATGAAACAGAATACTGTCAAACATAGCCCCAACATATGGTGGATTTGTTCTTGGAAAAATGCTGATTGTCAGTGGCCGTGGGGATGTGGGTAGTGGCACTAATGCTGGAAAGAACAATTGCCATATGTGACTAAAGTAAAATAATTCCCCATATACTGTGATATTTATTCTAAGATGGAGTACAGATAAATTCTTAAAATATAAGGTGTCCTTCAACTGACTAATGGAAAGCATGTATGAATGATATTCCAGGGATGTTGTGCCTTTACTAGCCTCATGGCATATGCACAAAAAGAAACCATGATGTATGGAGAATTTAACTACATTACATATAGTTTGTTGTATTTTCATCTTGTCTATTTCACTAAAAAGAAGTCCATAAGCTTCTATTTCACATACTTAAATTGTGCTCACTTGGTAGATTTAAAAAGACATTAACTGAATTTCCATTGATGTTTCTATATAAGGGAGAGTGACTTACAAATTCTATCAAAAGAGACCACCTGTGGGGTCCTTTACTTTCTAAAAAAATGTTTCTTCTTTTCAATATTTCACATAATAAATAAGAACATGCACATTGTCATCTATGTGCATAAATATGTATCAATGTAAATTAGAAATTATGGATGCCATAAAGATATAGTTCAAGGCAATGAGGAATGTTGGTTAAAAAATAGATCTGTGGGAAAGGAAATAATATATGCAAACATCTGAAGGTTAAAAATGTGAAAAAGGCACTGTCCTGCTCTGTTTCATGATAGACTACTGCATTAACTGGTGAAAAAATGCATATTAAATGAAATTTTCCAGTCTCATTCATAGAAACCATCCATTTTCATGATATCATTGGCATCCTTTTAACAATTGCTCTAGATCATTCTTTAACCTCTATTTTCATAAATATTAAGAAAATATAAAAGTTATGTTAATGCAACAGTAGCTCATTTGGTTATGTTGATTTTAAACATTACCATATTCATAAGTCTTTTTTTTCTTTTCTGAAATATGTATGCAAACATTTCATGAATATACTCACATAATATTTTGTAACAATACACTTCATATTTTTCAGATATTTTTCTGAGGCTAGAAAATTTATTCATTAATGAGTTAATGGTATGAATTTATGGTCTTGCAAACAAAATTCAATTAAGTTTGACTACATATTTCTTAATTGCATATGTATGGAATTAGGAAAAATATTTAAAAATTCAATTGCAAGAGAATAAGTAATTCAGAATTTAGTACTTACAATTGCAGCCTGATCTCCATAAGGATAATTTCTTTAGTCATGTGGAAATTCATAGTGGGGAGAAATTTATTGAGACTACTTATAATTTGGACACATAATCTGCAAAGTCTATTTACATTATCACTTGTAGCTTTCTAAAATTTCTTGTATGAGGAGGTGCTCATAAATTTAGGAAAAAGCATATTAATTAACAAACAAAGTTTAGAGACATACGTATTTAAAATAACTAGACATGGAAGATCAATTGAACAATAGTTACAATTAAAAGTTCAAAGTTTTCTGCATGGCTACTATGTCAGTAACTCTTCACTCATTTCTGAGACAAAATGCCCGACACTCAAAGATAAGGAAGGAAAAGTTTATTTAGCTACTGGTTTGTGGAAGTTTCAGTCCATTATCAACTGGCTCCAAGGCAGGGTGAAATGGCACAAGTGCAACAGTTCAAGGCACCAGAAGACAGCAAATTTAAGAGCAAAGCGGGGTGGTGGGGAGCAAACTTCTTCTCCTCCCTTATATTATACGCAGCCCACTCCACCTCGGGGGGGTGTAGCATCCCAGTGCCCTCCTCTTGCACAGAATGAGGATGTTTCCAAGTGAGGACCTTGGCCTCCTGCTGAGTCACTTAGGTCAACTTCTGAGCTTCTCAAGTTGACACAATGAGTCAACCATTACAGATGCAGTGGGAATTTCTTATAATTAAAATATACACAGAATATCAGAACACTTAATAATTAATGAAAATCAAAAGGATCTATGTCCTTCATATGTATTTATCACTATCTCAGCAGTCAATCTTACTCAGTGTTACAGTTATTAAGGATGAAATTAGCAAAACCATTAAAAGTTTATCTTTAGATATTTTAAAACAAATATATTATTATTTGGTATTTTCTTCTTTTTTCAGATCATTCTTGTGTAAATGCACGAGACACATCATGTTAAAAGTATATAGGCTTACAAAAATTTAAGCTGTTTTATTAAAATGATAAAATTTTCATCTGTCTTTATGTAAATGATAAAATGAATTTCTAAACTTCATCTGTGAGAGCTATATTAAATAAAGAAATTGACATTCATTATAAATTTTAGAGTTTTATATTTGTTAATAAAAAGTTTGAGGCCCATAACAAGACAAAACACTGAAAGAGAAAAAGACTCTATAGTATAAAATATGATATATGCAGCCCACAGAACAATACAGGAAAATAATAAGGTAGAAACATTTAGCATTCCATAGATAAATCTTTCAAATGGTAGATAGATCAAATACAGTTCCAATTAAAATGAAATTAAAACCAAACTAATTTTATTTTAAAATCATAACAAATAGCATCGCATCTAATTTTGGATATGTAAAACTCATGAAAAAAACAGAGAAAAATTAAAGGATGAAAATATTCTAGCCAGAAATCAAAATACAGTTAAGGAAAACTAAACCTTGAACTAGTTCAGTATTAGTCACTGCCATCACCAACATCATCGCTTATCCAACAAGCTCTGGAAACCATGGATCTTAACTGGGAAGACAGAGCAGTGAATCCAAAAGGGCCTGATAAGTGAGTTAATTTTTCTCTACCTTGTCTTTAATATGAGCTGTATTATTTGCCTTGTACTTCCCAAAGGGAGGAGGCTCTGAGATTGGAAATAAAGGATTTTTTTGCTTGCATGCAGCAGTCACCAGGAACTCCCTGCTTGTGCCCCTTTCGTGAGGGTGTTCGGATGCTTTTAGATGGATGCTGTGCAGATAGAGGGTTTGTCTCACAGTTGCAAAAGTTTAATCTTGAGCAAACATAATCTATTACCGTGGGATGAAAGTATCACTGCCTGGCCATATTTCCCCAGGGAGATATTATCTTTATTAAAGTGGAGAGAAAACAGACACTTACTTGGAGATGCTGTCTCTGTCTTCTATGCTTGTCTTCTATATGATTTACTTTGAAAAGATAGTCTGGAAGACTCTTTTAAAATTTATACTCAAAAGGAACATGCAAAAAATAAAGAGAGAGATTCATGGAGATTTTCTACCAGTAACTTGTAACTATTCAAAACCATGAAGAGTGACAAAGTAGAAGTTTCTTTATAAACTAAAACATACAGTCTATGCCAACGTGGTGGATTAGTGTAGAAGATGTGACGGAGAATGCAATGCACTTCAGGGAAAGAAAGTGGATGATTAAAGAATCTTTTTTTCCCTAATTGTAAAGATAGAGTAAGAAAGAAAATAATTCAGGGATTATTTTTATACACCAGACTTAAAGGTGATTGACATCATTTTTAATTTTCATTCAGTTAACTAGACCTCACACAAATAATCCTACATAAAGCAAAGGAAGCTAGGAATTTTGTCTCAGAACTAAAGGGAATAGAGTTTGTCTATAGTTTAAACTATGAGAGACAAACGTTACACTAAGTCTTTGATCATCACAAAAGTGGAGTTACTGTATTCTGTGATAAGGAATACTGCAGATTGATCACCTAGGGCAGAGATCAGAAATTTGGGTTTTAGAAAAAAATTAAGATTTCCTTTATCTATTTAGTAGTCATTTGAGTTCAGAATGAAAATTTCTGAGGACCTGAATTATAGCAATAAATTGAAAGCTATCAAGACATTGATGCTGTGCCAGACCCAAAACTAAGTGAAATTATCAAGGAAGTGTGGATTAATGAAGTGAAACACTCTGAGATTTTGTTACTCCAGCAATGCAAGACATGATTTGTGTGTCTATGACTAGAACCTACCAAAAAGAATCAAAAGAAAAATCAATTGAGCAGGAGGAAAATTAGGAGTATTTGGAGTCCTAGAATTCAACATAAAACATGTTTTATGATGTCAAATATGGCTGAAAGATAAAGCAAGATATATTGGGAGAATACATGCGACGTAAAAAGATGGAGGTCACTGTCCACTTTACAAGAGAAGAGAGAAGTGCTTGGTAAAGGATTGTAAATCTGAGATGATTCAGTAATAATTGGGACAGAGGAGTTTGAGGAAGTGAAACTAGATAATTATATCAAAAACGTCGTGAAGAGGCAAGAGAATTTGTAACTAAAAATGAGGAGGAAATGAGTAAAATGAACTTTTAAGATGAGTAAACAATAGCATTTTTACTTTGAATAATGTGGCATGCTAAGGAGGCACTCATGACATTGAGCATGAGAAAGTCTGACCTAAGCCTGTAATACTGCCTAATTCATACATACATTAGCTGTCACACTCACCTCAAATAAAACTGGAATTTCCTAAAGTCCAGTGTTGTATTTATGTGTTCCTTTTTGGAACAGGTAGAAATGCCTGAATGAGAGCGTATGATATCAAGTAGATGACAGAAGAAAACATGCAAAACTACTCTCAAAAAAGCTATTATTTTCCTGGCAATGCAATGTTCTGAATATTGAATTCTGGCCTCCAAATCCCAAAATCTGAACTTCTCTCCAAAGCCCTAATTTGCATATATTTGCTTTTCCATTTATGTAGCTGAAGTCACACTTTCTCCTTATTTAATGTATTTGTTCTCATTATGTTTTAACCTAAAAACAAACACTTGTAATTCACCTCACTCATATGCAACACACTCAATACATATACATGGTATATATGATTATTGGTTATGGAAATTTTTTGTTAGTTAATATCCATTTAATTCTTTGACTTTTTGTATTTGTTTCTCCAAAATATAGTTCTCTTATATTTCGTATATTTACACTGAGATTATAATTAAGATAAAGTAAAGGAAGTACTACATTTTAATTTCAGAATAATTATGAAAACATTTCATATTCTGTTTAAAACACAATAAAATTTTGTTTGTAAACTCTGACACAAAGGCTTATAATTCTAACTGGGAGTGGTGGTACACACGTGTAATTCCAGCACTGGGAAAGCTGAGGCAGGAGTGCTGCCATGAGTTTTAGGCCAGCATGCACTCCACAATGAGTTTGAGATTACCCTGGATACACAGTGAGACCCTCTCTGAACAGACTGAAAAAAAAAAAAAAAGACCTACAGTCCTATATTTTGGTTTACACTACAACCTTCACCTCTCCTCACTACATACATACAAACACAGACACAGACACAGACACACACACTCACACACACACACACAAACACCAGAGAACTCCATAACCGGTCTTTCTTGCATCTTTCAAAATAAAGTAAATCTATTCCCTTGTGTGTTTTGTGTAATTTAACTATAACCTCCAGCCTCTTTCACTTGGGACCTAATATAACTTTACAGAGCAACAGCATAAACTAGTGAAGGACTTATCCAATCTGCAACAAGTTCCATTCCTGAAATCCAGCTATGGGAAGATTAATCAAAATTAAGGAAAACAGAAAGATTTAAGAACTCCATCTTAGGGCTACTTTCCTAAATGAATACGTAGTGTGAAAAAGCAGTGCAGAATTGAACGCTGTAAAATATTACTGGAATTTATGCGTATTTATTTTTTTAACATGAATATTATTTTTTTTCATAACCCTTGCTATTTGCTTGTCCGTAAAAACAAAATACTGACACAATCAAAATTGGGATACATTTAAAGTAGCAACAAATTTCAGGACGGTCTGGGGACCTTTAAAATCCAACTCACTGCCCACTTTAGGGATGTACGACTGAGTGAACCGAGAGTACATTAACGCACTACCTCAGCTAGATGCATCTGAAACAGGTGCGAGTCTGAAGGAAAACAAAATGCCAAGCCTTGTAGTGAAAAATAGGGAGGCAGCAAAAATGATGAATCTTATGGATAACCAGGGAGGTGAGCAAAAACCTGCAGTCTGAATAAAGAAACGATAGAGAGTGCTGATAACAACACCTACGAACATGAAGGCAAAACTCAGGAAAGAGGCATCTGTCTATTGCAATAAGCAAGCTAAGGAAAAGAATTAAATGCGATGACATGAAACATTAACATTTTAATACTGCTTAATAGAATATAATTGCAGAGGATTAGTTAAGGAAAGTAAGATAAATTAAAACCATTTTTCCATTTCACTTAACAATGAAAAATATACATGAGCACTTGCAGATATTCATATGATTCCTGATAAATTGACAGAAAACTGGACTTGTCTCTAAGCCACTGTGCACACACATTCACAGTTACTTCTTATGTAAAACACTTCTTATGTGTAAGTAATTGATATAAATATCTGGCATGTATCCTATCAATTTTACGTTAGTATGTAAAATACAGGAAACACATGTAAATATTAATTGCAATAAAATTATCTTATTTGGCCCAAAAAATTTGTCACATATACACATCCAATTTGCATAATCTTCCATATGTACAAATTCATATGATTTAATAAGAAGACATTTAAAAATAGTGTATGTTACTGACAATTAAGCGTAAAGAACTTGTACTAATTTTAGGCTATAAAATGACTAGATGGAGAGTTTTCATAATTAAAAGCAAACATTATTTTGGTGGTTAGTAATAGCAGATTTTCCAGGTAAAAGTATTTCCTCTTTACAGTTGAATTTTTGTATATGTCATTCAGTATTGTCAATATTAATTTTATTTTCATGTATTCACTTGCTTTTTGCATATTACTTAAAATTTATGTTATCAACTCTATTCCAAGTGTTTAGAATGAATCTGGTATGTGTTTTACAATGTTCTTTAAAAGTGTTTTCCTTTGTTTTTTGATATTTAAAAGTAATAAGTTGTACTTTTCAGAAGTTAATATTATTATTTTGTAATTAATACCATAGTAGAATATCAACACGCTAAAAACATATTGATGATGCATTTGCAAAGTAAATCACTTAATTTAATTTTATTGCTAGTGAAAAAGAAATCAATATGAGATCTCAGTTTATTCAGCTGAACTGTTAATAGTTGAATTTCTTTCATTCTTATATACTTATGTTAATGACTAGTTTTCTGGTTTTTAAAAAATTCTGTAAGAACAAGTCTTCTTTATGGTCCCTGGTACTATAAAGAAAAATATATTACATATCATAGATTGAAAAAAGTAATGTTGACAAATACTTGTTTTAATTTTAGCATTTTTATTTAGTAATAAAAATAGTAAATTGATTTCCTCATTAATATGAAATTATATTAATTCATTACATTAACCTAAGTCTTTCTATTTTGTTATTGTTTAAGAAAAAACAAAATATTATGATTTCTCTTTCCTTATACTTTGAAAAAATAATACTGGATAAGAATGGTCAAATGCCAAATACTCAAAGTATTGTCTTTTTTATTATTTATTAACTAATTAACTACACAGTTTTTTTCTAATACTGGGTGGTTTTTTGTTTGTTTGTTTGAAGACTGTTCTAGCAGAATTGCTAAGTCACCAAGGCTGGGCTTGAACTGAAGGTCCTGCTGCCTCAGCTTCCTGGTGTTCTGGGATTATAGGTTTATGCCCCCAGGCCAGATGCATAATTTTTTTCAAAACACTAACAGGAGCAAATGAAAAACAGAAGTATTGTTACTTTAGATGGGAAAGAAAATGATTAGTAATCAGAAAGAAGATAAGCGATTATGAGATTGTACAGATTTTATCTCTTATGTGTGATGCCTTTATCTTTTATTGCTGTAGGAGCCTGATTGTCAAAATAAATTTTCAAAAACTGGACAAAGAAATATGATTTACACCCACAAGTAAAACAAGTGAACACTAATGAACTACACACTAATAACTAAGAAGCACTTAGGCTCCCTATACGTCTTGCAGAGCACGATGTGCTGTACTACTGTTGCAAATATTAATAAGAATCATTTCAGTATAGTGGTTGCACAGAAGCACTGAGAAAATAAAATAAAAATTCCAACACAGATACGATAGCATATTTTAAGTGGTCAAATAGGAACTATGAAATACAGATGAGGAAATGACTAAAACGTTTGACCTTAGATGAGTGAAAATTTGTAAATATCTAGCAGAGCTCAGGGTTCTAGACATGAATTATTGTGGCTTTAAAACAAGGTCAGACAAGCCAGATCAATTCAATTTACTTTATGACAAAACGATAGAGATATTGATAACAAAGGAGCTACAGATATACAGATTTAAGCAGAGCTTCTGATTTATCTCACTTTATACATTAATAACCCACAAATAGCAAGGATCATGCTATTTGAACATTTTATACTTTCTAAGGAAACACCTCCAGTGTTACTCAAGATGTGATGTATTGAATAGGTGTGTTATTGGAAAACATGGACATTTAACATCAAGTAAATTTGTCAAATATAATCACATATGGTTAGAATTTTATTAAAGAAATGCCTTTGGATGCTTCATCATATTATGAAGTGATACAGAAATATTAATGTTCTGTAGAAGATTTCTCAGCTACATAAAGAATTTTCTTTCCAGGAGTGTTGTTTTATTTATTTTTCCAATACAAATTTTCAGAGGTATCCCACTGTTGCAGGAGTTACCTCAGTATGACGGCTTACTAAATTAGGGAATAGAAAGTGAATTGTTTGTAACTGCATCCTTGTAATATAAGGGATGCGATTTTATATTCTTCCCTTTTGTATTTTTTTCATTCTATTTTAAAAAGCAAAACAGAAAAAAAGGATTAAAGTGATAGAGAATTTCAAAAAAACTGGTAGGAAATTAACACTAGTTAATATATTGCATATTGTTATCTTAGAAGTAGTTGTTCAGGTTACAAGATTCAGGCACGAAGAAATGATCAAACTATCAAACAGTGAAAGCACAAACTGTTTTTCTTGATGAACTAACAGAGCTCAGCAGTATTGTTATCTATCTTGTCTTTATATACATACATGCACACACACACACACACACACACACACACACACATATATACACTTACATTCATATAATCTTTTCCCTTCTTCTTTTTCGCCTTTCCCCATCCCAGTTGTTCTTTCCTTTTGATCACTTTCTTTCCTTTTCATTATCACAATGTCTACTGTTTTTATACTGTATTTTAACGTGCATATTTTGGATACAGGCAAAAGTATCATAGAATTTGACTTTGTATATTATTTCCAGTTATTCTCTTTCCTTGTCTCAGAAATTAAGAATTATAAACAATCTCAGTTGATGAACCAGACTGTACATGGGTCTATTAAAATATTAATTCACATTTCTATGGGCAATATATAATAAATTACTTGCTAAACATCTATCACTTATTTTTCTAAGAGTCAGTTTTGTACCAAACAGAATGTCCAATGTTATTCATACACAATTTTAAGCTTCAAAATTTTACAGTTAATGAAATCAAAACCCAGAGAAATTATAGATTAAATTGAAATCCGTCAATTTCTAATGCCAACACTATTTCTTATAGGTAATTCATCATTATGGTAATGGTTTTGATAATTTGATTCTAATTTTCTATCAGTGGATTTTCCTTTTATACAAGACATAGCTTATGCCATTCTGTGAAAGACTAACTTCATTTTTTACAGGTTATACAATGAAGAGCCTTTTTGATGCCTAGTTAAAATTTCTCTCAATTCAGTGTATTTTCATTATTCTTTTCCTAACTTTTTCCTTTAGTATTTTTTATCCTTCTAATTTGGGAAAGTTAATTATACCCAAATCCCTTCTCTCATTGGCAACAATTAGTAATATTATTACTGAATATATATATATATATATATATATATATATATATATATATCTTTGTAAAGGGATGAATAGAAGTGTGTTAATCCTAGCTAGAACTTTAAGGAAGGGTTTACAGAATGGGAGACATTTTAGTTTTGCTGAATAGTTTAAAGTCACAAAACAAAAGAAAAGTGGGAGACACTCTAAGATGAAGGCTTGCCAAATAAACCACACGTTTATGGCTGTTGCACTAATAAACTGGCCCATTATGGTTTTATCATTATTTCTCATTTTATGTATGAATAAATTTCTCCCATTCAGATAATTTTGACTTTTGATTTGACTGACTTAGAAGCAATCTAGGGGATTGGTGGAGCACATTTCTGTATGTATCTGGATGGGTCAGGGAGGCAAGACCTTGGCTCCCATATTGAGTTCCTCCTTTTCCTCCGTTACTGTTCCCTTGCTCACTCCTTGAGTCCCATAAATTAAGCAGATGTGCTCCACCATGCTCTTTCTCTATCATGTTCTTGCCTCAGAGCCTACCCACCATGTACTTAGGCCCCTGAAACTGTGAGCCAATTCCTTCTTCCTTTCTTTAAATTGCAAGTGTCTGGGGTGTGTCCAGCAACATGAAAGCTGACTTTTATAGAAAATCAGTACCAGGAATGGTCGTTACTATGACTATAATTGACCATCTATGCTAGAAGCCTTTGGAACTGTTGTGTGGGAGTTTGGAAAGTTTTGGAGATAATAGCTAGAAATGCCTTAGAATGCAGGAAGTTGAGATTGATGAGTGATGCTGTTCAGAGTTCAGAAGATGAGAACACTGACAGTAAATGACAGCTGAAGAGGTTTCAGCTGAGTATGAAGACTTCATTGTTAATTTATGAGATATATTTTGCATATAACCTGAGAATTTGTAGGACACTGAAGGACTAATTGATCTCATGGAGGAAATTCAAAGCACTGCAAAATTCAAGGTGTGGTATGGGTATTGCTGGTTGCTTTTATCCAGATTTACAATGAGAAATGAAGAAAAAATGAAGGGCAGAAAAAATTTTAAAACTTAATTTGTGTCCCAGGAGGTACTATGTATAAAATTGGGGCCAAAGAAAGTATAGCTACTGGTGACATGGACATGCATAGGAACAGACAACACACACACAATGTAAATTTTTCTAACAAATGTAAGAGGAGATGTTCTTCCTCTAGGTAAAAATAAAATGTAACACCAAAACAAAAGCAAAAAAAAAAAAAAATCACGAAACAGAAAATAAAATAAGAACACTTCTCAATGATTAGATTTGGAAAATTTGAGAGTTTGCCAACAGGCAACATAATTTGTTTAGAAACTGGAAAGAGCCAGGAATTCCATCTTTTGATTGTAAGTATTTCAGAGATACTTGGTAAAATTGCTGATGAATGTCCATTAAAGGAGTAAATTGCTTTTGAATGTCAAGACATCTATTCAGAAAACATAAGTGGAAAATGCAAAGAAAATTATGTGCAAATTTTTCAATATCAACATGAAATGCAAGAATACAGAGTTTATAAATAAAGTTTTTCTTCTAACTGAGAAACATAAGTGGAAACAAGGAGATTATGCATTTTGGAGAAATCATCTACAGGACATATTGTCAAATACAAATCTATGCTTTGTCCTTCAAAGAGACACTACCACTTATTTTTGAAGATTTCATAAAAGAATGCTACACAACTAAAATTTATGCAAAGTATGCATGGAAAACTATCTCTACAATTTATGATTTTGTATTTTAATAAATGTAACGTGTCCGTCATTTTTCTTAACTGCTTATTGGCCATTTGTTCTTCTTCTGAATAGTGTCTGTTTATTTCAAATGCATTTTTGATCTTTTTATTATGAGGGATCTAATATTTAATTCTTCATGAATTCTTTATAAATTCTAGATATTACTCCTCTGCCAGGTAATATCTTTTCTTTAAAAAATTATACATTTTACACATTCTGTAGACTGTCTTTTCACTCTATTGATTGTTTCCCTTGCTGTGCAGGAGGTTTTAATCTGATATGATCATATATTTTAATTCTTGGTATTAATTTTTTTCCAATTGGGACTAGAAAGTCTTTGCCAGTGCCTGTGTCTTCAACAGTTTTACATATTTTATCTTCTAACAGATTAAAGTGTTTCTCTTTTAATACCTTCTGCTTTGCACTTGTTGCCCAGGACTGCTCTTGGTATTCTAGGTTTCTTCTCATTTAGTGCAAATATTAGGCATGTTTTAACTAGTTCTGTGATGAATGCTACTGCTACTTTGATAGGGATTGCAATCAATTCGGATGTCAATTTTGGAATTATGGCCATTTTAACAATATTGATTCTTTCTAACCAGGAAAAGCATATGTCTTTCCATTTTCTAGTGTTCTCTTTGATCTACTTTTTCACAGTAGTGTTGTTTTCATTGTACAATTCCTTCACTTTTGTGGTTAGCTCGATTTGAGAGCATTAAATTTTTCTTGATGTTACTGTTATCAGTCTTGATCTCCTGATTCATTTTTGGTGAGTTTGCTATTGGTGCACAAGAACATTTTTGATTATATGTATATCCTGCTATGCTACTAAATTTGGTTGTTAATTCTAGGGATAGTCTTTTGATTAACTCTTTTGGGTGTTCTACTTAGAAGATCATGTCATCCACAAATAATGATTTGACTTCTTGAGCCATTCAGTGTGCAAATATGAACTTACAGGTGTTTTTATAAACATGCTGGCAATGTAGAATATATTTAAAAATCTGTTTGTCACATAAATGTTTTATATAATAGTGCAAATTTTAAAACATTGGCTTTCCTTTATGTTTTACTACTAATCTATAAATCATGTCATTTTATGAACTTAGCAGATTTTATATGGCATTCTTACAATTTTAAAATTTTAATCAATGTTTATTATCAAATTTAAATTACATTTCTAAGCATAAAATATATCTATTTTCATTTTTGTTTAATTTTCTTGAATGACAAAAATCACTCGAGTACTTAAGATTAATTTTGTACATAGCGGGAGGCTTGATATTCCTAAATATTGCAATAATGTGTAAATATTTGTGAAAGGAATTTAACACCTCTTTCACTTATTTAATTAAAAAAGTAATTAGTACTATTAGTAGAAAAGACTATTTTAATAAGAGGAGATACTTGAAGGTCAGAAATATATATGTGATAATCAAAATTTTTATTTAGTTTCTTGTCTGTATTGAATTTTAAAGTTTGAAAGTTCACCAAATTTTGCTCATTTTGAAGTTGCTGTTGCAGGAAAACATGGGCCAGTAACTTCATAGTTAGATGAACTTTCAGAGATGATCAGTGACAGCTGCCAGCACTCATTCCGGACCACCATCCAGGCCACATAGTACATTAGAATCTCTATGCTCACTGTAACAGGCTCGGTAACATAGAGGAGTTGTCCTTTACCCTCATATCCTTAAATTTATATTTAAGAGTAGTTATGAGTGTTTTCTACTAAAGAATGTCTAAAAAACTCACTTAGATATTTGTATGACTTAAGGAAGAAATGACAGCCACAAAAGTTGGGATAACGTTAAGGAACCAACATCTAGACATACTTCAAAAGTTCTGCGACGGTTTTCTCCTTTGTTGCAATAAAAGTCTATTCTATCCCATATCTATCATGTCTTTGTCTTGTTTTCTAACTTATTTATGTATTTTAATATCTCAATTTCAATATGGTCATTTTTTTCTTTCTAGATCTTTCAATTTTAACTGCTTAGTATGCATATGATTGGTGCTTACTGTAAACATTGTCAAAATATTATTCTGTGATATGACATAATTTTTTAGTTTTAAAAATTGCCATTAAATAATAATAATTTTCTTCATTAGAATATTGTTTACATTACTAAAAACTTAAACACATTTAATATATCACATTCTTCAGAGAAATCTAACTTGGATTATAAAAATCTGTCAGAGTAAGTAAAAGGAGCACTTCTAGAAATTATGGCATGCTGCATACTTTTAATTATTTTAATAATTCTGAATAATGCAATTAGAATTAAAATGTAAGTAGCATTACAGGAGAAGTACTTAAAATGCATTAAGATTTAATTTACTGGTTATGTTTGCCATTTCAGTCTATTTTTAAACAGTCTTATGTTCACTGAGCTATGCATCCTGAAAGAAATTATTTAGTCTTTCAGGCATTTTACTTATCCACAAATGACAATTAGTGTCACCGGATAAGGTTTTCAAAATATAAAGAGATAATGTATATGGTAGGAATTTATTTGCTTTATTTTATTAAATTTTGATATGAATTTAAGCTTCAAATGTAAAAGAATGTCTGAGATTATTTGGATTCAATGTGAAAGAATGCATAAGGTTTAATTGCATATGCCAAGCAGATTTTCTGCATTTCAGGAATATGACCATGGAGCATTACTTCTTACTTTGATAAATTAGAATGCAAGACAATGGAAGTTCAATTATTTTAAAAGACAAAAACCTGTGTTATCATATATAAATGCATCATATACAGTGAAATAAAATTAAAATAAATACAGGGTGGCATAAATAAAACTTACATAAATAATCCACCTACAAAATCTACATGAAGTTTTTGGTAAAGGAAATATATTTATTCCAAATGGCACTGTTGCTAATCTCAAAGGTTTAGATGAGGAAAATCAAACACAGGAATGGTTCCAAAATGCTGTGCTAAGCATATGGGAAGTGTAGAAACCATGTTCAAGTCTCTGCCATTAATTTTTTGTCTCTTCAGTGTACTCAGAAATCTACCACTGCCATGGTTATAACTGAATATTTCTCATTTTTATTTAGCAATGAAGAAAGATTAATGATTTTGCAATTCTAATTTCAGGCATTCATTTATCATTCAATTGTACTAGGCTGCTAATTTGTAAATGTTGTATTTTCTTCTTGCATACAAGGAAAACTTTTAAATGACATCTCAATGATTTGATATGATGCTTTTAAATTAATGGTATTCCTCTCTGCTATTGTAAGCAGTAATCTCATCATCTTAATATTAACCAGTGAGAATTAATATACTTCCAGATTTTATTTGCAATTCCATTGCTAAACACAATGTTTTTATTGTCTAAGTATTCAAGCAAAAATTCTTGGAGGAGGCATCAAGATGGCAGTGGGGTGAGCAGCAGAAAAACAACCTTTTTGGGCCTTGATGTCCACACACTGGAGTATAACAACATGAAAAAGACAAGAATGAAGGATGTAGTCTTTGCTCAGAAAGGGTTTCAACTGTGAATTGAAGCCCACAGAGAGAGTGAACAGAAAAACTTCAATGAAGAAAAAAGGGGGTGACTTTTGATAGGACCATTGTGTGAGAGGTATGGTTCAAACTTGCAGATACACGGTGATTGCTGGAGACTGCAGAGGCCTCCACAGAAAGATGCAGCAATGGAGGGGAGCAGCACATGTGAAGATACGCACTAGCTGGCAGTGAGTGCTGAGAGTTTGATTTTCCTGTGCAATAGAGCTATTGGCTGGGAGTCATCAGGGCGAACTGAGCTCAGAACTCAGAGTAGCTTCCCACTCCATCTGGAGGCTCCCAGCTGGACTCAGGCCTGCAGAAGGTACACTGATGGCTACAGGCCAAATAAGTCTGCTCTGTCAGAAGGGGCAGACTCACTAAGATTATCCACTACCTCACCAAAAAGCTACTACTGGCTTGCTGGGATAAATCAGATTTGGGCTCTGTTCCCACACATTGTCTACAGTGACAGTAGAGACAAACCTGGAAGTTGACTTTCTCACTTGCTCTCTCTCCCTCTCTCTCTCTCTCTCATTTGATTTAGTTGTTATGGTTTTTGTTTTTGTTTTGTTTCTGTTTTTTTCCTCTTTCACTCTTTTATCTAGTTTTTATATGAATGCGAATGTGATTTGTAGCCTCTTTATGGATGTGGTTCTGTTCTATTCTTTTTATTTCTTCTTTCTCTCTTTCCCACCAATCTTCTATGTTGGTTTCCCAAAGTTGGTGTGATCCCCTTCGACCTCCTGTCTTACTTCTAATCTCTTTCTATTCCTTTGCCTCTCTAGTTTTTCCTAACCTCTTTTAAATTTTAATCCCTGAGAGTAAAATTGACACATTAAGGCTTTGTACAATGCACATAGTTTTCTGATCTGTTTTAGATTTTGTTATGTTTCTATAAACCTAGTGCACTTGGTTAAATGTGTCAAATTAATCATTATCTCAGTCTGTCACTTTCTAGGCTTTGATTGTTGTTACTGTTATGTTAATGCTGATGGTACCACTTTAGCCAATAGTGACATAGTTGTTCTAAACAGCTATTCCTCCTGGTATTCCAGCACCCATTCATGATAAAAACCCTACAGAAAATTGGAATAGATGATTCTTTATCTCAATCTGATTAAAGTCATCTATGATAAATCAATAGTCAAAAATATACCAAATGGAAAAAAAACTGAAAATTTTCACTTTAAAATCAGGAGTAAGACAAGGATGTGCACTGACTCCACTCTTATTCAACATAGTTCTGGAAACTTTAGTCAAAGCAATTAGACAAGAAAAAGAAATAAAAAGAACAATAGTAGGAAAGGAAAAAGCTAAATTATTATTTGCAGATGACATGACATTCTACATAGAAAGCCCCAAAAATTCTACTAAAATTCTGCTACACTTAATAAGCAAATTCAGTAGTGTAGCTTGATACAAAATCAACACTCAATAACCTTCCTGTGCACAGTAATAAAATTACTGAGAGGGAAATTAGGGAAACAACACCTTTCACAATGGCATCCAAAAAAACACAATACTGTGGAATGAATCTAATGAAGGGTTTAATATACCTGTACATTGAAAACTACAGTACTCTTAAGGAGATTGAAGAAGATATAATAAAGTCAAAAGATATCCTTTGCTCTTTGTTAAGAAAAATTGATATAGTGAAAATGGCCATGCTTTCAAAACTGTTATACAGATTTAATGCAATTCTGCTCAAAATTCTGACAGCATATCTAACAGAATTAGAGAAAATAATCCTAAAATTCATTTGGAATGAGAAGAGACCTATAACAGCAAAAGAAATTCTAGGCAACAAAGGCAAGGCAGGGGGCATCACAACCCTTGACTTGAAATTATGCTATAAACCTACTGTTACAAAAACAGCATGGCACCAACAATAAAAAGACTTGTGGATCAATGGAACAGAATAGAAGATGCAGAAACAACTCCAAACACACTCAGCCAACTTTCTTTAACAAAGGTACCAAACACATTCATTGGATGAAAGATAGCCTCTTTAATAAGTGTTGCTGGAAAAACTGACTCTGCACATGCTGAAGATTAAAATTGGATGCATATCTTTCATTATGCACTAAATTAAATTTAAAATGAATCAAAGATCTAAGTAATAAAGCAGAAACATTAAATCTGCTGTAAGATAGAATAAGTAAAACTCTTGAAGACATTGGTATAGGCAGACTATGAATAAAACCCTGATCTCACAGAAACTATCAAAAAGAATCAACAATGGGATGTCATCTTACTAAAAAGCTTTTTCACAGGAAGGGTAAACATCAACAGAGTGAAGAGACAACACACAATGTAGGAAAAAATGTTTTCCAGATGTTCCTCAGACAAAAGATTTCTACTGAGAACATATAAAAAACTCAAACTAATCAGACTTCCCTAATTTAAAGATCCAATTCAGAAATTGGCATTTGAGATGAATACACACTTCTCAGATAAAGAAATACAAATAGCAAATAAATACATAAAAAATGTTCAACATCACTGGTCATTTGAGAGACACAAATTAAAAGAACACTGAGATTCCATCTCACTCCAGAAAGAGTGAATACTGTCATAAAATCAACCAAGAATGCTGAAGGGACTGTGGGGAAAAAGGAATCCCTCTCCACTGTTGGTTAGAGTATATACTGGTGCAACCACTGTCGAAATCAGTATGGAGATTCCTTCAAAAAACTAGGATTGGAGGTCCCATTTGACCCAGCTATTCCTCTACTGGAAATCTTCCCAGAAGAATTAAAAACATTTTACCACATCAATGTATGTGCACTCATGTTTATAGAAGCACAATTTGTAATAGCTAGATCTTGAAAACAACCCAAATACCCATCAGTTGAAGAATGGATAAAAAAAAATGTGGTCTTTTTATAAAATGCAATACTACTCATCCATAAAGAAAGATAAACTGGAGACTTTTATAGGCAATTGCATGCAACTAGAGACCATACTGGTAAGTAAAATAAACCAAGTGCACATGTGCAAACATAGCATTGTGTCCTAGTATGAGAAGATGAAAGATTGAATAAGATACACAATGTACAATAGATTTTGCAAAATGGGAAGGAATGATTCAAAAGGAAAGAGAAATTTGGAGGGAGGAAAGAGAAAAAAAGGAAGGGAAAAGAGAAGTTATATATATATATATATATATATATACACACACACATATACAAGATTGTTAAGATAGTTAAGACAGTTATACTACTAATTTTTCTCAGTTGATTGAAAAGAATGGTTTCTGTTAATGCTGCTAGTTACTCTGAATAACTAATTTAAAGATAACAATAGGTAGTGTATTTACCATTGTTACTCTCCCGTTATCTTGCTTTGAAATTTTGTCTTATTTTTATTCTCTTTAAAATAAAAAAATAAAAATTCTCACTCCTCTAGTAACATTTTTATCTACAGATTTGCATTTTGGAATGTTCAATATCTTCAGTGTTCTTGAATCTTTTCCTATATATCGTACATCAAGTCTAATTAGTATATTCTTGAGTTTGCATTCATAAGAAAGACAAATAGGTTTATATTTATTTGTGTATAGCAACTCATTCTTTGTTAAATGAAAACATGCTCAATATTTTACTGATAGTTTCATTGATTCTCCCACTGGTTTGGATTACACATTCTAACTGCGACAGACAAGGGTTCTCTGAGACCATCTCTAGATACCACTGTACTCTTTCATGTTCAAATCAGTCACGCACAAGGCTGTGGACACAATTTGTAGGGTCCAAAATAAATTGAAAAATGTGGGGTCCTTTGTTCACAAATGATTGAGAATTCCAAAATGCCAACATGAGACCTTTAAACTAAGAGCTGCTCCAGGTAATCACGTGGTCCGGTGCAACCGCCCAACCCCGAGTTCCCCAGAGACATCCCTAGGCCACAGTTAACATATCTTAGTGGCTGAGATTATCAAGGGATGTTTGGCTGGATTTTAATTCTACTTTATCAGCTTCTCATTTCTTTGACCCTGGACAGGCTACTAAATAACTCTAACTCTCACACAAAATAAAGATAATAGCATCCAATTTATGATAGTATTTGAAAAATGAATAAACAAATACATTTAAAAGCTCAATGATTTGTCTTAGATAAAGCCTCTAAGAATATCAGCTACAACTATATTTTTATAAAAGATTTTTCTAAATACTGTTATTGAATAAACCCCTGCCATCTATCATTTCTCACATTATTTTTAGAAAGGGAATTTATATTTATCACTCATTTTGTTTCAATTTTGCAAACAACTGTCAGAAGGAAATACCAGAGCAGAAAAGGTTCTTAGGTTAAATTCTTCCAGGTTTGTACCAGTCTGACATTTAATTCATGGGGCAAAGTAAAATAGTGTAACTATCCATTGTAAATTCTATATATCCAATGGAAATGCTGCAATTTGGATTTCTTAAATCAGTACTAAGTATGCAATATTATATTTTAAAGAAATGATCAAATGAAGATCCAATAGTGGAAATATCTGTAGTTAATATGAAACTGTTTCACCACTGGCCATGTGAAGTAAGAGTACATTTGTGTTAATCTGGATACTGTGGGCATTCAGTTGACCTGAGTGAAGCCATCATTCTTTTTTTAGCACTTAAAATCAGCAAATGTACACTTTGGAAACAGCTCCCTCAAGCAATTCTGCAATCTGCAACTTGATTCAACATCAATTAACATAATGATGTTACAAATGGACCTCTCTGAAGACATTGGTAGTGTTCAAGCTGTTTTGTTGAAAATTGATTCTAGGGGTTGAGGATGTGGCTCAGAACAAGAGATCTTACCTGGCATGCGCAAGGCCCTGGGTTCAAGCCCCAGCACAAAAAAAAAAAAAAAAAAAAAAAAAAAAAAAAAAAAAAAAAAAAAAAAAAAAAAAAAAAAAAAAAAAAAAAAAAAAAAAAAAAAAAAAAAAAAAAAAAAAAAAAAAAAAAAAAAAAAAAAAAAAAAAAAAAAAAAAAAAAAA